>OZ025243.1:31825027-31845027 GCA_964019155.1 Osedax fenrisi
CCCCGACCACTCCCCTTCCCGCGCCCCCGCTACCCGACGCCCGCATTACGCCCCCGTTCAGGTGAACGCTACGGTGTCTAGTGTTACGTCCGGGTCTCTCGGCCGATAGAAAATAGGAGAGAAGGGAGAATATCAGTTGGAACACCTCGCTGATCGTGATTACGGATATGCCTACCCAGAGACCGAGCTGCCCTCCGATATCGCTCACCTGTGATATCGACAATATTTATTATTAATAATAAATATTATATTATGTTATATAATGATATTTATATATATTAGGGATGTTAATGAATAGAGAATATTGTAATACTAATTGCACTATTTGGTTTAAAATGAAGAGTGTACGAATAATGTGGATGATAAAAAAAGCGAATAGATCAAACAAAATATTAATTGAATACCAATAGTTAACTGATATTAGTAACATTATTTGTAAATAATTATATTAAAATATTTGACACCAGGATTTAGCATAACACTATATATCTGATGATAATGCCCCTTTGATGCTAATGTATAATTAATGATATCATTATGTTTATATGAGAATTTTTATGAATAAAATTATGCCATGAATAATAATTGATAATATTTAATATAGAAATTATATTCTTTTTTTTCTCGAATTATATTAATATTTATTTAATATTAATCATGAATAGTAATAATGATTTTTTGTAACGAATAATTATCGAGTTATTGAATTTTTAAAAAGCGAATAATAAATATTTCAACATTATTCATTAATATTACTAATATATATATATATATTCGGATTTAAGAGCGAATAACTCGATTTATGGAAGATATAAAACATAAGAGAATGATGATGATTGATAAATAGTAAGGGAAAGTCTCAGATTACCGACTCCTAAATGATTATTTGTAATAACTTATTCAATATTAAATATATTTATTTGAAATTTTGCTATTAGTGTAATTTTATGACAATGAATAATATGGCTATTTTAAATTTTTGATATAATTATATTTACAAGAATAAACAGGGGGGTCGGTAATCGGATATATTTACCTAATACCGACCCCCTTCTCCTATTACCGACCCCCTAAAATAATCGTGATATAAATAATTGTAGTATTATAATATCCAATAAAATAGTAGATATACATAAATATAATTAATTATAATATTCACGCAATTTATTTTGTATTGAATTTATGTTTTAATAGTAATATTAATTTGAAATTTAAACTTTATAGTAATTATATTAAAATGTGTATATTATTATTTAATATTTATTTATTAATCAGTATGTATATAATCAACTGGAATCATGAATCCTAAATATATATCAACGATACACAAACAACTTACAACATATTTTAAAGTAAAATACGGATCTATTTTGATTGGATATTATAAATCACATGGGGTCGGTATTAAGGTAATTTAGGGGGTCGGTAATAGGAAAATCATATGGGTTGATATAATTAAGATATATTGGTTAATAGTTATTCAAATTAAATTGTTAAGTAATAGGAAAATCATATGGGTTGCTATAATTAAGAAATATTGGTTAATAGTTATTCAAATTAAATTATTTTAATAATAGTTATACACATTTTATTGATCTACAATATTATGCGCAGTATTAATTTTTCTTTTAATTAATAAAGTATTTAAAATAATTTAAAAAAAGTTAATATTCAAATATTTAAAAAGTAAAAACAGAATAATACATTTTATCAAATAACAATTGTAGGATTACATATTTTTTTAAATAAAATTCTTATTCATATTTATCATTAAATTACTAATAGTTCATGCTTATATTATTTTTTTATATCTCTTATAGTTACTGAGATACGAGAGGGGTCGGTATTAGGAGGGGGTCGGTAATCGGGGACTTTCCCCTAATCTATCTTCAGATGCAAAGGGAATCAATATAGAGTTTTAATATATACGATAATGTATTTGCGTATTAATTTGATTCTGAAAGATGATAATTACCAGATATATTGATGACAGTAATACGAGGAATGACACAACATATAGAATTACAAATGATGCAAAAGTTAGAAGCAGTATTTGAAGGATATATTACGATGTTATCAATAAGAAATGAGGGAATTAAGTGGGATATGGATAGATTAGAAGATTATTTGAATAAGTAATCAACGCATAGCAACCAAATTTAATGTCGCGTAAATTTAAAGTGTTATTTCTATACATTTCTTTAAATCTAATTAATGTCGACATACATTCAGATAACTAGTTCTCTATACTATACGTAATTACTTTCAATATTTACGTAGTCATTTCAGTAAAGGATAACGTTTTAAAATCGATTTCGAAAATAAGAAAATTGAAACATCGAAACGCTAATTTATTTAGTATAATTTAAAATCATAGGGAAACAGTTTGTTAAAAATATATATAATTTCTAAAACTATATAATTGTAATATATGTATTACATTCTAAATGGATTGTAGTACATGTAACTTAAGAATTAATAAAGAAAATTATATAATATATTCAAGTGGTAATAAATACCATTATAATTGCTTATATATTAGCAAAAAAGCAAAACTTATGAAAACAAATTAGTTAAATAAACACCACCAAAATATACTATTAGGTTAGTTAGATCACACTATTTTATATTTAAATGTAAAAGATGTATAAATAATAATAATTATAATATATAAATACATCTACCTCGTTTTAATAACTCATTACTATCTTCTACTATTATTGATAATGGTAATATTAATAATTTAATAAAGAGCAAAAAACAAAATTAAATATGTTATTATCAAATATCACTGAAATAAGTGATATGATTGTTGTTAAAAAAACATGCGCTAATGTAACCGCTAATTTAACCTCTACTGTAACCACTTCTGATACCTATACATACAATTTAGTAAAATCAGTAAATATTATTAAAAATAATATAGATAACAATAATTAAATAATTATTCACAATATAAATATTCCTAATAATGATAAAACTAATTTCTTTAAATACTTAGTAAATATTATTTGTAAAACAGTAGATATTAATAAATCGTGTGTATTATTAATAGTTCAATTATCATTTAATAAATTAAAATTAATTTAGATAATGGTCTCAAAAAAAATTATGTAATCAAATGTTAACCGGTTATGTAGAATATGAGATCTACAAAATGCATTCATTAGAACATCTCTAGATGAAATATCATTAGAACGACATCATATATTATACTATGGTATATAACATGCATGTAGTTAAAAATTAATTAATTAAAAGTAAATAAATTATCAAATGTATTTATAATTCTAGAAGTAATTCCTATGAACTAAGATATATTATAAATAATAAAATTGACTGGAATATGTCAATTGGTGAAGATAATTTTAGTGTATGGAAATTGTCATATATTACTTATAAAAATTCCATTATTAATCAAAATAAAAATAAAAATACAGGTTCTAGATGACTAACCGGCGATAAAGATGAAAATATTAAAATAACAATTTAAATATATATTATGCTAATGCTCGTAGTATTAGAAATAAAATGATTTTTTTTGGAATCATTACTTTCATCTAATATATATGACATTAAATGTTTAGTTGAAACATTCTTAACAGTAGATGATAGAGATTATTGATTATCTCTTCGGGTTTTTGTTATAGAAAATTTGGATTTTTATATCTATATTTAAAATATAGTACTATATTATTATACGTATAATATAAAATTAATAATCATTATTATTACAGATAAAGTGAGAAGTATTATTTTATTTATGTTTGTTCTGTATTATATTTTTGTTTTATATATATTTTTACAAATGTATTATATTACTAAAATACAATATTAATAATTTTCTATTATTTCAGATTACAGTGATAACTATTATATTGTTTGTTTCGTAATATTATTGGTATGTTTTGTTATTAACTGTTTGCTTATAGATATATTGGTTTCATTTATTTTTTAACATGTTCTTTTTGTATATATATGTTTAAAATGTATTATACAATTAAAATATAAAATTAATAATGTACTATTATTACAGATTTTGATAAGTATTACATTATTTCTTTGTTTCATTCTAGTATTGGTTTATTTGATTTTTAACATGTTCTGTTTATAATATATTTAAAATTTATCATTTAAATATTAAACTATATAACTAGTGATTTATTACTAATACAGGGTACAGAGATAAGAAGAATTCTATAAAGTTAAAGTAGAAATTGAGTATTTCGATGCCACTTACAAATTAATGTATTTTATTTCTATTTTCGATTATTTTTACGCTATCTTTTATTTCTATTTCGATAATTTGTCGTTTATTTGTACAGTAACTGTAAAACGTTTTAATTTCTTAAATTTCTTAAATTTCGTATTATTTTTTGTTTATTTTTATAGCGTATTTTATCGTTAGCAAATATTTATACTTTATACTTTCGATTATATTTTCGACTATGTATTTGCTTAAATAAATTATCAATCAATAATAATTTTTTTAAATAATTAGCACAATTAGAAAGTTAATTATTGAGACATGTGAATTAGAGGGGATAATCATATATAGTTATATATATATATGTATATATATATAAAAACTGTATATATATATATATATATATACTATTCAGTTCCTTTAATATCAGTACAGATAAACTTTGTAAAATATTTTATTTATCTAAGAATATTTTCAAACTTAATATCCTAAAATAAGTAAACAAGAAATGAATACACATTAGATACACGCGATATAATATGATAACTAAGTTAGGTAGTTAGTTAGTTAAACTAGCCAACTGCGTAGACAGGTAGTCAGGCGTTTCCGAAGTGGTGATCACGTTGGAGTCTGCGATATAGACGTTCAGTCTGGCGAAGTCTAGCATTCCTGTTACGTCATAAGTTATACACGTGTTATTATTATTATTATTATTATTATTATTTTATTTTAATACATTTTGAATATAATATATATATATATATATATATATATATATATTTATATATATATTAACAATGATGTATACTCTAAATATATAATACAAAATAAGTTTTTAGCTTAGCTTTAAAAATAAGCGTTGTAGGTATTATGTGAAGATCGAATAGTAGCTATTTCCATTAATTTGTACCTGCGATACGATGTTTAAGATGTTTTTATTCTAAGAGTGACGATTTGCAGTTTTGTATAATTCATATTAAATATATACTTTACTATAGAATTATATAATAATAAACAACATAAATAAAATGAGATGTATTTGACAACTTATGGAATTCCCGAAGCCTATTGAATATTTGTATGGGCTAATTTAGATGAAAAGCTAAAGTATGCAGAATAGTTATCTAAATTAATCATCAGAATTATCTATGATACAATGAATAAAGTAATCTAATAGTGAATTAAAAATAAATAAATATTATATCTATAATTATTATTGTAATCTTATTAATATTAGGATTTTTTAAATTTTTAATGTACACGAAAATATGCTACCCTATTAAAATGGAATAATTTCTAATTAGTTAATATATTAATTAGATAAATATAGTAATTCAACTTTTAATTATTAAAATTCTAGTAAAAACATTAATTGTTTATTAACTTCCCTATTATTCCTTGCATGTTGGAGAGAAATGATAAATCTGTTTTATTTATTTATTTATTATTACTTAGTTTTATAATGCATGTTAATATATTAATATATTGAAATGCGTTATAAGATTAAATAATATATTAACATGATATATTAATAAAACGAAATATAAGAAAATAGAAAACCATAATATAAAATAAACAATTGTTTTTATTAAATCTGCAATCCATCATAATACATGAAATAATTATAATACAATTCATATTTTATGATCCTACAATATGTTACACGCTTTTAAATAATGGATTTATTTATATTGATGTTATCTCTCTGTTGACAATTGAAATTAAATACAGGCATGTATGTCAAGTATGTCATAAAATAATAAATAATATAATATTTATTATAACTTATACTCTACAACTCGTACATTCAAATATATATATATATATATATATATATATATATATATATATATATATTTCTAATATAATTCACATATATATATAATATACAATTCAATATTTATATTATATTACCTAACTATTAGCATAACTATTATCATAATTACTTTCGTATAAAATATATATAAGAGTTTTTAAGTGACATTGTCCATGAGTAATTTATAGTTAGATATTAATAATCTATATTTATAAATATAATCTATATTTATAAATATAATTATATATATATACTTATAACATATATAATAAGTGAATACATAATAATAATAACAATGGTAATAATTAAGTTAACAGTTCACAGGGTTCGCAGGATCACTCAATAGATAACACCCGGGATAACACAACAAATAAGTTAATTAACAAAATATATTGTTCTCATAAATGAGAAATATATGTACGTGAAAAAATAAAATGATAAAATAATCTATTAAACTATTACACTATTAAACTATTAATCTATAGTCTAGTATGATATCACTATTTTATCTAAGTGTTGACAATTAAACATGTATAATAATTATAGTATTCACTCGGGTACAACGAAACACGCTTAATCGTCAGAAGATTACTGATGTATAATAATTTCATAACTCATTTAAACTCTTTTCCTTAGTTAAAAATTGCCAGTGTATCTCAGTTAGTTAAGAAACCAGACATAAAAGTAGAAAGTGGGATAAATCCTTACCGGGAATCATAACATAGATAATATAATAATATTTAGAAGTGATGTTATATATTAGATATAATAATTATCGGCTATTGCTAAACTATGGATGTATTTACACGAGAGCGGCTTCGAAGGGACATTATAATATCATTAAGAGCCATATGGTTAACAATTCATTTACGTTTCTGGATGGTACTCCACAATAATAAATAATAATAAATATAATAATTATATTCAATTATCCATATATTTCTTAATATATATCAACTTATTGTATCAACGTATGTATATATATATACCTCAATTTAATAGTTAAGTTATAATTAATTAATTAATTAATTCATTAATTCATTTAATTCATTCATTAATTAATTAATTCATTAATTCATTAATTCATTAATTCATTAATTCATTCATTCATTCATTCATTCATTCATTCATTCATTCATTCATTCATTCATTCATTCATTCATTCATTCATTAATTCATTAATTCATTAATTCATTAATTCATTCATTCATTCATTCATTCATTCATTCATTCATTCATTCATTCATTCATTCATTCATTCATTCATTCATTCATTCATTCATTCATTCATTCATTCATTCATTCATTCATTCATTCATTCATTCATTCATTCATTCATTCATTCATGCATTCATTCATTCATTCATTCATTCATTCATTCATTCATTCATTCATTCATTCATTCATTAATTCATTAATTCATTAATTCACACATACATTCATTCACTATATGCCCCCCCCCCCTTAAGCTAACCTGCAGATCTGTTCTCCTCAGAGAAGTAGGCGTTCACCACGTTGAACTTGGCGACGTTGTCCTGGAACCGGTTCTTGAACAGTTCCACGTGGAAGATGTCATAGTAGGCGGCGTCTCCCTCGTAACCCCGTGCCGGCCACTTCGACAGACTGTACGATATGTCGTAATATATCTACATCCGGCAGGGAGTGATGGGAAGGCGGGGGTACGTTATTTATCGGTGTATACTGAGTATGTTGTGACGTATATACGTATATGAAAAGTAAACTTATATATATATATATATATATATATATATATATATATTCTTATATTGTATTATATTCTAAATATAAAAATAATTATTTATAATATTATTTATTATTAGTGTATTATTATTTACCGAATGTATGCTTACTTATGATATAATATGACGTAACGCGGTGAGTGAGTTATTCGCGCGTGACTCACACTACTATGACTCATAAGTCGCTCGCGTGACCTAGATACCTAATAGCCTACCCCACACACACGCACACGTCACTCATGCGGTGCTGACCTCTTTACAGGGCGGGTGACAATTACAAGCCTCCAATAGGGTGGCGTTATTCTGTATCTGTTCTTTAGTGTCGCGAACGCACTTTATCTTATCGTGAAGCTGCATCAGAATCTAGGGTGGAAGAGGGTGTTCGGTGGGGATGCGTGGTGGTGATTAGTATAATGAGTAGGCGTGGGTTGGAATGGAATTGGAATGAACTATATGGGGTAATAGGGGGTGAGTCGGTGGGTATGGGGAAGAGGTGGAGGAGGAGAGTGTGGTGGGTATGGGAAAGATGAGGATGAGGAATTTACTACAATATTTATTGAATTCTGAAATATATTTATCGATCTGAAATATACATATACAGATATAATAAATGATATTATATGAGACATTTATAAATATATGTCAATCATACGGTGTTACATAATGTATAGACAAATCAATATAGGGATCAAAGAGTTTTATTTTATTTTTATTTGTGATATTGAATAATATTATACGTTAACATGATTAATATGATAAATGACAGCTACAATTAATTTAATAAAATCAATATAATTTGCATCTAGATTCATTCAATATATAACGTATAGATTTAACCGAGGATAAAGGTATTTAGTATACAATAGAGTATACATTATACATTCATATTATACATTTATCATTATGAATCATAGCGAATCATAGTGAATCATACCCAATTAAATAACGACTAAAAATTACAAGGTGCTTTTGTAACTATTTCTAAATATGAATTATAAAATGTACTGAGATAGCATTCCAAACTTGTTTATAATTATTATTTTTCCATTATATAATAATATACAAGCTTGTTTATGTCATTACAAATTATAATCTCGAGCTAAATATATACCTATAGGTATACCGGTATATCTGAATCACCACATATTACGTCATATCCTCTCCGTCTAATCCTATACGTATTACATAACACACACATAAGCTACCTTTAGGCAATGCTTCGTCGAGTTATGCATACAGCTCTCGGGGAAGGCGGTGTTCTGTCTGCAGTTGGGGAAGCTCTTTTTACCGGGAATCTTGGGAAGCGACGCGTCCATACAACGGCACTTCTCTAGGATGCTCTCCTGTATGCACATCTTCTGACAGGCTATCGCTCGGTACCGTTTCGAGTGGGGGTCGAACGGGTTACGGTCGTGACATCTGGCGGCCGGGGTGAGAGTTAGAGGCTCGGTACGTCGAGGCGTCGACGTAACGTGCTTAACACTTATACTTTGTCACGAGGTGAACATTTTTGATTTTTAATTCTATTAATTCTTATATTATTTGTATATTTGTTGGTTACTTCGATCATAAACGTATTATATATTTTAACGTATTCTAGAACATGCATCAATTAAGATTACGAGAATTGTTACAATGCCAAGTGTTAAACTCGTGACATTATTAGGTGTTCAGCACGTTTCATCAGTACGTTAGTTTACTGGGGGGAATTGTAGTATTGCGCCCATGGTGCGGTGAACGGTGATGGATGAACGATTTACCACTTTATACTAGTAAGATATACCACTCTAGACCGTGTATAATGAAATATTTTGACCACTTGGTATTTAATACGTACTTTCCGTACGGAGCTTTGATGCGCAGATTCTTACGAGGTCGTATGCCGAAAGAAACCGAGAAACCGGGTGGTACGTCGAATCCTTCCGCGAAAGGAAAGGGTTCGGTATCCGGCGGATGTATCACTACGCGGATACCTTCCGACGAAGCTACCGGAGACTTAGGCTCGTGTAAGCCGGGCAGCATTCTCATCTGTTGATGTCACGTGTGTGAAAGTGGGCGTGGTTAATGCGTTAGCAGTCGGGAATGGCGCCGTGAGTTATATGTATATTCGGAGAATTCGAAATGAAATTAGCGAAAATAAACCAACCAAAGCATTTATAATTCTATATATAGATACTCTGAAATATATATGTATACGGTGTCTACTATACAATATATATATATATATATATATATATATATATATATATATTATATTTATATTATATTTATATATATATATTATATATATATACATATTAATATATATATAGGCACATATGATGTAATACTGATTATATAAACTGATGGTATAACCTCGAGATTGCGCGTGATTATTCCGTTTCCGGAGAAAACGATAGCCGACCAGCCGGCCTCGATACCTATTACGTAATCGAGAAGTTTAGATCCGGGTCCCTCGGTTAGGGTGATTATTGTAATAAGGAGTAGAATGAGAATGACACGCGTAAAGCCACTATTGGATACTGGTGAAAACATGTCTAGTGTTGTAGAATAATGTTTCTTCATTTCACTACTATACAAATTACATCAGTATAAAGTATATATATATATACGTTTATTTTATGAATATTCCTAAAATATTCTTATATGAGAAAAGTAACGAAACACATTTAAATGTGTTCCAGATTATTCTATAATAGTCTAGATAATTGTTTACAATCGGTGATATATGACCTTCCGAGAGGGGCAGAAAGTCGTCGTTATAGGGGTCGGGCATGTCGCCGTTGTCATCCGGTTCCATTTCCACTTCTTCGGTAAGGTTATGTCCATCTTTCCGTTTGGACGCGTCCGATACGGTACGATGTTCCGGCGTGTACGTGAAGCAGTTGTAGTAGTAGGGGTCGAAGAATTTCTTAAACCGCTCAGTCATGTTGCATTTCTATATATATATATATATGTGTGTGGGGTGCATATGAGTTTGTGATACAATGAATACATTTGAGGTGTATAAAAAATATAATGTTATGTAACTAAATATATATGTAGATGGGGTGAAGTATCCAGTATATTTATTGAATTATTTACCTTTAATAGAATGTATGTATCTAACTAATATAATATTTTATTCAATATTTAATTTATTAAAGTATATCGAATTATTTACAAATTCTAAACTCTACAGAAGCTTATGTTACTAGGTTATATACATATATATGTAATAGAATTTGCCACTTCCTATACTGAACTATATATATTTAAATTACAATTTAATTATTATATTAATTCATTACATTTAAAAATATCTAATATATATATATTATGCAGGGAAAATAAATAAATAAATTATATTTAATAAGTATTTATATATATATTTAGAATATTTGTTAATGTTATGTTATTATAAATATGTAAAGAATATTTTGTTGTTGTGAAATCCATTGATGTTATGTAATAAGTATAAATGTTGTTTTCAAATATATTTTAATTTTATTGATTTTGTAAATTGTAAAGTATATTTTGCTTGTGAAATCTGTAGACATGAATATTATTGATGAAATTATTTAAAATATTAGTTAATTTAAATTTTGTTTTGTTGTTGTTTTAATTTGGTTTATGAAATCTGTAAATGTTACATAATAAGTATAGATTTTGTTTTTGTATATTTGTTAATTTCATGTTTCTGCAATTGCACATAGGGAAGAGTTTATATTAGGATTAATTACATTAATGTGTATATGTTTTTATACGCTTGAATAATGATTATGATTATAATCCGTGGGCGTATACTTCATTATCGTTTGTAGGTATGATACCTAATAATTAGTATCCCTAACGTATTCATACTAAATTATAATGTAATGATATTGAATACACTATAAATAAAAATATGATACTGAAAAAGTAAGGAGTACATTTGGTATGCACTATAGTGATCAGTCAGTAGTGAATATTAGTTATAATAATATAAAATGAATTGCACGATAATAATACATGGATTATAATGGTAAGTGAATGCATGCTAATCATAACATCATCTACAAATTATACTAATTTATTAAAAATATACAAAATGTATCTTTTATTTATTTACAATATATGAATGCGATGAATGTATATATATATATATATATATATATATATATATATATATATAACAATAGTCTATATAAATATTTGTATGTAAATATATTTATTAAACAATAGTGGACACCTCACAGGGCATGAATTATCATTATTTATTCAATATTGATCTATATTGATAAATATATATATGTATATATATATATATACATATATATATATACAAAATAGATAACATATATATATATATATATATTACAATGACTACGTTTATTAATGATATATGGTATATTATACACAAGTATACGTATACATATTTGACCTTACATAATGTAAATATTTAGATTTCAAATATCTTCCAAAGTGTATTATTGCTAACATATTATATACAAAAATACATATACGAATATGTATATATATATATATATATATATATATACATACAAATACACATATATGCATACATCAATACATAAAGTTGAATGAAACATACCAGACAATCACAACGGTAGTATGTTTTAGAAATCGATAACTATGTATTCGGCTCACGTACGGCACAATGTACGTTCGCCGGGTGTTATCTAATCGGGGAGGTGCTGATTGACACTTTAGGCAATGCGGTTACTCTTCATTATCTATTGTTCTTACGCCGGTGTTGTATTACGACAAGCGGGGTGTTTAGGCACGCGCGTCCGAACGCATCAACAACGAAACAATGTGTGTGTATACCAGTCTTTTGTTATTTTATTATGTAATAATGCGAATATAACGTTACGTAATATATGGTTTATGGTATTACGATATATATATACCTAAAAATATATATATATTTTACTATAATATTATATATTTGTAAGTAGTCAGTCTATATAACTTATATAATTTGAATAGATGTAATTCTCATTATATAAATTAGTTATATATATATATATATATATATATATATATATTTAATATATATTTATATAATATATAATATATATATATATTATTATTATATATATATATAATTATATTCTATAAATGGTTAAATATGAATATATATTAAATTAAACATATATTGTAGATAATGAAATAACCACACATGTGCACACACACATATATATATATATATATATATATATATATATATATATATACATATATAAGTATACTTTAAGTTTTATATTTCTTGAAAATTAAAAATTAAGAAAATGTTTACCGGAAAGTATTTTTCGAGAAATTTCATAGTATAAATGACGTTTACTTCACGGGTAGTACTGAAAAGTTTCCGACATAACAACATCAAATTGTGTTTTAAATTGTAAACAACGTTAAATTTTGTTTAAAATGTGTGTAATACATCTTTATGTTTAGCTTATATGCATTATATACATATATAGCAAATATATATTTTTGGATATTATTATTATATTAATTATATATATATAGATATATATATATACAATAACAGTTAATAATAAGTAGTATACATTATAATGCAATATAATTATCGTACACATTTAACAATACATACACGTTATATATGGTATCCCATTGTAAACATAAATGATTGTTATTACAAGCCTGAGATAATAAGTTACGTAATAATGTCACTACGCTACAATAGAGTTATGCAATAAATACGTACGTTACGTAATCGTAACGAGCAGCCTAGCGATTAGCGAGAACATTTAAAAATGAACAAACAATGACCATTACCTCATCTAAACACCGCGTGGTGTATATATGTATGCACATTGTCACGCGATAAACATATGTTATGTGTGTATATAAATTATAGATTATTAGATTATCTAATAGTATATTTAGTCTGTACAATATACTGGTGACATGTATCCGATATAACGTATACCCTTCAAACATCACACACTGTTATTCTTTCCGAATCTTATATGTAATTATCATTGCATCTTTGAACTGTACTTCTTTAGAAATATCATTGTGCGTATTTTACGATAAATTAACATTTATATGCAATTAAACTGTTTCATATTAACCTTCAGTGTGCATTCAAAAGATTGTATGGCTTGCATTCTACCTTAAGTATCTTAAGTACCATGTTTAACATTAATAATAATACTGATTCTATAGAATCACTGCATTCTGTATCTACATATATTTATCGTATACGATATATAATTATATATAATTATCATTTTAATTATTTCGAATTCATTTAGTTTTCTTCGTCATATTATCTTAATCTTAAATATACTTAATATAATAGTTAATAATAGTACTGTTCTTAAATCATGTGAATCATATATCTTAAATAAGACATCGGTAGTTAAATATTTGAAATCTCTTATGACCCCCATCCTCTAATATATAATTCTCAGGTGTTCTATATTTGCTACAATTTTGTTTACTATACACATCCCACGTATATTTGATATCAGAGATCATTTGCATCAGTAAGGTATACCATATATGGTATATATATCTATGCGGTTAATATTACATATTTTTCCCCGTCTGTTTTTTCACCCGATCCTCTGAATATATGCATTATATATTAAACTATGACTTCTACCAAATAATAGTATCATATATACTTATAATACATCCCATCAGGCGCATCTCAATACACTTACAAACTCCATATCGATATTTTCTTTACATTAATAGTCATATCATTCTCCCCGCTTCATTAATTCTAAACATTGTTGTATAAGCTATGATATTTTCTTATTCACATATATCTTGAAAGTTGCCAAACTACTACTATAATATTGTTATAACATATTAATCCTATATATAGTCCTATAAGACTATATATATAGTATATAATACAATATATATATATATACCTATAGGTATACCTGTTATTATAATATTGACCATTCGACTTGACGACCAGTAGTGACCAGTGCCCACCACTCCTCTACTTACTTATTATTTCATACATAGTTCGCTTATTATAAATATTCTATATTTACACCACTCTCTATTCTTATCTTTATTACTTCTCCAATGTACTTCCCCTATCTACTAACTTCATTCTAACTCGGGCTTCTATATTTTCGTCTATATCATCGCTCAATATTCCTAAATGAACAATACACGTCATGCATTGTTTTATATATTACTATAATTATGAAACTACTTCTCCCATTATCCACCCGTTAAATATACTTTAACAATTCCATTAAGGTTAACGATACATTTAATTCTACCAGGATTCCACCTATTCCTTATCAGTAGTATATTCCATTGTTTCCTACTATAACATATTTTATTTTATATAGTTCGAATATATATTTTATTGTTGTAGTTGTTTTATAATATGCATTACAAATATTCACAGTTCACCAAATCGAATGCACTAGAATATATTCATAGTATTAGCATGCATAATAAATATAATTCACCATCATCATCATACTGATTATATATATATATCCTAAATACACACACATCCACGCGCGCATACATATATATATATATATATATATACTGTGTATGTCGTACACCCGTATACTAGAAATAATGTTACAATACATCTATTGTGGTTGTGGTTACCTTGCCGGCGAGATAGCAGTTCACCACAAACTGATCCAGTTGAACCGCGGCCGAAGACACGATATCCTGTGGTATGTTCGCCGAGAATGTTGTCCTCGAGAACACTTCCTGTTTATGTATGGGTCACGTGTTATTAGGGGGCGTGACCTCGTGTTATGTAACCGCAGTTATAGTACACGGTAAACGTATTAACGAGTATAAGCATTATATTACACTAGGTTTGTACATATGTATCATTATAGAAATCTTTTAGTTATATAACGCTTAGATATTTACTTAATGTTCTCTACGATGGAAATATATAAGTACCACTAAATATATAATACTAAGTAAAAGGGTGTATATAAGCAAGCATAGGACGTCTGCTTACGCATATTTTGTAAAACTTTTATTTTCGACTCAGTGATTTTATCATATTTATTTATGGTCCAGTAATACAAATTTGAATTTGATACAATAATCAATGTAAAAACTCGTTTATTTAAACAATGATTTCAATATGATTATATTAAATTCATAATATTACATTATAATTTAATACACATTATATTATTGAAATGCCGAAATAAATAATATAAAAAACATCTTTCATTTCGAACCTATAGGTTAAATTATAATTTATAAATAAAATCTATTTTTAATAACATATTTATATGGAAATACAAATTAAAAATATAAGTATATTTTTAGTTGACAGATAAATACATATCTTTTTATCTGTGTGGAAAACATCCGCCGGACGTCCTCTGGACATCGTCTTGTCCTTGATATAATAAAACAGCATATATTTGTTTTTATAAACTACCAATGAAAGGTTTTTTTTTGTATAAAATATCAATTAAAGGAATGTATAAATAAAATATCACTTATATTTTATGTGTAAAATATTGAATAAAAGGTTTATATATGTATACAATGCTCCGATATAATATTAAATACATATATATATATATATATATATATATATATATATCCGTATACGGATATAGGTATATCTATACATATATGTAAAACATATACAGTAAATGTGATCACCGATATAATTTTATAATATTATAATATGTATACATAACATATTCGTTCATAGATACACTGTTCAAAGGTAAGCGAACAGTTCTAGTTATATAAATATATATACGTATACGAGATATTTCCTTCACCATAGTGAAAGTGTTACTATAACTACCGACATCAATAAGTAATGCATCTCTAATTATGACGTAATACACATATCTTTATTACGCAATGCTAATAATAGTAGTGTTTCTCGGTGGTGACGTCATATTATTACGCGATGACGTCATGCCAGCCGTTAATGATATCCATCAATCAACGCGCATTTACAATTATTTAATTTCTGATCTCATGTATTGTTCACTGTATTGTTTGCGGTACTACTTATGTATAGAACTTATTCACGATGTATCTATTAATAGATTAACAATTGTTATCGATCGCCAGCAATACGATATCGTGTAATCTGATAATAATCATAAATAGATATATCTACCATGTCTTGTAAACTTTATTATTCACATTATTCATTGTACATTAAATACAGTATATTGTGCCATTGTCATTTATAATGTATACTCTATAT
Source organism: Osedax fenrisi (assembly GCA_964019155.1). Taxonomy (NCBI): domain Eukaryota; kingdom Metazoa; phylum Annelida; class Polychaeta; order Sabellida; family Siboglinidae; genus Osedax; species Osedax fenrisi. The sequence goes on from OZ025243.1 coordinate 31,842,016, forward strand.
TGTGGAGTGCACATTGTTCATTGCACACTGTGCACAGTATAACTCTATTACAATATGATATCATATCTATATACTAGTTATCTTATAATATACTATATACTGTCTCTATAGATTACATATATGTACAAATATATATAATATCATACATTACGTAATAATTAAACCAAGATACTATATAATGGTATAAGTATAGTATATATAAATATATATATATATATATATATATATATATAAATATATATATATAAATATATATATATATTTATATAATGCATATTTATTATTATACTTTATCTTAAATTAAGTAGTGATTCGATTTAAATTATTACTTTAAAAATGTGAATAATAACTATTATTTTATTATTTATTTTGATTATTATTAAATAATAATAATACTGTCTGTAAATTATAATAAATATGATGTAATATTTAGTAGTAATTAGGGGCGCTGGAACTTTTTTATATGTAGGGGGGACCAACCAATCAAAATAAATGTTGTGGTAAAAGTGGGGGGACCAATACATAGGAGGTCCCCCTAGATTTTAAAGTGGGGGGCATATCCCCCCGTCCCCCTTGTTGCAGCGCCCCTAGTAGTAATATATTACTATACAGTATATATATATATATATATATATATATATACAGAGCTGGGCACGATACTCGAACAATGTATAATAGATACAATTACAATTACACACTTTTTTCTTATAATAGATACTACTACAATTACTTTAAAAAAAATCATAGTAGATACAATTACAAATAAATAATTTTCTTAGTAGATACATCTTAGTAGATAAAAATACATTATAATTATATACAATGTATATAGTATATAGATATAAATTATATTTATATATATATATATTCATCAATGTCGATTTGAAAGTACAAGGGAACATTAAGGAACATTAAGGGGGTATCCCATTACAAGTATGTTTACTTTAAAACTATATTCTATAAAGTTAACTATAATTTTACTGGGAAATCCCTTTACTTTCCGGCAACTTGCCTGAAATATAATAACTTTATAGGGTATCCTATTACAAATTGATAGAAAATGGTTTTAAAGTTACAATATTTCCAGTTACAATAAGTTGCCGAAAAATCTTGTAGTGGAAACCCCCGTTATACGGAAATAATGTCTGGAAATGTTTTATAGAAAGTGATTTTCTAGCAATTTGTAGTGGGATACCCTCTTTAAAGTTACTATTTTTCCGGAAAGTTGCCGGAAAATAAGAGGGTAACCTACTAAAATTGTAGTTAACTTGCTAGAAAATAACTTTCTAAAAATATTTCAGGACATTATTTCCAGAAATACTGCTGTGGTATACCTCCTTTAAAATGACATATTAAATATTTACACCTTATAACTTGTTCTTCAATAGATGATATAGAATACATTTGTTGATATTTATTGACATTTAATGATGCCCACGATGAATATTTTAGTGTACCAGCGTTTATTTCATCTGAAATTATACTATGAGCCATTACAGACTATAGAGAAATATACATTATTACAATATACTATTTTTCAACTAAAAATAATCAGCGACCTTTACTTTCGAATGTTAAACATGAATATAGTAAATTATCAAATATACAACAAATAAATTATTAATATATTATTGATTATTATTATTTAGAATTATCATATTTATTTTACTGTTTTATCTTTCTATATAATATAAAATTTTGAATTATAAATCAATTATTATATAAAATATATTATAAAAATAATGTCTTTGTTTTCAATAAATGTATATAATGGTTTTTGAGAATAAATCACTATAATTGATATATCATAATTTTTAACAATGAATTAATTTCAATATTTACAAAAGATATTTTATTAAAAAACATATATATAATGTATATATATATTAAAATTAATTTATAAAATGATATTATAAAATATTGTTATAAAATAAATATAATGACCAAATGATATATTATTTAATAAAATGTATCTGTTTAAATAATTGTCTTAGTAGATACGTATCGTAGATACTATTTATGACTAATAAATACGATTACAAATACTTTTGTAATTTTTATAATAGATACAAATACAAATACAAATGTATCTACGATACTGATTGTTTGCCTTAATATATACTGTATCGGCGATACTGCCCAGCTCTGTATATATATATATATATATATATATATATATATATATATATATATATATACTATAGTATACTATGTAATAACGATTCAATGTATCTATATAGAAATATCATCTACAATTTTAATTTTAAATATTTCAAAGAATGAAATTATATGTATTTCAGTAACAACAATGGAAATAGTTAGTAAGTAATTTATCTTACATAGTTAGTAAATTAATTATCAGTATCTTGAACTGTATTAATAAGCAAACTAGCTACCATTATGTTTATTCCTTGAATAGTATATTGATAGTACATACAATACGAATATGTTTGATGAAATAACACGGGTATACCCGCTATATATATGCGATATAGCGCAAGGAGCGAAATCTCTATAGATGTATGCCATTTCAAACTTATCTCATTTATATAGTTTGTCTATACATGAAATACATATTATTTATGTTTAAATCATGTTATCTTTTAACCTAGCCCTAACAACTTCTAGTAAGATGACTAGATCGGTTAGTTTACAATCAACATTATATTAACTAGTAAATATACTTATTTAATATACAGGTATCACCTGTAGGTAATTATGTATATTCAGGGGTGTCATAGGGTGATTAAAAGTGGGGGGGGGGAGATCTCAGACTTATCAATTATTACCATAAGAAGATACATCTATAATATCACTTGTAGAGGGATTAATATGATTGACTTGTATTGGGTTCTACAATATAAATCAATATTGGTTATAATTATACTACAAAGACTATAAATAGAGTATATATAATATTTATAAATAATAAAATAATTTGTAGATCTTAAAAGTAGGGGGGATATTAGATATTATATTTAGATATTATAGTATACTTTTAAAAGAGGGAAG
>OZ025243.1:31850027-32295027 GCA_964019155.1 Osedax fenrisi
ATATTAAAATATATTTTAATATTATCTATAGGTCTTTACATAATATGTATAAGTGATCTTATATAATGGTGTATAACTAAATTAGCGGCTCTCGTTAAAATGACGGATGCATTAACACGAGAGCGGATTCCAAGGGACATTATAGCATTATATATGAGGTTATAAGTGTAAACTTCATCTAAGTTCCTAGATAGGATGAAAGTATTCCACCAAAATAAAATAACAATAACAATAAAAATATATATATATATATAAATAAAATAAGTGTAACCTTTTTGGGGTAGTTGAAATATCGCTTCATTAAAAGTGAGATTTGCATGCTGACCATGATGCCGGCAGCAAAACAAATCAATGTCCAGAATAGTCTATTTAAAGATGACCGAGCGCCGATCACATGCGGTATCCCTATTACGTGTTAACGTGGACGTAGAAATATGCATGCGCATATCATACACAGTATAAGTAGTGGTGGTGTTAGCAGTAGTAACGCTCGGCTATACAAATAATCTCATAGTATTTATTATACGCATTATATCCTCCATTATTAGGAAATGCGTAAACTATACATATTATATCATTGACTATATATCATATACTATATAACGTTATAACTGTATAACGGATATGTATGATTTTATATTTAGATTTTGTAATATAATCAATTATATATGTAACTATTCTTCGGTAATATGTGAATAATATAAATATTTATAATTGTTGTATACCGATCTATTATGTAATATAGAACATATATATATATATATATATATATATATATTGTTCATATATATATATATATATATACATATGATGTAGGGGAAAGTCCCCGATTGCCGACCCCTAAATGATTATTTGTAATAACTTATTCAATATTGAATATATTTATATGAAATTTTTTAATTAGAGTAATATTATGGCAATGAATAATGTAGGTATTGTAAATGTTTGATATAATGATATTTATAAGAATAAATAGGGGGTCGGTAATCGGATACATGTGCCAAATACTGACCCCCTTCTCCTATTACCGACCCCCTAAAATAATAGTGGTATAAATAATTGTAGTATTATAATATCCAATAAAATAGTAGATATACATAAATATAATTAATTATAACATGCACGCAATTTATTTTTTATTGAATTTATGTTTTAATAGTAATATTAAATTTAAATTTAAACTTTATAGTATTTATATTAAAATAGTGTATATTATTATTTAATATTTATTTATTAATCAGTACGTATATAATCAACTGAAATCATGAATCATAAATCTATATCAATGATACATAAACAATTTACGAAAAATTTTAAAGTAAAATACGGATCTATTTTGATTGGATATCATAAATCACATGGGGTCGGTATCAGGGTAATTTAGGGGTCGGTAATAGGGAAATCATATGGGTTTCTATAATTATGATATATTGGTTATTATTTATTCAAATTAAATTATTTTTCTAAAAGTTATAAACATTTTATTGATCTTAAATAGTATGCAAGTATTAAGTTTTCTTTTAATTAATAATGTATTTACAATGATTTAAAAAAAGTTATTATCCAAATATTTAAAAAGAAAAAATAGAATATTACATTTTATCAAATAACAATTGTAGGATTACATATTTTGTAAAGCAATATACTTATTTATATTTATCATTAAATTGCTAACAGTTCATGTATATATAATTTTTTGATATCTCTTATAGTTACTGAGATACGATAGGGGTTCTGTATTAGGAGGGGGTCGGTAATCGGAGACTTTCCCCTACTCAATATTGTAACATATTTAAATAACACGAATTACCAATCACTGTAAAATAATATGTTACTAATAATATGTAATTAAATATGTTAAAATATATGATATAAATATTTTATTATTATACTAATGCATATACATATACAGTGTATTATACATATATATGCACACATAAACATGCATAAATATAAATAAATATATATATATATATAATAGTGTGTAATTTAATATTAATCTTATATATATATATATATATATATATATATATATATATATATCCTATAGGAAATAGATCTAACGAACTAATATGGAAAATGCTTTTAATATTTACAATTTGATTATTTTTTTGTAAATATATTGCATACGATATTGCATAATATAAAAACATTTAATTATATAATAATGAAATGATACGCTATTTAAATTATGAAATTTAATCATTACATAATACATTATACATTGTATATTTTATATTCTATAATCAATAAGTATATATATATATACATACAATATACCATATATGTATGAACATCTATACACGAACATATATGTTCGTATACGCTAACACACGCACAATATACATGTATGCGTATATATAGAGTAAAACTCATCTATGATAAAACACTTTATAAGAAAACACTAACATAAGGAACATCTATTGTTAAGTAGTTGGAAATTATAATGGACCAATAATATAAGACAGTATCGGTCTACTATAGTCAACAATATATAGTACTTATATGTATACGTAATACACATGTGTAGTTCTGTAACTTACCGTGCATAGAAGTTCGCGCTGCAAATGTGTCAAACACTTCTCTAATGGTTCCCATCACTCGTGACCTTGAACACGTATCCGTCTGACTTTAAATTTGACCTTGAAACGATTGGCGGCGCCGCACGAATGCGGCATAAGTGTGTCTCCGTCTAGAACCGTGACTCACGATGCCTTCATAGCGATAATAGCATTAATAATATACTATTATAACAGTAGTAGTATACTACTACTAGTATATAACCATAGTAGTAGTAGTATTAGTAGTAGTAGTAGTAGTAGTATTAGTAGTAGTAGTAGTAGTAGTAGTAGTAGTAGTAGTAGTAGTAGTAGTAGTAGTAGTAGTAGTAGTAGTAGTAGTAGTAGTAGTAGTAGTAGTAGTAGTAGTAGTAGTAGTAGTAGTAGTAGTAGTAGTAGTAGTAGTAGTAGTAGTAGTAGTAGTAGTAGTAGTAGTAGTAGTAGTAGTAGTAGTAGTAGTAGTAGTAGTAGTAGTAGTAGTAGTAGTAGTAGTAGTAGTAGTAGTAGTAGTAGTAGTAGTAGTAGTAGTAGTAGTAGTAGTAGTAGTAGTAGTAGTAGTAGTAGTAGTAGTAGTAGTAGTAGTAGTAGTAGTAGTAGTAGTAGTAGTAGTAGTAGTAGTAGTAGTAGTAGTAGTAGTAGTAGTAGTAGTAGTAGTAGTAGTAGTAGTAGTAGTAGTAGTAGTAGTAGTAGTAGTAGTAGTAGTAGTAGTAGTAGTAGTAGTAGTAGTAGTAGTAGTAGTAGTAGTAGTAGTAGTAGTAGTAGTAGTAGTAGTAGTAGTATTATACTATTAATAGGCTATTAATAGTCAATAGTAACTATTAGTCGTCAATTATATTATACGTTAATATATTTATATTATTCATATCTTTATATTAGGGCTCTAGCTGTATAATAGCAATATATATATATATATATATATATATATATATATATATATATATATACAACTATCATATATAATAGTGTACATATGTGTATGTGTTAAATAGAAATGTCAAATATAGTTTATTATAATTTATATGTATAAGTATTACCATTGTGAAATTATAAATATTAAAATTGGTAATACTTATAATCATTATGATTTATAATGTTATGAACTATAAATATATATACATATTATGTATATATTTAAAAATCACCATACAATATATATATACATATATATAAATTTATAAAATTAATATTCTATAATATTAATATTATTTAATGTGTACATATAATATTATATATATATATATATATATATATATATATATTAGTGTTTCAATGGAAACCATTATCTAAGTATTAGTATTATAAATTTGAATGAAAAAAAATATCAGTTCCAAATATATCAAATATTTGTCTAAGGATTGTTTCGTAAAATATTTATTATATGTTATATAAATATAGGTTTTGTCTGAACTTACTAGTGTATGGGTTAGTATTCTAAGATCGATTTAAATACTAATATATATATATATATTTATATGGTTATATATGTTATTAATACTAACATATCACAATTGTTATATCATGTGTCGTAGGGGGTGACTATCTAATTGTGTGCTCTCGAGTTCGTTATCCTCTTTCGTATACCATCTGTTGCGTAATACGTGAGTTACGTAAGAGGGAATGATGACGTAATGATAGATATGTGACGTCGAGTTATAGGTGCGCGTTCGTGATAGCGGCGTTAACGTATGAGTATGTGTAAGAGTAACGAATGAGATATGTTATCGATAGGACACGACCTTTGCCTACTTAATATTAACTAGCCGCAATCATATATAAGTATACGGTACAGCGAATGCACTAAATACCGTACACCCGCGGGTGCAGGATCACATGTATCCCCTCACACACGTACACACGTACTTACATAAGCGCTCGTATCAATGTAACACGATTCATCGGTGAAAGATGTGCATATCATTATAACAAGATACGATGATAGGTTATGCGCATGTCTTATTATGTAAATAAGATACAGCGATACTACAACCCCCCTACAACTCCCCTCCCCCATAATATTAATTCATAACGATAATACATTCAATTCGCCGTATGAATGTAATACACACTTTTTAAATGTGATACGCAATGCAAATAGGATTAATTATTGTATATATATATTTATATTTGTGTGTTTATGTATGTATATTTAGGTATGTATATTTGTGCATATTTATATGTATATCTTTCATAGCGTATACGGTATGTAAATATCGTGAATGATTAAAATTGAATTAAATACTTATTTAAATATTATTTATCATAATGAATTCATTATATTAATATACATATATATATATATATATATATATATATATATATATATATATATAATTACAGTGTATGGTTATAATAGATGACTACACCGCCACTGCAATATTCACCGCCAGTTACAGGAGTGCCGCATTCACCTAAAAGTCACTCGATAGTGTAAGATAATACAACTGCATAAGTGAATTAATCTCCGAGGCTATTACCTCATAGAAGCTTCTACACGGACAGCGTATAGTATACATGCGTATGTGTGTGCATGTATCCTCGCGTGTGTGCGTGTCTACGTTACAGAATGTACCTATATGTATACTTGCCGGAGTTTTGCGGTAACAATGCGACCTATAAGTATTGTAGTGATTGTGTCGCTCGATAAGCCGTCAACCTCTATACTACGTTTTAGCATCTGGAACCCGTAGTGTATACACTATAGATATATCTACTTCCGCTCTAATCGGGTTAATAATGGGTAATATAGACGTGCATCGCATGTACCACCACCCCCCTACATACCCCATATGTATAACAATGCCGACATTATACACAGCGCAATTCGATAACTGTTATACCATATATATCATTATGTTATCAGTGTGTTTGTTTATATATATATATATATATATATATATATAAATTTGATATAGACTCTCACATAATACATAATAATAAACTATAACACATATTAAACTAATATAAACATCTGTTTTGTGCAAAACACTCAGGTGTTATAACTCCTAATATATACGGTATACCGAGTCGGTATTACCGACTAATAACATTGTTATAGCATACTGTAGTACTATAGTATATTATATATATATATAGTATACTATAATAATAATAGTATATATGATCTCGTAATAATATATATTATCTATAGAACATGTCTAACGTATATGTAACAAGGTGTACCCTTGCTACGTTGTTACTATATTATAATGCTTATATCTAATAGAACACATACATATACAAATTATATATATATATACATATATTTTATATATGTTGATAGGATATTGATTTGTGTAAGAAATATAATTATGCTGATCGATTTTTATCAGTGATAACAATAGAACATTACATAACAATAACGACCACACTACCTATACCGCATATCAGTTGAACATTACGATCGTCGGAAGTGTATGTTATGGGATAGGAGAGACTGTAGAAGCGAATGTCTATAGATACCACGAAGACGTAAGGTGTGATTAGTAATGCTACGAGGTATTGTTATGTTATAATATATTATGTCATAGTATTATTATGTCATAGTATTGTTATATGTATACGTTATATAAGTATATTATTGTAGGCGGTGATCTGGCCTCTAATGATTCAACACTAAGCACATGTGCAGAACTATATCATGGTGCGACCCTTAATCCAATATTAGCGATGCCAGTCGCGCAAATATCTAGATAATTTCGAAAATAAGCTGCACTTTGGCCCTTTATCTATGGTTTATATCAAGTATGATATACACCAGTGTAACGGGGCCAGTGTATAACTACTGATCTAAATGACTAAATGTATACATTATATGTGTAATAGGGTCAGCAATAGTATTACAGATGTTACACATATACATACACATACATATATGTAATCCATAGATAATATATAATATATATATATAATCCATATATATATATATATAGATTATAACTTTTTTATAATATTTACCAAATAGGGATAAATATATTAATTAATTAACGTTAGATTATTATTATTATCATAATTAACGTATACTAATAATTACGCATAGATATATTTCATCACCCTAAATAACACTAATAATCTCTTAATAATGATAATATATTCATTAACCAACGTATACGTAGGTTATAGCCTATTTCGATACCTACTCGACAATACTAAAAAACAAGTATACCTATAGGTTAATATATTAATAGATACAGAAAATAATGCAAGAGACTGTTCTCTATTTATAATCAGCTACATGGTAGACTATAACAGCGTGTTCTACCAAATAAACCCATAACAACGCTAATAGATACATTTGACCAATAATTCAATACTAGAATCATGAGTATACAAAAATCACCATTATGCACCACTCAATGAACCATATAATCTACCTCTATATTCTCTTGCATTCTTCGCATTTCCATCAACTACCTTTGAAAAAATCCCTAGTGCAGTAAATACCTCTTCCGAACTAGATCCAACCTCTCTTTAATATTAAATAAGTACTACATTTATCTAGCATCTTATTACCACGAAATAATAGAAAATTACCTCATGCATTGTTATAATCTATATGAAAACTACATATGTTACACCCATCATACAAAAAAGTATACATATACTTAATCACATTCACCTATCTGATGCATCACCACATGATTAAGTGATCATTCTCATTTATTTCTTAGCTGCCTTCGATATCCTTGACAATAATATCCTTATAAACTGACTATCCTCTATAGGAACATATGGTACTGCACTCGATTGATTCATCTCATACCTAACTGATCGTTTTAACCAAATTAGCATAAATTCAATAATTTGTAAACCCCGTAAAGTTACTATTGAGGTACCTCATGTATATGTCTGTAGTCCACTCATATTATATATATATATATATATATATATATATATATATATATACTTCCCTTATTTGGAATTATTGACAAATACCTTGACAAATATATAAGAATATATACTGATGACATACAAGTACACTGTAGATTGAGATACCTTAGCAATTACATACATATTACTTAACAACTGCATTACTGATATACATAACTGTCTTACCAACATCTACTTATCACTAAACTGTCTTAAAACTGAATAACTGCATATTAAAACATCTACTACTATACTCCTTCACAGTCAATTAATTACATCCTACCCATCTTACGAATGATAAGACCCTTCATTAATTTCGCTACATCCCTCATCCTACTACGCCTTGATTACTATAATTTCTGTCTATATGCCTCCTTACAATCTATAATATATAAACTCAATGCCTTCAAAACTCAGCTATCAGATTCATAGATAAACATTCCAGACAATATATATCCACTCTAAGAATCAAATTACATTGGCTACCTATTAAATCCAGTACACTGTTAGAAAATAACCTTTAGTGACTAGCTGAGAAAACCTTACGAAACTCGACCTATGTGTGAAGGTTTCATGTACCTTTCGCATTCGTTTAGCGAGCACTAAAGGTTTTCATAACCTTTACTAATGTTTGAAAATCACTAAAGGTTTTATGCAGATAGAGGATTAAAGGTTTTCATAACCTTTACTGATGTTTGAAACGTACTAAAGGTTTTATGAAAATATAGTATTAAAGGTTTTCATAACCTTTACTGATATTTGAAAAGGTACTAAAGGTTTTATGCAAATATATAAATATTAGTATAAATAAATAAAAATAAATTAATTTAAAATAAATATTAGTATATTAACATAGTAAGTAGTATCATATCAAAATAATAACTTATATATTATAATATATTATATAATTTCATTTAAGTTAGATTTAAAACTTAAATTCAATAATAAATCAATTTAATATTGAATACAATATTTAATCAATATGCAATTGCTATATATTCAATATTGGGCAATTAGTTCAACATGATTTCCAATTGTATTATCAATGTAATTATGATTAACATTATAGTTCATGAGTCACCCGAATTAGATTATGATAATGTAGTAAAATATAGGATTACTTAAATAATTTTAGTTTTTAAAATAATATTTTATTTATTAAAAACAGTATATAAACTTAAATATAAAAGTAAAATAATAATTATTAATTAATTTGCATAGATACAAATTAAATCAATATTTCAAAATAATTAAAAGGTATAATATTTTATTATTTCTATAATAAAAAAATTATATATAAACTTAAAAATACTTAATTAACATACAATTACTATTGTTGTTTGCTGGGTACACATAACCTTTACTCGCATTTAGGAGACCAGTAAAGGTACACATAACCTTTAATCGAATTTATGAAATCAGTAAAGGTACACATAACCTTTACTAGAATTTAGGAGACCAGTAAAGGTACACATAACCTTTACTCGCATTTAGGAGACCAGTAAAGGTACACATAACCTTTAATCGAATTGATGAGATCATTACAGGTTTTAAATAAAGGTTCCCAAAACCTTTAGTGCATAGATGAATAAAATAACTCGTAATGCGCGTCATAAACCTTTTACACCGCTTCAGCATTCATTAAAGGTTTTAAAGGAGAAATATTTTTAACAGTGTATACTTTATAATAACTACAAGTTAAAGCTCAATAGATTAATTTGTTAACAATAAATAACATAATACTTTAAACTTAAAGCATGTCCGAAAACTTCCATAAAGAAGTTGATAGAAGTTCATAAACAAATTAGGTAACATATAATAGGTAACACTGAATAAATAATCCATTGATATTTAATTACGACCTACTACTTAAAAAGACAAATAATTATATATAATGTACAATATAATAACGTATATTAGAATACTCTATAACATTATATGATCTAACGGTATTTGGTATAATCTAAATATGTAATATTTATACTAATGTATTACTAAATCTAGTACTAATCTAGTTAAATGTTCTCGTGGCCACTTCATCTTTAAGTGTATATATCCATATATATATATATATATATATATATATATATATGCGGCAGTAAACAACATTGATACGAATTATTTACTAAGTATTATTACTAAGGATTATAACTTTTATACTTGTGTAGTTCAACAATCATTATAAATTATGATATATATGTATATATATATATACATATATATAATGTAATATAGGTATATAATTTAACTATATAAACAAATCTATATATATAAATATATATATATATATAAATATATATATATACCTATATATTATTGATATTACCAAAAGGTATATGATTTTTAAATGTGTTATATAGATTGTTTAAAATACACAGTAATAATGCTACTACGACTAATACTCCTAACCTATACTATAAGTAGTATAGTACAGTATATCAGTATAACATCATTATAAGTGTAGGATATGCGGAGTAATTCAATATATAACTGCAGTTCGCTATTCAGTTAGGCTACATAATACCACTACACCATTAATATATTATATACATATTATAATACATATAGTAGTAATACACATCATGTGGTAGTAAACATTATATCAATTCGAAAATATAATTAGAAGACCTATGTATTTGTTATTACTCGAATATATGTAGTATACTAGGTAATGTGTACAATGCATGGCGTGACTCTTGTATTCATTTGAACAACATTTTAAACAAAACAATATATAAGTTATTTTGTACATATGATGTATAATATTATATATCATTTATAAATATTATACATATTATAAATAAATAATACTGTAAAGACCACACTAATTACGCCTAAAAGGGAGACTAAGACATTTCTTCAAATGCCGCAATTATAAATGATAGCAACTCCGTTATTAACTGTCGATATTTCAATTAGATACACATTAATATTATTAGTATCATAATAGTAATTGTATTAATAATTGTAAGTAGAGTTATTTTATAGTAAATAATATTTCATAAATAATATAAATCGCGATGTATCTGCTCAATGAACAAGGGTGTCCTTCGGATGCCCTATAGGGTAACTATAGTTAGTTACTATATATAGTTATCAATAGTTTACTGTATATCACTGTATATTACGTGATATCACTGCATATTACTGATATAGATTAGGTAGCTACCAATATCTATATATTTAGAACGATTATTTGTGTATAGTGGCAATACACAATGTTAAGTGCTTTTCTTTAACACACGTGTTAAAGCTTAATATGAGATTACATACATATATTTGTTACATTTATATATATATATATATATATATATATATATAAATATATATAAATATACAAACATATATTATATTAATAATACTAATTTACATGTGAATTACAAATAAATATAATTCCATATTATTAAAATAGATTATATTTAATTATATATATATATATATATATATATATATATATATATATATAAAGTGAAACTCTGATATAATTGTTGTCCGGATATTTTGTTGTATCCAGAACATTGTTTTACCCGATTAAAAATATATATTGATAATACAAAAAAGTTGTATATATATATATTATATTTAATCTCATTTAGTTCACTAAGAACACACACACCCATAAATATATATATATATATATATATATATATATATATATATATTTAAATTATATATCATTTAAATCGTACTGCATTTAGGCATACATATTATATATAAGCGTATGTAAATGTATAGGGTTATATATTCTAAAATTGAAGAAACACGACGAGTATTCGATGAACATTGTTAATTCGGTCACATGTCCTGCCCTCCCATTCGACATTAACCCCTTAGTATTAACAGCGACAATTCATCGAGTCGAACGTCGCTAATACATGTATCGAACACATATATGTGTTTGATACATTAGATATATATATAGGTTATGTATAATACTCGTATATTAATGTATACTACTTTTATCAAATATCATAACGAGTAGTTTTAACAAATGTAATCATATATTATTAATTGATTAACAGTATAATTGAAAATGTCAAATAAATAGTTAACATATTGTGTTATATCGGAAAATTCGTTGTATTGGAGTTCGCGGAGTAGCGGTCAGTATCACAAGGTATGATAAGTGGTCAATGCATACTGGTCATTGTACACTGGTCAATACACACTGGTCAATGTACACTGGTCATCTATCAATACCGGTCATCACACTATACGGAGGTCATAGTGAGGAGACTACGTTGTAGACCCTACAGGAACATTGTTAATACTTATCTGGTATAGAGATACACTCCATAGTGAATATCAGCTGATATCTATATATATTTCACAGTATGCGTCGCGCAAGTCTTTTTTATTGATTCGTAGAGGCAGTGTATACTCTATACTAGATATTTTACAGTAGGGGAGACTGTTTTTGTAACTTTTTTAGTTCCCTTCATAGAAAAGTTCTATATAACTCGGAATGTATCCACATTATCATTCCAGATATAATAAACAAATATAAATTTAAAACCGACAAAAATCCAGAAATCTATAACAATATTAAAAAGATAGGAATTTACATTAAAAAATAACGAACACATTTAAATTATAGATATATGAAAGGACAATTTTATTAGAGTTAAAAATTGCCTTTAAGCATATGTCTTATATAAATTAAATACAAATAATTAAATTGATCTACGGAAATTTTAATTAAATTTTTTAATTTTTTCTAAATCAAAAAAAATATTATCAATAGAATAATGATTTAAAAAAATTGTATATTATATATGTCTATCATGATTATATAAATATAAAATTATAAGAATTGATACAAAAATAATATATGCTTATTTAAAAATTACTTTTATTGAGAATTATAACAAAAAATAAATTTTTCGTTAAACTTGTTATTGTTAGAAAAATAATGTGTTTTATGATACCTCGTAATATCCACTATAGACTCATAAAAAAAGTATATGCTTAATTATATGCTTAATTAAAATAATTTATCAAAGAAATAAGCGAATAAATTATATTAATTTAAAAATTTAAAAATTAAATTAATTTTAAAATGTTACCTAATTTTTTACTTTATTAATATTATAATATATTTTATTTCAATGACTACGCGCATTTTCACAAATATATAAAATACATAAGTAAAATATAAATTTACATTGATGCAAATATTTCATCAATAAAGTTCACTTAGCTTTATCAATATCAACTATTTTGTAAACTTCACAAATATGTTTAATATAACATTTATAACCTACTATGAGTGAGATAGCAACAATTTCAAAAACGGTCTACACTACTGCCCGTGTTGGTAACTTTTTTAGTTCCCTTTATATCAAAATGACATCTCGCTGGGAATAACTTCTTTTAATCATTCCAGATATAATCAACAAAAAATAATTGAAAACCGACAAAAATTCAGAAAACGAAACCATATTTAAAAATAGATAAGAATTTACAGTGCAGTGCAGTGTATGGTGTACATTGTACAATATACAGTGTATATTGTAGAGTGTACAGGTACACTGTATAATATACAGTGTATAGTGTATTTTTGTAACTGATACGTTATACATACTTGTATCGATACGAAACCCAAGCAGTTGTACATATCATTATAGCCTATATGTATGACCGTATAGGGTCAGCGGTGGACAATGTCTATAGTGGACGCTGTATAGTGGACAATTTATATAGTGGACACTGTATAGTGGACAATTTCTATAGTGGACGCTGTATAGTGGACACTGTCTGGTGGACAATAACTAGTGGACAGTGTACAGTGATTTATATATTTTCATCGACCAAGCATAATCCATCGCCAACAAGTAAAAGTAATCACCCTTAGTGTACACATGTATAGCATAGTTGTGTATATGTGTATACTGTGTACGGATAGGCAACATATGCTGTATATACACACTAGACGATCTTCTCAAGTATAGTTATGTTATTATATACTCCTATATATATATATATATATATATATATATATATATTATGTGTAAAGCCCAGATTAGTATCATTTTTTTAATTTGGAAGCCTACCGCCAGGTTTTTGATTTTGGATTTCTACAGACGTACTAAATCAATAATCCCCATTTTTTATGTGAATGCATATATGTTTGTATGAGAGCATATGGAATACATGTATGTATTATATGTATGTATATGTATTCACACACATTTATATATATATATATATATATATATTGGTAAATAAAATTAAAGTAAATACTATATATATATATATATATATATTACAAATAATATCTTATATAACTGATTTTATTATCTAAATTTCATTACTGCATATTTCTGAAATGTGATTGTCATATCTGTTTTTATAAGCTGTCACTCACGATGAACAATTCACTTACTTTTATAGGCGTGTTTTAAAATGTATTTTAATCGATGTTTTAATGCGAACTTTCTATCATACTATATTCATATTAATGCAGTAGGTATACCATAGTACCATGCTACCTCAACAATCTCAGTATTGCTCTTCATATTGCATATTTCAAAATGTGCTTTAAATTAACTTAAATTGGTTTAAATTGTATTCACGATACTGAACATTTTACAATAAAATTTCACATTACTTCGAAGTGTATTCACCATTTTAATATTACCTAACTGTTGATTTATCTCCTAAATTTAATTCCTATACGTATGTTTATCTTGGTAATTATATTCATCTAATATCCCTGGTTATTAAATAGTTAACTACTATTAATCAATATTATTTATTATTTTGGACAAAAAAATACATTAGAAGTAAATAAGTGTCTTAATGAACTTGAAATGTGTGCTGAAAAATTAGAATACGTCGTATAAAAACTATGTAATCACGAATTCTAATGGACCCATCTAACAGTTCTATAACATATTATAAATATAACATTACAGATCTTTACAATTAATGTAACCTCTTAAGATATTAACTTTAGTTATTAAAATAAATTCGACCATTTAAAAATACCACTTGTTTTAAAATATATTAATATATTAATGATAAATAACAACATTAATAACTTTTTACAAAACTGACCTTGTAAATTCATCAATAATTCTTCATCAAATATATGTATGGCATAACCAGTAATAAGATGTTACAAATATATTGCTTATATGTAATATATATATATATATATATATATTGATATCGACACAACTTCAATTTACAATTATTGATATTGCACGAATTATATATATCATGCAACAATTATGTATATCGTCATAAATATATGATATCACATATAATTATAGTGATGTAGGCAATAATATATATTAATATATGAACATTCTGAAAATACACACACATATATATATATATATATACACACACATATATATATTATTTTAGGTATATTAGGTATCATATACATTGTAATGTTACTTTAGAGATATCTATAATTAGCAGACGAGACTTTATTAGGTAGCGTGAATAATATGCTTAAAACACTATGTATTTGTGTATGTGTTCATATTTCGTATTATGCTAATCAACATTATCTAAGCTCATGCTAAGCTACAATTGCATTACTAATTGTGGCGACAGTAATTAACGTACAATCATAGTATACTCTACTATATGGTTAGTCACTATAGCATCAATATATGTGGCATATTACGATGTTACTACATACAACTTATTTGTACTATTGTTTTAGTAGTAGATATTTACATTTATATTACATTTTTATAAACAAATATCGTACGATGAGGTCTAATATGTTAAATATGATAATTTATTTTTAAATATAATTGTAAGCAATAAGACGACTAATACACGTCGAATAGTAGTTACTATAATATGATAAAGTAAGGTCGGTAATATGTATTATTCGAGTTATCAGAATGTAGTAATATATATAATCCCTTCACTTGTATATATGTATATTCATGTTGCCTGCGTTTATTTATATTCAGAATTATTTAAATTTAACTATTTATAAATAATATTATGTATCATTAAAATGAGGTAGAATATATTATTTTAAATGTAGATTAAACTTCCTCGGAACATGAAGATTATAATGAATTATAATTGAAATACTGTATTTATATAAAATTCATAAGTGATTCAAGTATTCAATATGATATCATATATTGGTTACAATTTAAATTATATAAATTATAATTATCATATATATATCAATAATTAAATATTATTGTATAACATATTGTAGACATTTTAAATTTAAACAATGTATATTATAAATAAATACTATATCATCCATGTACAATAATTACTAACATTTATATCTAGTTAACATCTCCTTATTAGGGAATTCTATATATATATAGGTGTTTACCTATAGGTTTACCTATAGGTTTGCTACTGTAATCTATTGCATATGGCATACATGTCACTGTTATCACTTCATAATCTATTATATTTATATTCATAAGTGCAATTAAAGAATTGTATAAATACAGCATTACACGTTATTTATTTAGTAAATTAGTATAATTAAACTTATTTATATCATAAAATATTAAATACCAAGGTTATATTTTTTATATATAGGTTATAAGGTTAATTTCCATAATAAGCGACATATTATTTTCTTAAGGGGGTATCCCAATACAAGTATTTCCGGAAAATTGCCGGAAATATTATAACTTTAAAACGATTTTATATCAAGTTAACTACAATTTTAGTGGAAAACCCCCTTACTTTCCGGCAACACCTGAAATATAATAACTTTATAGGGGGTATCACATTACAACTTGATAGAAATGGGTTTAAAGTTACAATATTTCCGGCAAGTTGCCGGAAAATCTTTAGTGGGATACACCCTTTATAGAGATTTTTCTTATATACGATTGACTTATTGTAAAAAAGATAAATTCCAATAAATTAACAATGGTTTTTTTATAGTGATGTTTTATAATTTACAGCTATAGTCTACCAATCCCAAACCAGATAAATGTTATCAAACAGATCAGTAAATATATTAGATACTAATTAAAACATTTTGTATTTTTCACAAATGAAATTGAAAAGTTAATAGTATTTCATAACATTTAAATTAAGAATTCATACTTAAGAGCATACTTAATATATTCGAATTCTCGTCATATCGAATAATTATAAAAAATAATTAGTAATTTAAATATATTTAATTATGTGTTAATTATTCCATTATAATTACATTACTATATATATATATATATATATATATATATATATATATATATATATATATATATATATATATATGTAATACATATTATGTATATCAATATATATGTACATTTTATTTACTGTAATACAATCGCATTATTATACATTATTATCTTATATTAGCATGCATATATATGCATACATGAACTACTCGGTAGTACATAACATGTATTACGTAATGCTATTAGATAATATATATGCTGCGTGTACACGTAATCGATAAATATGGAATCGGAATGCATAATGCTTCAAACTAGAACCTATTTAGCATGAATTCGATTTTAAATAATTAATCAAATATAACAATGAAATAATTGGTATAGTTTGTTACGAAAGTGTTAAATCTGCTGCAAATATATCGAATATAAATATATATATATATATATATATATATATATATATATATATATATATATACAGTAACTCCCCTCTATCTAGAACCTGGATACTATGAATATACGATATGAGGTCGTTATACTAGGTACTTGGTTGGAAACGTATAGTGTATACAACTATTAAACAACGATATTATATTAAACTAAGTATCTGATAAAAAAATAATATTTTTTATAACATTTGTATAACATACGTTATAACACAATTTTTTGATAATTAAGTAAATATTGTTTGCAAATAAGATGCTAATTTCAATTAAAATATATAATATAGAAAAGATAGAATTAGTTAAAATAAGAAAATAGTTATATTATACAAGGAATCATATATATATGCTATATATATATATACATATATATATATCTATATATATATGTATAGTATACATTGTATACTAATTATATAATAATAATAATTAAGAATCAATAACTCGAAAAGGAAGTTATATCTAAAGTAATACTTAATATAATGTAATGAACAATTTAAGTATTTCTTTTGATATATATATATATATATATATATTAGTTATAACTTTGGATATCTATGCATGTTACACATATACTTATGCATTTTCATAACTATATGCGCTATATATATATAGATATATATATATATATATATATATATATATATATATATATACATTCATACGCACTCATACTCACACACAAACACACACTCACGTACATAATTATATATATATATATATATATATATATATATATATATGTACGTCTGTATTTATCTAATTTTAGAGTATGCAACTATTTGTTCGGGATAGATATGCCAGATATTTACATTATTTAGGATGAATCGGATATCATTTAATAAAAAATATATTTTTTCGTCCGTTGAAAATCTGCTATTACTTACTGTGAAATGTGATATATTTAATGTGTATTAATAAGTATAGGACTTTCCAGTCTAATTAAATTCACATTCATATTATATACATACATTTAGCGTTCACTATATTGACATGATTATTGATCAGTTACAAGCAATCCCTATAGGGGAATTGTTGTATACAACTGAAAATATCATAATAGTAAATAGGATGTGGTTAAAATATTGTATTGCTGTATATATATATGGACCTCTAAAGAGATACATATATATACATGTTATAAATGACTTTAGAGAAAGCATTACAATATATTACACACACTAATTTATATTACTTTATTAATTATTAATTACTACAATTCACAATGTAATTGAAATGTATTCAATTCTATAATTTATTACATAAATATTTGGTTTCATTTGCAATTGAAGTATAAGCCGTTTACATATTTTTATCATATATATATTATATATTATAATATATATCATTCAATTCATGCATCCAATGGTTTATTAATGAAATCGCATACACACACACATACACATATATATATATATATATATATATATATGTGTGTGTGTATGTGTATGTGTGTGTATGGGTGTGTGTATATTTATTTACATTAATACATGTTAATTCATAAGTTAATTATGCATATTAACGTAACGTAAAACATATCTTAGCCTAATTACTGACTGCGAATAATCGTTTATGCGCCATCACGTTATATCTATTGGTGTATATTGATAGCATATAACACGTATATATGTATGTGTATGTAAACATAGATATAGCTAATTATAATAATTGCTAATCAGAAAGAAATTAAAATTACCATATAATCACTAATAATTAACATTATAAAGCTCTTTTCTCCCCTATATTAGATCATGTGTATCCAGTAGTCACATGATAGTATACGATGTGCATGTGATATCGACACCGTTAACTTCTATATTGACATTTAAAGTATAATATTATAGATTGTTGAAGAGCATCCCATGCCAGTGTATCAAGTGATATTAGCACGTAATCTGAATATGAGAATAAAATAAATATTTACAACTTATTTTTATTGGAACCAACATTATATCTACAATGTTAAAGTTTACTGAGGAATACATTGTACACTATACAATGTACAATATACGCATGTTTCCTATAGAGGGTTTCGTTGTATATATGTATATACATATTGTTATTGTTGTTGATACTGTTATTTTATTTGGTGGAGTCCTTTCATCCCATTTAGGAACTTAGATGAAGTTTTCACTTATAACCATATATGGCTCTAATGTATCTTCGAAGCCGCTCTCATGTTAAGGCATCCATGGTGTTAACGAGACTTGATCATTTATACACAATTATACAATATCACTTCTAATTAATATTTTAAGACCCATTTTATAAAATTAATTAATGTTCCGGATGAGGCTTTAACCAATGACGTGGGTCCCGCGTCTTACTGCTTGTGTGACGCCTTAGCCAATGAACCACACAGGCAGTTTTATATATATATATATATATATATATATATATAAATATATATGTGTGTGTGTTCATGCACACGGTTATATCTATGTATTTATATGTATGTATGTAATTACATTATATATATATATATATATACATATGTTATATTAAAATATATTATTACAGATTTCGTTATATAAATTTAAATCCATATGAAATCAATAAAATAAATCAACGTACATAATAATAATAATAATTAATTTACGTTTGGGTAAAGCGTTGTAGCGTACAATATACATGTAAAAAGTATACACCTGTGTACATATGTGTACACAATTAGAGTTAATAGATTATATAATTTAAAATATTTTATATACTATTTTATAATAATAAGCAAACTATTTAACAAAAGTATACATATAATAATTTATGTTATTTATTTATAATTTTAATTTATGTATAGGTGAGCTATACGTATGGAAATAACCAAACTAATTTCATATAAATTCAAATACTAATTATATATATATATACTATTTTAATATTACATTTTATTATTTTAATAAAACAATGACGTAACTATTTAACATGATTACAATTAATACATAAGAATAAATAATGATTATAAAGTAATGTATGCGTTAATAGTAAATATAACAAATGTGTATGTGGTCGATATATGTACACTTTACTACGTAAAATGTACGTTGTACACATTAGAGAAATATTTGTATTATATGTAACATATTTATTATAATAAATAGTTGATTATTGAAACACTATGTCTCCCTATAATACGACAACAACACGGCCACCTATTGAGAGAACGCGTAATATCGCAGCTGTCACGTGTGTTCCACTTGCTTTACGCATTAATTACAGTGCATGGACGAGGTAGATATATCATTGTTGGTTTGTTTAACACCCGTAAGAAGATCATCAATCATACAATATACACATCACATCCTACGTCATTCTTTATTCTTACGTAATAGAGATTACTACTCGTCTATAGACGAGTATACTCGCCTGCGAAATATTAATCCATATATAGTCATACACACATCCATATATGGATAACTCCGGACGTATACATATGGGTATGTGTGTATATGCGCTTGGTAATGCGTTTTATGTACCACACTATACACGTCGCGTATGGCCGCTACAAGAGAGGGCGCGTCCTTGAGGACATCGTTACCATGTCCTCGATACGATCGCACACTTATACCGCTGGTAGTACGCTGGTAGTATACTGGTGGTGGTGCTGGTGTCTAGAATCACGCGTGTACCGGTACAAGTGCACTCGATACACTCGGTACATTCGGTACACGCGTTAATATTCGACTATGTGGTGAGTGCGTGTAACGTTATCCTACATATGCGCGCGAGTATACGTATCTAATACATGTATATAAATGTATATAGGATATATATACATATTATCCTACATATACATATTCATATATAAATGCACTTCAATATAATGTAATATATGTAAAGAGAAAAACTATATATACAAACATACTCAAGTGAAATAATTAAATGAATATGATATATATGCTAATACTAGTTTTCTATTATATGCGCTTCTATTTATCTATCAAAGCTACTTTACTAATGTATTAACTGTTTCTGAGATTAGGAAATACATAGAGATTTCGTCTATAGAGAAGGTCTATAGATAAATATAGAGAAAGTGGAGAAGAGAGTACTAACGAGATTCATAGATATCGTTCATCACAATAACATGGTTGTTACTTTTGTGTAACGTATATGTACATAATCAATAGTGCAACTACTTGGATTAGGCATGTATTACTTAACTTTTACTTAAGTATATTATAATATTCCTAGAGTAGGCAGGGTAAAGATATAGGGTAGGTTATATAATAATAGTGGATATTATATGGAGAGCTCAGTTTGCGTTGGATCCTATAGGCCCATATTTCTACATATATATCCGAAATTGATATGGTGATGATAACTCCAATCCACAGGCTGCCCAGATTGCGGATAGGGAAACGACCATTAGATATAATTGTTAGCTGCGAATAATCAATAAGCAGTACTGGACAAAATACAGGTTGCTCCTTGGCAAGGTATAGTACTTATAGGGTGTTGAATGTGGCAAGTCGTTTTAATTTATTTATAAGAAATATTATCTCAGCAAGACATTTAAACTCTGGTAGAGAGTACACTGTTATAAATAAAGGTTCTTATTTTCAAATAAATGGTGCATTGGATAACTCTTTACGTGAACCCTTTGTGGGGTTCTTTGGATAAAAATAACCTAAAGAACCATTTCTGAATATTATTTATATAGGGTTCATTGGAATTATAAATATATATTATTTATAATTATAAATATATAAGAATATATATTATATTTTTGGTTCCTTATTATAATATAAATATAGTTTAGTATATATATATATATATATTATAAAATATATAATAATATAATTTAGATATAGTATATTAATTTAAATATGATTCATTAATAATTTTTCCCGACAAAGAAGAGATAGACAAATTAATAATACTTAAAATTTACGGAAATATTAAATAAAAGGCGAAATATTTATGCGTGGATGAAGAGAAACCAGAGTTATTTAAAAATGGATATAGTTGCATTCATCATAACATATTTAAGATTAGAATAGTAGTTTAAATATTAATAATAGGTTTAATTATATATTACTTGATTTTTATAAAATATTATTTATATAACTATATAAATATATTAATATAATATTTTAATTATAATAATATTGTACAATGTACACTGTATACAGTGTACATATATAACATATTACATATTAACCTAGTATTAACCTAATAATTAGTAATTGCAAAGCTTTGTTTTAAATTTATGAGTCCAAAAAAACCTTATATATAAATAGTAGGGTTCTTTGCATTTAGATCATTGAAAACAATCCACTTCTCATATATTTATTTCGTATTTAAGGTTCTCTTGATTTTTGATTCCAACCCCTTAGAACCCCATTCCAATATCACGGGGTTCTTTGGACTAATATGATCGTACAAATAAGCATTATTTCTAACAATGTACTGCTAGCATATGCATGGAGTGGCGACCGCATGTGTTCACAACAATCATCATAACACAACCAAATTCAATGCCATCTAGCATCGCTCGTCGCGCGGTTAAACAAGGAACTCGTCCTACAATACCATATCAGGTTATAGTCGAAAAATAACTACTGAGAAAACAGCCTATTCTAAATTATTAAATCCAACGAAAAATCTGATTGTTGGATCGCTAAATACACAATATATGGAAAATAACGGAACTTATAGCTTCAGCCGAGGTAACGAAACAGGATATTATTTGCATGCAAGAGCATAGATTCTTTCACGATAATATACTCATTAAAGAACATTCAATAGGAAAATTAAAATTTGTCTAATCTGTTGACCCTGGAAAAATAGTATTAACGCAGCTACTGGAGGAATTGGAATGCTTGATAGTCCTCACGCATATAATGCAATATCTGGTGTAGATAAAATAACACTCAGATTAGTGATAATGAATTTCCATGGAAATCCACAGACAACATTTATATCATGTTACAGTCCAACAAATGTTAGTTATGAACAAGAACCCGAAAGATTTTATACAGATCTCACTTTAACACGCCAGATACCAAAGCATAATGTTCCGATAATAGAAGGAGATTTTAATGTACAACACGGTCAAAATGATGGATTCAAATATTCATTTCATAAATTAACAAACAGAAATGGTAAAATGCTAAAATATTATCTGCTATAGCAAATAAACTATTATGCCTAAACACACACTTCCAGAAAAGGCAAGGTCTGGAATCCTGGACACATAAATTACCAACTGCCTCTATGTCACACATTGATTATATTATCATAAATAGAAAGTGAAAGAATAGTGATAAAACCTGTAGTGTTTATAACTCATTTATCTGTGCTGTATCTGATCATCGTATTATATCAGCAAATATTAGACTGAGTCTTATATCTAATAACAAGAAATCTAGTAACATCAAACATTAAGATTGGGATAGATTAAAGACAGACACAGAATCTCGAGACACATTTATTACTAAAGAGAATTCGAAGCTAAATTCGAAGCTCTACATGAAACCATAGTTTCACTAATTGCTAGCAAAAGGTATACTTACTTTCAAACTGCATGTAAAGAAACTTCTGATAAAGTAATACCATTGAAACATAAGTTTAATAAACGTATACCCTGGAAAATAGATAATATCTGTCAATACCGTAACATACTACACCAGGCAGCGCGACATAAAGATAATTAACCGACACTGGAAAATATCAGACATTTCAACGAAGCTTAAAAGTATCTTTTACAATCGTATGCAAAGAAATAAACTGATTAAGTTCAGAATAAAATAAGTGAAATTTAAAATGCGATGTGTAACAAAAAATTTTCATTAGCCTGGAAAAGATTAAATGAAATTAGTAGAAGAAAGAACTCAAATAGAGCAAAACTTAAAGCAAACAGCGGAAAAGAACTAATTCAACTATGGCACGACCATTTCAATAAACTACTTGGTAAACCAACAATTATCACATCAAATGATGAAAGTACATATACTATAAAAAATGAACTAGATATCAAAAAGGGCATTTTACAATAGATTAATTAAAGAAATCTACTAAAGGCATACAAAATGGAAAAGCTGTTGGCTTAGATGAAATACCAGCTGAAGTATGGTAACTAGGAGAATTTCAAGAAATATTTATAAACTCGTGCAATATTGTATATTCTCAAGAACCAATAGATATATATATATATATATATAATATATGGAATGAAGTATGCTTACTTCCTTTCCTTAAAAAAGGAGATATTTCTGCGAGCTGCTCTAAACAGTCATAGAGAGACCACGTTACAAATAAGGTTACAAAATTCCAATAATAAAATATACAATATGCGAGAAACGACTGATGTTCTCCGGTCACCACTGGAGAAACAGAAGCGAAGTAGTGAGTGAAGTATTACTCTATAATCAACAACACGGACGACGCTCTCGAGGAAGGCCTATGCCAACATATTTAGACCAACTAAGAGAGGAATACCGATAGCGATGAATGATAGAGAGGAATGGAGGTAACGTGTAATGAACTTCCGAGCAAGCTAGACCTGGTAAGTTAAGGTATATACTTATTATCGAATAGTTTATGGACACATATTTGAACATCGATTTCTTTTACTTATCTATAAACTTATAATAGAAATATATTACAATTTATATTCGCTACATTAGATAATGTTCACAAAATAAAAACAATTATATTATAATGATGTTTTCGTTATATAAAATATCCTTATAATGTTTTTTAAAGTAAAAAGGTAAATTTCTAAAAATTCTAAAAATTTATTTATTTCCAACGATTGAGTACTTTTAATGTTTTTCTTATAAGAGTGGTTTACTTCTTATGCATATATATTTATGAATTTGTAGAGTAATATTATATGTTAACATGCATATATTTAATATATAACTATTGATTTTACAATGATACATATTGAATTATACATTCACGTTACGCATGTCATATTAATATCCTGGCCGCGTATTATTACCGGCGAACTAGGCCGATACTAGGCGAGATATGACGATATCTGACGATAGGCTACGAGATCGGGCACTAAACCACCGTGATAGTGATTGCGTAATGCAAATTAGCATTACGGTTATCGAGCGATGATTTCTCCGGGGAGGAAGGCATCTCTCCGAAGAGATAGGAGTGGGAGGAACGGGAGTAGGAAGACGAGAAGGGGAGTACGGATAAATAGATATATCATCTAATCTACGTGCGTATATATCACACACAAGCGCGCATACGTAGGCGCGCTTATGAATATCATGTGTCCCTTAATGGTCGTAATTAATCGAGTGGTACAGGCGGATATGATGATGTATGCACTTCATCATGTGTGTGTCCCTCATCATATGCTAGTGCAGTCTCTTCTTATAATGGAGAGATAGGTGCATATCTGAGGGCATGCATATCTTCTTAGTCTACTTATCTTGATATAATTTTAGCTATATATATATGTAGACTACCTTATATATATAGGTATAATGCTAGAATATATATATATTTTATAAAATATTTTATAATTTACTTATAATGATCAGCTGATATCGGTACTGTATTATTTATACTAATGTATTTATAGATATGTATTTATCCTATGTATTATATAGAATAATACAATAGCATAATATTTTATAACCTACTTTAGATGATGATATAGATAATTATGATTTGTTTAGAATATTATGTGTATTATAATAGATACAATATAAAAGTGTAAATAATAACTTATGTTTATAAAATATGTCTATGTAGTAAACAAATTATAGTTAAAGTTGCAATAGATAAATAGTTTGAAATGTGACACATTCCGGAGTATCTATCCTAGATAATCCGATTGGAATGTAAAATCCGATTGGAATGTAATCGGTAATGGATTAACATCGGCAAGGAATGCGTAGTGTTATGTAACACTATGCTAGCGATATGTATGAGCGGCATATTATGTAATGGTTGGATTCTATATCGGATCATTAATTACCCATCAACATACACAATTGTGCACTTCACAGATTATTTATATTATACATGTATACAAATACATTTGTGTATTCTAAAATATTATATAATTGTTGTATGTTAATAAAATTTAGTATACATATACATGTATATTCTTTTATGTTTGATATTATATAATATGTATATTTAGTTATATAATACATTTTAATATTATTAAAAATATACATTCATTACGTCATTAGATACATTTATCACGTTCGAAGGTCAGAAGAATATTCGAGATGTAAATTTCAAATGTGCACATGGGAATTTTCAAATATTTGCAATGGATCCATGGTTGCAGTAATTGTAGTAGTAGTAATAGTAGTAGTAGTAGTAGTAGTAGTAGTAGTAGTAGTAGTAGTAGTAGTAGTAGTAGTAGTAGTAGTAGTAGTAGTAGTAGTAGTAGTAGTAGTAGTAGTAGTAGTAGTAGTAGTAGTAGTAGTAGTAGTAGTAGTAGTAGTAGTAGTAGTAGTAGTAGTAGTAGTAGTAGTAGTAGTAGTAGTAGTAGTAGTAGTAGTAGTAGTAGTAGTAGTAGTAGTAGTAGTAGTAGTAGTAGTAGTAGTAGTAGTAGTAGTAGTAGTAGTAGTAGTAGTAGTAGTAGTAGTAGTAGTAGTAGTAGTAGTAGTAGTAGTAGTAGTAGTAGTAGTAGTAGTAGTAGTAGTAGTAGTAGTAGTAGTAGTAGTAGTAGTAGTAGTAGTAGTAGTAGTAGTAGTAGTAGTAGTAGTAGTAGTAGTAGTAGTAGTAGTAGTAGTAGTAGTAGTAGTAGTAGTAGTAGTAGTAGTAGTAGTAGTAGTAGTAGTAGTAGTAGTAGTAGTAGTAGTAGTAGTAGTAGTAGTAGTAGTAGTAGTAGTAGTAGTAGTAGTAGTAGTAGTAGTAGTAGTAGTAGTAGTAGTAGTAGTAGTAGTAGTAGTAGTAGTAGTAGTAGTAGTAGTAGTAGTAGTAGTAGTAGTAGTAGTAGTAGTAGTAGTAGTAGTAGTAGTAGTAGTAGTAGTAGTAGTAGTAGTAGTAGTAGTAGTAGTAGTAGTAGTAGTAGTAGTAGTAGTAGTAGTAGTAGTAGTAGTAGTAGTAGTAGTAGTAGTAGTAGTAGTAGTAGTAGTAGTAGTAGTAGTAGTAGTAGTAGTAGTAGTAGTAGTAGTAGTAGTAGTAGTAGTAGTAGTAGTAGTAGTAGTAGTAGTAGTAGTAGTAGTAGTAGTAGTAGTAGTAGTAGTAGTAGTAGTAGTAGTAGTAGTAGTAGTAGTAGTAGTAGTAGTAGTAGTAGTAGTAGTAGTAGTAGTAGTAGTAGTAGTAGTAGTAGTAGTAGTAGTAGTAGTAGTAGTAGTAGTAGTAGTAGTAGTAGTAGTAGTAGTAGTAGTAGTAGTAGTAGTAGTAGTAGTAGTAGTAGTAGTAGTAGTAGTAGTAGTAGTAGTAGTAGTAGTAGTAGTAGTAGTAGTAGTAGTAGTAGTAGTAGTAGTAGTAGTAGTAGTAGTAGTAGTAGTAGTAGTAGTAGTAGTAGTAGTAGTAGTAGTAGTAGTAGTAGTAGTAGTAGTAGTAGTAGTAGTAGTAGTAGTAGTAGTAGTAGTAGTAGTAGTAGTAGTAGTAGTAGTAGTAGTAGTAGTAGTAGTAGTAGTAGTAGTAGTAGTAGTAGTAGTAGTAGTAGTAGTAGTAGTAGTAGTAGTAGTAGTAGTAGTAGTAGTAGTAGTAGTAGTAGTAGTAGTAGTAGTAGTAGTAGTAGTAGTAGTAGTAGTAGTAGTAGTAGTAGTAGTAGTAGTAGTAGTAGTAGTAGTAGTAGTAGTAGTAGTAGTAGTAGTAGTAGTAGTAGTAGTAGTAGTAGTAGTAGTAGTAGTAGTAGTAGTAGTAGTAGTAGTAGTAGTAGTAGTAGTAGTAGTAGTAGTAGTAGTAGTAGTAGTAGTAGTAGTAGTAGTAGTAGTAGTAGTAGTAGTAGTAGTAGTAGTAGTAGTAGTAGTAGTAGTAGTAGTAGTAGTAGTAGTAGTAGTAGTAGTAGTAGTAGTAGTAGTAGTAGTAGTAGTAGTAGTAGTAGTAGTAGTAGTAGTAGTAGTAGTAGTAGTAGTAGTAGTAGTAGTAGTAGTAGTAGTAGTAGTAGTAGTAGTAGTAGTAGTAGTAGTAGTAGTAGTAGTAGTAGTAGTAGTAGTAGTAGTAGTAGTAGTAGTAGTAGTAGTAGTAGTAGTAGTAGTAGTAGTAGTAGTAGTAGTAGTAGTAGTAGTAGTAGTAGTAGTAGTAGTAGTAGTAGTAGTAGTAGTAGTAGTAGTAGTAGTAGTAGTAGTAGTAGTAGTAGTAGTAGTAGTAGTAGTAGTAGTAGTAGTAGTAGTAGTAGTAGTAGTAGTAGTAGTAGTAGTAGTAGTAGTAGTAGTAGTAGTAGTAGTAGTAGTAGTAGTAGTAGTAGTAGTAGTAGTAGTAGTAGTAGTAGTAGTAGTAACCTGTAACCTGTAACCTAATGTTTTAGGCACTGCCATCAACTTCAT
The DNA here is from genome assembly GCA_964019155.1 of Osedax fenrisi. Taxonomy (NCBI): domain Eukaryota; kingdom Metazoa; phylum Annelida; class Polychaeta; order Sabellida; family Siboglinidae; genus Osedax; species Osedax fenrisi. The sequence goes on from OZ025243.1 coordinate 31,878,461, forward strand.
CAGAAATTTTCGGCCGTGCATTAAATGTTGACTAGTTGTTATTTGGATAAGCCAAAGAGAAAAGATATGTCTTAAGCTTATTTTTGAATAACATGGTTGATTGAATAGAACGAATGTTATAAGGAAGTCTATTCCAGGCTATAGGTGCAGATATTGAGAAGGCTCTCTTTTGTTTTATGGATACATTACGCAAATCTGGTATGACTAGAGTATACTTGAGGCAAAGTCGTATTGGGCGTGATGATGTATAGGGAGTAAGTAGAGTATGTAAGTAGTCAGGTTGGCTGTGATGAGTGGCATGATGGGTTAGCATACATATTTTATATATTATTCTGTATTTAATTGGGAGCCAGTGTAATATTTTCATGTAAGGTGATATGTGTGTTCTAGAGAATTTATTTATATTGTATATGAGTCTGACTGCTGAATTTTGCAAAAGTTGTAGTTTATGTAGTAAATAATCCGGTATACCATTAATAATCGAATTACAGTAATCTAATTTAGGTAGAATAAGAGATGTTATAAGTAGTTTAGCAATTTCAGTGGATATTGAAGGTCTAATAATTTTTATAGTGTATAATATAAAATTTACTGATTTAATTATATTGGAGATCTGATGTGTAAATGATAATGTGGTGTCTAATATAATTCCTAGATTACGGGCTGATCTGGAGTAAGGTATACAATCATTACCAATATATATATTTGGAATAGTGGACTTATTTGATAAAGAAATATGGAGTGCAATGGTTTTTGAGCTATTCAGTGAGAGAGAGTTTGAGTTTAGTCATGTTCGTATATCCTCAAGGCAGTTGTTGAGTATAGGTATATCTTTAGTAGGGTCTTTTAAAATCATATATACTTGTAGGTCATCTGCATAGGAATGGTAGCCAATATTTGGATATTTATTAAAAATATCAAATATTGGGATCATGTATATATTGAAGAGTATTGGTCCGAGAACAGATCCCTGCGGTACACCATGATGGATTGACCGAGGTGTGGATGTCAGAGAATCAATCTGAATAGAAAAATATCTATTTTGAAGATATGATTTGAACCATTCAAGAGCGGTTCCATTTATACCTATAGACTGAAGTCTTAACATTAAAGTGCTATGATCTAAGGTATCGAATGCTGCTGAAAGATCTAATAGTATGATCACAGAGCTATGTTTATTAAAGGATGCACGCTGAAGGGAATTAATAATATAGACAAGAGCTGTTTCGGTATTTTTCTTTTTAGTATAAGCACTCTGAAATTTATTGAGGATTTTGTTACTGAGTATATAGTCATTAAGTTGAATAGCTACAACTCTTTCAAGTACTTTAGAAATATACGAGAGATGTGATATCGGCCGGTAGCTCGCGAGCAGTGATTTATCCAAGTCAGGTTTTTTAATAGTAGGAGTAACATTAGCTAACTTCATACACGAAGGTACTGAGCCAGATATAATTGATTCTTCGATTATTTCCTTATAGTACATAACAATATAAGGTATCAGCTTATGTAAGAGGGTGACAGGAATGGGGTCAAGGGAACATGTTGATTTCACAGACAGGATAAGCTTCTCAACCAGCGAAGTAGATGGAAGGTTCAGTAATGAAAGAGAATATGGAGGGATGGTTGGTACATATGATAAAGGGGAGGGAAGAGATGTAATAATGTCATTTACTTTAGCGGTAAAGAATATATCAAAGTTATTAATATTATCTAATATAGAAGTATCTGGAAGAATACGTCGATTAAGGCGCCCTAGTAGTGTATTGGATATTTTAAATATTTTCTTATAGTCTTTTCCTGCGTTAGTAAGTAGATCAGTATAATAATTTTCTTTCGTTGTTTTGAGTAAACTACGATATTGCTGTCTGCATAGTAAAAATATGTCAAAGTCGGTAGTAGATTTAGATCTACGCCAGCATTTTTCGGCTTTTCGTAGTTTTCGTTTTTCGGTGACAAGATTATTATTAAACCATTTTGAGTTATCACGTACTATAATCGACTTTTGTTTAATAGGTGCATGAACATCAAGAGTAGAGGAAAGAATATAGTCAACATGGGATAAAGTTTTGTTGTTACCACAAATGTAAATATTATTAATAAAGTCTTCCATAAATTTTGAAATATCAATTTTAGCAATATTTCTAATTTTAATAGTTTTTGATAGGCGGGTTGGCTTAGGGACATGGATATTAAAAAGGACAATGTAGTGGTCAGTTAGTAGTAGTAGTAGTAGTAGTAGTAGTAGTAGTAGTAGTATTAGTAGTAGTAGTAGTAGTAGTAGTAGTAGTAGTAGTAGTAGTAGTAGTAGTAGTAGTAGTAGTAGTAGTAGTAGTAGTAGTAGTAGTAGTAGTAGTAGTAGTAGTAGTAGTAGTAGTAGTAGTAGTAGTAGTAGTAGTAGTAGTAGTAGTAGTAGTAGTAGTAGTAGTAGTAGTAGTAGTAGTAGTAGTAGTAGTAGTAGTAGTAGTAGTAGTAGTAGTAGTAGTAGTAGTAGTAGTAGTAGTAGTAGTAGTAGTAGTAGTAGTAGTAGTAGTAGTAGTAGTAGTAGTAGTAGTAGTAGTAGTAGTAGTAGTAGTAGTAGTAGTAGTAGTAGTAGTAGTAGTAGTAGTAGTAGTAGTAGTAGTAGTAGTAGTAGTAGTAGTAGTAGTAGTAGTAGTAGTAGTAGTAGTAGTAGTAGTAGTAGTAGTAGTAGTAGTAGTAGTAGTAGTAGTAGTAGTAGTAGTAGTAGTAGTAGTAGTAGTAGTAGTAGTAGTAGTAGTAGTAGTAGTAGTAGTAGTAGTAGTAGTAGTAGTAGTAGTAGTAGTAGTAGTAGTAGTAGTAGTAGTAGTAGTAGTAGTAGTAGTAGTAGTAGTAGTAGTAGTAGTAGTAGTAGTAGTAGTAGTAGTAGTAGTAGTAGTAGTAGTAGTAGTAGTAGTAGTAGTAGTAGTAGTAGTAGTAGTAGTAGTAGTAGTAGTAGTAGTAGTAGTAGTAGTAGTAGTAGTAGTAGTAGTAGTAGTAGTAGTAGTAGTAGTAGTAGTAGTAGTAGTAGTAGTAGTAGTAGTAGTAGTAGTAGTAGTAGTAGTAGTAGTAGTAGTAGTAGTAGTAGTAGTAGTAGTAGTAGTAGTAGTAGTAGTAGTAGTAGTAGTAGTAGTAGTAGTAGTAGTAGTAGTAGTAGTAGTAGTAGTAGTAGTAGTAGTAGTAGTAGTAGTAGTAGTAGTAGTAGTAGTAGTAGTAGTAGTAGTAGTAGTAGTAGTAGTAGTAGTAGTAGTAGTAGTAGTAGTAGTAGTAGTAGTAGTAGTAGTAGTAGTAGTAGTAGTAGTAGTAGTAGTAGTAGTAGTAGTAGTAGTAGTAGTAGTAGTAGTAGTAGTAGTAGTAGTAGTAGTAGTAGTAGTAGTAGTAGTAGTAGTAGTAGTAGTAGTAGTAGTAGTAGTAGTAGCATTTCTGTCTCTATCGTTCGGAGTGAACAGACGTGTTTGCTTTCATAATTTCTATTGTTTATAATTTCGACCAGCCTATTGTCATTCGACCAGCCTATTGTAATTCGACCAGCCTATCGTCCTGTATAGTGCCGTATAACTTTCGTGTGTATTGCATTACCTAAGCATCGATTATACATCTGGATATATGGATCTGAGAAACTGATTTTCTTCTTCACAGCTTAGTGTCTAAATTACTATATCTGATTTAGCGCTAACTTGTATATGGTTGGCATTGATCATGCTTAGTAATTGTTTTCACTGCAATAAAATTGCTTCATCAGATACAATTACATGTACTTTTTGTAATAATATTACTACTATATTATGTCTCTATGACGCTAAAATTATTGATGTACAGGTAGCTAATAATAATAAAACCAAAGCACCTCCGAATTATGCTAAATCTATATTTAATAGTGTTAATTTTTTATTTAAATGCCCTAATTGCATATCAGCGGTACCTATCAATAAAAATGCATCAAATGATTCATTAATATTACCACAATTAACTAGTATTAATGATAAATTAGATAATATTAAAAAACTAATTGAAACTACCACTCATGACTCCAATAATAATAATATGAAATTATCATATGCTGACTCACTGAAATCTATTTCTAATTTATCTACTCAACTAAAATCTTCATTAGAAACAAATATTAATTATAATCAAGCTTCTAATAATAATTCTAATATAGTAGTTATTGATAATATACCTCATCTAAATAATAATATGAATAATCTTCAATCAATTTTTCAATTATTTAAATTAGATATTAGTATAATTACTAATGCTAAATTTCATTTTAGTTCTGCCATTATTACTCTGAATTCTACCTTTTCTAGAGATCTAATATTATCTTCTACTAATCTATTGCGAAATTCTGATTTCAAAAATTTATTCGTTCACCCTTTGTTAACACCTGAAGTTAAACAATTCAAACATATTTCTTACCATGCTTTAAAAAGCAAATTAATTCAAGGTTATAAATGTGTTTTAAACCGAAGAAATAATAAATATGAATTAAGAAATATTATAAATATTGATGGTTCTGATGTAATTGACTGGAGTGGTAATCCTTATATACCATGTGATAATACATTTAATGAATGGAAAATATAATTTAATAGTTATATAAGTGATATCAAAAATAAATCTTCTGATCCACAATCAGCTTGACTAAATGTGTCTACTAAGTCCTACCACCCTACAATTTCATTAATAAATGCTCGTTCCGTTAAGGCAAATTTGATTTTCATTCATGATTTTATTAATGAATTTAATCATGACATCATAGCATTAACGGAAACATGGTTTAATGAAAACGACTGTGCAGTCATTTCTTCATTAAAATCAACAGATTATAATTTTATTCAAGCTAATCGTGTGTGTGGTCATACGGGTGGTGGAGTAGGTATACTGTATAAAAAAAGTATTGAACTTGTCAATTCAAGATTATTTGACTTACCTAATAGTGAATGTTTAATTTCAAACTTTAAATTAAATTTTTGCAATAATTTTAAATTAATTGTAATTTATAGACCTCCAAGTAATGCTTATTCTTCTTTCATTGATTGTTTTTTTGAACTTGTTTCCCACATCTCTCTTACTAATACCGTTATTTTAGGAGATTTCAATTTTCATATTGGATCTGATAATACTGCTGCTTTCTCTTTTAATAATATTTTACAATCTTTATCTTTAACTCAACATGTATCTGAAAGGACAGATATATCTAATAATATTCTTGATTTAATTATCAGTTCTAGTTTTCATCTAAATTATTTAACAATTCTTCCAATTAAATTTCTTATTTCTGATCATTATGCTGTTTCATTCATTCTGAACGTTAATATTAACTGCAATTCAAATCGAACGATTAGCTACAGAAATATTCGTAATATTGATTATGAATCTTTTAGTACTGATATCAAGTATCATACTAGCTCCAATTTCAACAATTTATCTATATCTTTTTTAGATCAAATTCTTACTTTTCTACTGAATAAATATGCTCCTTCTAAAAATAAAGTAGTTAGTGATCGTACTAATGAATGGTTCTCGAATGATAATTTATATATCAAACGCCAAATGAGAAAAGCTGAAAGAATGTTCAATAAAAACTCAACATCTTTTAACATGATAAATTTAAAAAAGTTAAAATTATCTTTTAAAAGGAGTATAACTTCTACTAAAAAAGAATTTTATAAAAATAAAATTTTAAAGTGTGGTAATAACATGGGCAAGCTTTATGCTTTCACTAATTCTCTTCTAGGTAAATCTCATCACAAATCTTATCCTAATATTTCTGATGATATTTTATGTAATAATTTTAGTGATTTTTTCATTTCTAAAATTGATATTATTTACTCAGTCATTAAAATAAAATTGTCATCCCCTTCTATAAATCAATACAATTATTTGAATAATTCCTCTGAAAATTCTCAAAATACTCATTTAAATCAAACTCCTACTCATACTCATTTTACGCTCCCTTCTAATGTTGACATCTATAATCTTTTAGTTACGGCTTCTTCTGCTTCTCCCTCTGATTCTCTGCCTCTTACTGTGATGAAATCTTTAGCTAACACACTCACTCCACTTTTTTCTTCAATCATTAATCAATCCCTTATTACAGGTGTTATTCCTTCTATTTTAAAACATTCTATTATTACTCCTATTTTAAAGAAAAATAGTCTTAATATAAATGAACTCTCGAACTTTCGCCCTATTGCTCAACTACCTTTAATCTCTAAAATTCTCGAAAAAATTGTTTTTAAACAGATAACTACTTTTATTGATTTTAATAACTTATCCTGTAACTTACAAAGTGCTTTTAGAAAGAACCACAGTACAGAAACTGCGATAACTCTTATACTAAATGATATATATACATCTTTAGATAGAAATGATAAAATTCAGATTCTACTTCTAGATCTGTCATCTGCTTTTGATACGCTATCTTTTGATATCCTTTCAGATAGACTTTTAGACATTGGTATATCTTCAACTGCTCATGATTTCTTAATTGGATTTGTCACTAATAGAACTTTTTCTGTTAAGATCAATAACTCTTATTCTAAATCTCAATCATTTAAGTACGGGGTTCCGCAAGGATCCGTCTTAGGTCCACTACTATTCTCTATATATCTGAACCCAATAACTAATATTATCAAATCATTTAAAACATTAAGATTTCATCTATATGCTGATGATATTCTTATTTATTCTGTTAATAGTAGATTGGTCATGAATAATGAGCTAGTTGAATGTGCCAATCAAGTGAATACATGGCTACTTATGAACAAACTTCTACTTAATACTTCTAAAACTGAATTACTGAACTTACCGCATAACTTTAATAACTTCACTGATATATTTATTGATAATATTAGAATTATTCCATCACTAAAAATTAAATATCTTGGTATTACTATTGATAATAAATTGAATTTTGATGATCATATGTCAACTGTTTGCAGGAAAGCAAATTTTCATTTATATAATATACGATATATAAGAAAGTTCATTAGCAAAGACCTCACTACGATGCTAATTAAAGCAATGGTATTTTCGTCGACTAATTATTGTAATTCGATATATTTAGGTCTATCCAAAAAATTGAATAAATGTATCTATAGAATTGATCATTCGGCAGTACGATTAATCTATCAACAACCTTTATTTGATCACTTGAGTGTTACATCGCGTCAACATAATCTTAATATTCTCAACAATATTAATAGAAGCAAATATAGAATTCTATGTATAATTCATAAATCACTCACTGCATGTCCTTCATATATTAGAACTTGCCTATCAGTTAAAGTGCCTATCTGTCGTGAACTTCGATCATCTAATGATGTATACTGCTTACAAGTTAAGAAATCAGTGAAACCAGTAACTTCCAAGAGAGCCTTTCAATACTATGCGCCGCCACTATGGAATTATCTTCCCTTGAAAATAAGAATGATTCCTAATCACGATACCTTTAAATTTAATTTAAAACGTTATTTATTCAATATTGAAAAGTCTTAATTTATTATTTTTACGTTATTTATGTTATGTATGTTATTGATATGTTTTATTTTCCATATGACATTATATCATATGGTTTTTTTTTTATATATCAATAACCAATATTGCATTTTGCAATGTACAGTTTATAATAATACTAATTATTATTTTGTTTATATTCAATTATGTTATTTTTGTTTGTTTGCTTTGTTACACTCTTGAGAACGCCTGGTGTGTTATTTGCAGTGTTTAAATAAATCGTTTTGATTGATTGATTGATTGATAGTAGTAGTAGTAGTAGTAGTAGTAGTAGTAGTAGTAGTAGTAGTAGTAGTAGTAGTAGTAGTAGTAGTAGTAGTAGTAGTAGTAGTAGTAGTAGTAGTAGTAGTAGTAGTAGTAGTAGTAGTAGTAGTAGTAGTAGTAGTAGTAGTAGTAGTAGTAGTAGTAGTAGTAGTAGTAGTAGTAGTAGTAGTAGTAGTAGTAGTAGTAGTAGTAGTAGTAGTAGTAGTAGTAGTAGTAGTAGTAGTAGTAGTAGTAGTAGTAGTAGTAGTAGTAGTAGTAGTAGTAGTAGTAGTAGTAGTAGTAGTAGTAGTAGTAGTAGTAGTAGTAGTAGTAGTAGTAGTAGTAGTAGTAGTAGTAGTAGTAGTAGTAGTAGTAGTAGTAGTAGTAGTAGTAGTAGTAGTAGTAGTAGTAGTAGTAGTAGTAGTAGTAGTAGTAGTAGTAGTAGTAGTAGTAGTAGTAGTAGTAGTAGTAGTAGTAGTAGTAGTAGTAGTAGTAGTAGTAGTAGTAGTAGTAGTAGTAGTAGTAGTAGTAGTAGTAGTAGTAGTAGTAGTAGTAGTAGTAGTAGTAGTAGTAGTAGTAGTAGTAGTAGTAGTAGTAGTAGTAGTAGTAGTAGTAGTAGTAGTAGTAGTAGTAGTAGTAGTAGTAGTAGTAGTAGTAGTAGTAGTAGTAGTAGTAGTAGTAGTAGTAGTAGTAGTAGTAGTAGTAGTAGTAGTAGTAGTAGTAGTAGTAGTAGTAGTAGTAGTAGTAGTAGTAGTAGTAGTAGTAGTAGTAGTAGTAGTAGTAGTAGTAGTAGTAGTAGTAGTAGTAGTAGTAGTAGTAGTAGTAGTAGTAGTAGTAGTAGTAGTAGTAGTAGTAGTAGTAGTAGTAGTAGTAGTAGTAGTAGTAGTAGTAGTAGTAGTAGTAGTAGTAGTAGTAGTAGTAGTAGTAGTAGTAGTAGTAGTAGTAGTAGTAGTAGTAGTAGTAGTAGTAGTAGTAGTAGTAGTAGTAGTAGTAGTAGTAGTAGTAGTAGTAGTAGTAGTAGTAGTAGTAGTAGTAGTAGTAGTAGTAGTAGTAGTAGTAGTAGTAGTAGTAGTAGTAGTAGTAGTAGTAGTAGTAGTAGTAGTAGTAGTAGTAGTAGTAGTAGTAGTAGTAGTAGTAGTAGTAGTAGTAGTAGTAGTAGTAGTAGTAGTAGTAGTAGTAGTAGTAGTAGTAGTAGTAGTAGTAGTAGTAGTAGTAGTAGTAGTAGTAGTAGTAGTAGTAGTAGTAGTAGTAGTAGTAGTAGTAGTAGTAGTAGTAGTAGTAGTAGTAGTAGTAGTAGTAGTAGTAGTAGTAGTAGTAGTAGTAGTAGTAGTAGTAGTAGTAGTAGTATTAGTAGTAGTAGTAGTAGTAGTAGTAGTAGTAGTAGTAGTAGTAGTAGTAGTAGTAGTAGTAGTAGTAGTAGTAGTAGTACGATATACGGACGATGTTTAATTATCTTATTTTCCTTATCGCGGTTGAAGGGCGGTAATGAATAGATCAATGATATTATCGAGTTAGTGATAGGGTTATGGTTAGCAGGCGACATGTTGAGTGAATACATGGGTGTGTGTATGTGTTTACGTGTATATGTGTTTGTATTCGAAACATGTGCACATTCGAAACCTTTAGTAGATTTATTTTTTAACACGTGCATTATTAGTATAAATAATATATTGATTTTATTTATAATTTAATTTAATTTATTTCTATTTATTCATTCAATATGTATATACTATTCAATATATTAAAGTACTAAATATACATTCATTAATTCCAAAATAAATAAATATAAATATATAATATATTAATTATATTGTAAATTTATATTTAATATATAATACTTTATAATGTTTCTATATGTATTATTATTGGTTTTATATATATACATTTTCAAATTTTATATATTATATAAATATAAATTAATAATTTTCGTGTATTTATAACTGTACATGGCTTAAGACAAGGATTAATCATGATGACATCTTCAAGTGATTTAATAATCAAATCTAAGATTAAGTATTTTATTGTATGAACCAGATTTTTGAAAAAATCAAGGGAAGTGGATCTATTGGAGAAATAGAATTGCATTCATAATCAAATTATGGATTTCAGTTATTGTGGGAAATGAAAACATAGTACGTTTACAAGATATAGGTTGGGAAATACGATGGGCAGTCAGAATCAAATGTGATAGCACTAGCTTGGTTTAATACAATCAAAAATACTAGGAAGTTTAGATAATAAGCATTTCACATATAAAGTACACATTAAAGAAGCAGTTAGATAATTATGTTTTTGTTTAATATTACTTCTAAGGATATTTTAACAGTTATAAACATATTTCTAGAGTTGTTGCCACAAGCATTAAGTATCTGTTCATAATACATACATTTCTGTGAGGTTCATTCTAAAATCTATGCTTTCCTGATCATCATGCAATTTAATTTATTCAGGAGAGACTGGTGTATCCTGCTCTCAAATTTCCCTAACGATATTTTAAATTTAAGAGATGGGAAGATGGATAGAGGAGCAAGTGATTAAAGGGAATATGAGATACATCAATGTAGGCTATCAAATGATAGGTTGGTATTCGATAAATTATATAAGATTCTAAATCCAAGTTCAATATAATTTAGGTTTCTAAGCTCTCTATGATATATTAAGAATGTAGTTGAAGGAAGTTTTTCCAAAAGAAGTGAAGCTTGTATGGCGTAGTGGTTAGTCAACAGGTCAGAACGTATACACGAAGAAACAAATTGAAGAGGAATATCAGTAGGAGTAAATATAAGATCTAAAATGTTAACACTAACATGAATAGTATAGTTTTTGATGTTGATGTAAACAAAGAGATTCGGTCAAATAACGAATGTGATTGAGAATGAGGATCAAAGTGATAGTTAAATTCACCCACAATCATAATGTTATATTCATTATGATGTAAACAATCATTAATTAAGTCAGAGAATTCACCAGAGAAAGTAGAAAAATAAGGCTTAGGAGGACGATAAATTACAATGATGCGAAGTGAATTAGATTGAAGATTAAATTTACAAGAAATACAATCGATATACGAAAGAATTATGGGAGATATGGAAGGAAATGATAAATCCTCGTGTACTAATATACCCACACCTCCACCATGACTAGAAGTACGTGGGAGAAGATACATATTGTAATTAGCTTAGTTACACAATGAAAATATATCAGTATCATGATATATTATTTAATATATATATATATATATATCATTATATGTGTACATGTATTTATTCTTGTTTTTATTTGGTCTATTTATTATCAGATTATGAGGTGTCCCTGGTTTATAGGTATATATATAGCACATACATACAAACAATCATATATATATATATATATATATATATATATAGATATATATATATATATATATATATATATATATATATATGTGTAGGTATTACTGTAACTATAGTAACATATTAACTCACTATTGGTATATACCTATATGTATAGCACACACAGCCACACATATATACACGTACGTTAAGAGTGATTTAATTTTAAAGATCCTAAACCGGCATAGTAGATTCTATAGATATGATGCTCATGATACTATTTTATTAAACCATATTCATTTTGGTTCATTATTGGTGGTGCGCCGGAGGTTTTAAAAAACAAAATTATTAAAAAAAAATAAATCTCGAAATGTCGTTATTCCTATGTAATTGTATTGTATATGTTTATAAAAAATGTCCTTGAGGACATTTATTTGAATTCTGTACATTTTATTTGTATTGTATTGTAATGGGTATATATATAATAATGAGTACTTTTTTTAAATACTATATTCTTCTAATAGATAACATTAATTATAAGAGTAAATAGTATCTATAGTATCCCTAATTACAATATTAGTTATTAGATAATTAATTTAAACAATAAAATAAATTTTATATATATACAAATTTTCTAAAAATTAGGCCACTTTGACTATTTATTAAAATTATAAAAAGTTATTTTTTTAAATTTATAATACTTGTACGTTAAAATATAACATCTTAAGATGAAGTAGAAAAAAAAAAAAAAAAAAATCTTAAAATGTGTAAAGGTACCAATCCACAGAAAAAATGGTCATTTTTTGATAATTTTTAACAAAATTAAAGAAATACCAGGGTAGTTATTATTTTTTCGGCCAAATTGTAATATATAGTGATTAATTAATTGTTTTTTTTTGTTATATATAATATAAATTGATAAAATATGACAATTCTGTACACAATTATGAGAGGTCAAAACAAATTCTGGAAAATCCTATAATTTAAAAAATAATCCTAGAAATAAAATTAATTTTGTTATGAATTTATAATATTCAAAGGAACTATACACATTACACATATTCTGAAAAATTCATGATTGTAGCTTAATTATAACTGTGAAAAATATACACATTTATGTTTTTTTGGTATTCTCCTATCTATTCCCATGTTAAATGTTGTTAAATTTGACCAGCCTGGCGCATGTACAATATTGACCTAAATTAAAAAAAAAAATTGTTGTGTATTCTCTATACTCATATTTTGATGTTCCAAATGCCGGTAAGGAATCGAAAACCAATAGCATGTTTAAAATCACTCTTAACGTACGTCGTACATGTGTGTATGAACATATGTATAAGTCAGCGTCTATGACGATTAATTAAGTATATTTTATCGATTATAGTATAATGAAAACAAGATTATTACTCGTATTGCCACACAACTATCAATATATATATATATATATATATATATATATATATATATGTATATATATATATATATGTATATGTATATGTGTATATATGTATATTTTGTGAATGTGTGATGTCTAGTATGCTATTTATTGCGTAATATTTCTAATAATTATAATAATAATAGTCTAGCGCTATATTATATATATAGAAATATCGACAGATAGAAAGTATATTAGTAGGTGAATATGTATACATGAACACACACACACACATATATATATACACGGTTATTATATAATATATAATGTTTATTAGCGTGATTAGTCACCATTACACGACGACTGGCGCCGGTATGAGCCAGATTACGTCATAGGCCACCACCATCGCCACTGATGATGATGATGTAATGTCCGCCGAGTCAGAGATCGCAACGTTATGCAAGTCGACTACCGCAGCACGACGCGTCTATCTTCATCAACTCTCTCGTGATGTCATTGGTGGGGTCGGGACACTCACGTGATGTTACACATGCACAGTCATGTGACCATGGGATAATAATGACGTAATACTAGATTCCCCATTGGGAACACGATTTTCGTTAACATGTACGCCGCAAAATAGCAGTATTTATAAACAATCGAGAAGATATTAAGTAATAAAATTTACTAAATAATAATAAACAATCATATATATATATATATATGGTACTCTGATCTACTCTCAATAAATATAGCATCGACTCTAATATAACTTTAATGATAACATCATTATATCAAAATTCCACAAGCGCAATGCTGTTTATTAGTATACAAGGTCAGATGTGCAAGAAAACTGCTGGTGTGAGACATGGATGTCTACTATCTCCTGTGCTCTTCAATTTATTTCTTGAAGAGATTATATCTGGAATTCAAGATTAACATTTATCTACAATATCAACTGGTTGGCGAAATCTATCTAATCTCAGATTCGCCGATGATATAGACTTGTTAGTTGGATCAAACGATGAACTGAAAATTCTCACAAACAAGCTGTCAAATAGTGATAGCCGGTATGGAATGCAAATTAGTGCATAATTGATCAAGATAATGATCCACAGTAATAACAGAAATATTCATTCCAACATGCAATTATATGGAAAAATCTAGAAGAAGTAGACCAGTTTAAATATATCGGTGCTATAATTCAAAAGATGGCTCAATTGACTCTGAGATTAAAATAAAATTATATCAAGCTATATAGGCTATGGTAAGGCTAACTACAATATGGAATAGCTAAGATATCCTTTTCAAGCTAAAATATAAGCTCTATCGTTATCTAGTATTGTATATTCTAACTAATGGTTGAGAATCTTGGACTATAATTGCCCTTTCAACAAAAAACTTCAATGTTTCAAAAACAAATCTCACAGTAAACTTTTTGGAATAACATACAAATAAATGAAGACAAACGAGTATATTAAAGATGTTATGATAAGTTTAATTGGTACATGCACCAATATTACAGTCAACCCGTCGAAGAAAATTAATATTTGGTACGGTCGTATACTTAGACATGACAACCTCAGCAAAACATCCTACAATGTATGGTTGAAGGTATCGCAAATATGGTAGACCCAAAAGAAAATGGATTGATGATATTAAAGAATGGAGAAAGATGACTCAGTCTGACTTTAATGGTGAAACCACACGATCGCAACGAATAGCGGTACACCTATATGATATATGCTATATGCTATAGCATTGTATAACAACCAGCTCATTGATTTCCCCTACGATTCGCGAGTCAAGGGAATAAAGTAAAGTAAGTATATATATATATATATATATATATATATATATATATATATTATAACTACCTATGTGGCTCAGTTGGTTATGTAAGTTATATGTAAGTTTATATAAGTTATCAAATAAACAAGTAGTTGAATGTGGATTAAAGTCCCGGCCGGAACAATAAAATAGGTATTTAAATAATATTTAGAAGTGATCTTAATATAATTGTGTATAAATAAATGATCGGCTCTTATTGAAACTATGGATGCATTAACATAAGAGCGACTTCGTAGCGATATTAGTGCCATATGGGAATACGTGAAAACTTCATCTACAGCTATAGATAAGTTATCAGTTCACGGGTGAAAAGACTCCACTACATACAAAATAACAATAACAACAATAACAGTATTATATATATATGTAATATACCGATGTTATATATATAAATATATTTATATATATACTATTGGATTCTACATACATTTAAGTGAGGAATATTAATAAATCATATATGGAATGGGGAACTATTTTAATTATATTCAATATTTCATTTTATTATAAACTAGCCATGTTTAGTTTAGTAGATAATATCATTTAATAATCTCATTCTAATAATAATCTATATTACAGTAAATTGTGTGTAGTTTTAGTTGTATTAATAAAATAAAGTTACTACTTATTAAAACCAAAGTATCATTAATGATATATATATATATATAATATATATTATATATATATATATATATATATATATATATATATATATATATGCTTGTCTATGTTTATATACGTTTTCTATATAATAAATAACAATACCATACTTACGATATATATACGACCCATAATTCGAACATTAAACATTAAATGTCATTACATAATATGCGGATGTATGTAATTATCCTCATTGTTCTTAGAATACTAATATAAGTAGTATCGTAACATAACTAGTGCATTATTAAAGCGTACCCTTAACGTACCAGTAACATTAGCGATGATTTAGAGATATTTCATAATATCATTAGTTAATGCACTAGTACAATACACACTAGGGATGTACATGATGCTCAAATCTAAAGCATGATGCAGTCTCAGTCTCGGTTACCCAAAGCATCGATGCAGTCTCAGTCTCGGTTACCCAAAGCATCGATGCAGTCTCAGTCTCAATACCTAAAGCATCGATTCAGTCTCAGTGTAAATAACAATAGCATCATTTAAGTCTCAGAATGGGTTACCTAAAGCATCGATGCAGTCTCAGTCTCTATAAAATGCATTGCTCTTAAATCATGCTTATTAAAGGCATCATTCAAGTGTTAGTCTCAGTTTTCATAAGCTCAATATAGTTTCAGTGTCAGTTACCAGAATTATTGTTTTGTATATCAAACGAAAATAATTTCATTACAAACTATAGACAAGTATCATAAATAACTACCAGGAGTGTTAATTGATAAGAATCTTAATATGTTCATAAACACAAAAAGTCAAATCAGCCAACTATCAATTTCATAATATTAGAATTATAAGAACAAATATAAATTGTAATACATGTAAATTATTAAATCAAATCTTTATTGGACTATTGTAAGTTATAATTTGTAACATACTTTTAATTAATTTACCTGCTTATCAGTTAATGCCATTAAATAAAATAATTCGATCGTCATTAGCGTATTATATAAATTAGTACCAAAATCAATAGACGATCAGTATAACTGAATTGATGCGACAACCACACTTACTATCAATTAATTTCCACATTATTTATAAATTACTGGTAACTACACATTTTGCATATCATCACCATCTACAACAATGTTGGTCCAACATACCTCGCGAAATTAATAAAGCAATATTCAAGTCTGAGAGTACAGAGAATTATTTTTTGAAATTTTTAAAATATTAGTATACTAAACGAACATTTGAGTATATTATAAACAAAATAGCCACCTATCGATACATATAATTAATATTATGTCACATGAAATAGGAAACATTAATAACAATATGGATAAATATATAAAAATTATGTTTAAAATGTAACTTCAAAAAGCACCATTTCGGCTCTATTATGTTTTGTAAGAGTCTCATTTCGGCTTGGGATCGTTTGACTAGAGTCTCGGCTCGGCTTGGGCTCGTTTAGCTAAAGTCTCGGTTCGGCTCGGGCTCGTTTGGCTAGAGTCTCGGCTCGGCATGGGCTCGTTTTTGTTCCGAAAATTAAAGTCTCGGCTCGGCATCAAAAACCAATAGTCTCGGCTCGGCATCAAAAGCTCGGCATCATTTACATCCCTAATACACACAATGCTTGCAGAACTGGTAACTTGTACTCACGTATCAATAGCGTACAATACAAAGTAGTAATACAATTATTATTGTATTACATAATTAATGGAGGATTATAAATTTCGATACTAAATAGATAACACATATAATACTATATCAATCATTACCATTACAGTAGTATAGTCTTATATTTGTTATCTATTTAGTAACGAAATGTATAATCCCCCATTAATTATGCAAGTACTTATATTATTAATAATATATGTACTATTAGGATATAACAAATTGCATTTTAATATATATTCACACTATTCGTAAAATGATCGCTATGATGAAGTGCTGCTGTCACACTATAATATGTCGTGTGTACGTAAGTCAGCAATATAACTGGGCTCCGTATACGGACATATATGTAGCCTTAGTTTACACTATCACTTTCATGATGCAATCATAATAATCATTATAATTAATAATAAGCTCAGCACAATATATATATATATATATATATATATATATATATATATATATATAATGTATATATATATTGTGCTATATATAAAATGTAGCATTGTTCAAAATACCGTAGATTATGTCGCAGGCAAACCTACAATGGTGCGAGAATGACTGAGATTTATACAACTAATTTTAATGTTATATTAATACAGTACTAATTTACTTGAAGGGTCAAGCGATACCATATATATATATATATATATATATATATATATTATATTATTGGAATTATAATTGCATTTTTATCTATAATAATGTCGGTGTATTCAATATATTACTAACATTACTATTACACTATATATTATATGATATACGGATAAAGAGATAATATATGTAATACACATTAATATATATATAATAAATAATAATAACAATAAAATCAGATTTGGCAATTGCCTGGGTGAAGGAAGAAGCAGAGCTTATCAATTCTTTCACCCTTTTATGATTACGAGGAGAAAACATTATATAGGAATATAATTAAAATCAAGAAATAGTAGAACAAAAAATAGAGTGAAAAATTAAATTATTAAAATAAATCATCAACTCATAAAGCATAAACCACCATAATATATCAACTTTCCGAATGTGGGTTCATCAAGTCGAAAACCTTAGGGAATATACTTTCGCCAATAGTATATACACTGGTAACATTTGGAGCCAGCAAATGCATCTTATGAATCTCGGATAAGTCGGACATCTCGCTAAGTCAGACAATTTTCCCGGTCCCTTGCGAGTCCGACTTATCGGGAGTTTACTGTACTTCAATATTATACAAAATCGTTTTAAATTAGTATTTATACGATGAAAACTAATTTTCATTACTACTGTACAAAGAAATATGATATTTTATGTGTTAATGCATTACACTAAATGCTCATATTAAATGTAATTTAATATAACATTGAAAACATTATTATATATAAATATATAAATATGTTATATGTTATATGTTATATATATTATAATATACAAATATATATTATACAAACCTCATCAAATCTAAATATATTTTAATGGCGATATTATTGCAAACAGCGACAGGGGTTCGCTATTAATTACTTTAGGTACCATATATATATATATATATACCTCCATATCTATAGACAGTATTATATATTTCTCCATACTTATTAATATACTTGCATATTATTATATTGATGTGTAGTGTTACGATACAAAATCTGATAGTTCATCTGTCATATATTAATACTTATATATATATATATATATATATATATATAATAATTTATAATAACAGAATATAAATTAATATTAACATCAATGTAAATATAATATACATAACATGAATATATTGTAGTTATCTGTAATAAGTCAGAATAAACTACAGTTGAAACACGTGACCCACGCGTAATACTCGTCGACTTAGATTGGAGAATACTACACATGTATTAATGATATAACCTAACATGTACCATTGATGGTACAACGTTGTAGGATATTATAGTTACCTAATAGATAACGAATTCTACGCATGTACCCATGGATATCTCATCACTTTGATCAACAATAACTGAGGTATATAAGTATTGCTATTACATATCATGTATGATATTCTGTGACACATACGAAATCACTGACATATATACGAGATAAATAAGGGCGTGTTTACATTCGGATGAATACGGCAATATGTCAAGTACGCCCGACATTGACAATCTGCGACATTAAAAACTGTACGCTCAATTCTACTTCCATCTTTTCGATTGTTCATATACGTTATACAAAACGCGCGTGTATGTATGTGTGTGTATGTATACTCCTAGTGTAGTATATCTACACGCATGCAAACCTATACGATGAGATAACATTTCTAGTGGTGTTATATTTAATACCATGAACTAGATGTGATTAATCCACGTATAAATAATACAATTCCATTTACTAGGCAATCTAGTCTGACTTAAAGTACCATGGTAACCAAGTGATTAATTATGTGTGACGACATACTACACTCTTACGTTGTATATGTATGCGCGTGTAGTTTAATTATATAATATATGGTTCACTAGAATGTCTCTACCCATATATGCAATATGGGTAGTGATTCACTACTAGTGATACATTTGTTCTATACTCCACATACACACGCGCGCACACACACATGCGTATATGCATCTAGTAACACGCCATGTGACCTTAGCATAATTACAGTTGTATTGTGTGATAGTTATGTGGAAGTTGTGTTACGTAATTGTTCGCTGTGTATGGTGTTGTGTCATGGTGTTCCTGGCAGTGCATTGTATTTCTCGCAATTCTTATCAGAGTCTCCTACATATACTTGTATACATATTTATATGAATTTTTATTATTTTTGAACTTATCAATATAAGATACAAAATTATCTTCCGTTCTATCCATCTACTACTATATGCATACATCTCCTGCCATATATATAACCCCTTCCCAATCTCTCCTGCTCTTTATATCGCCTCCCCTACAAACCTAACTTATGTATTCATAGTATTTGTTATAATATAAATATACTGATACCATTAAAATATAGCTTTCCATGATTTAATGAAGACCTAACATTATAATGGTAGATGATATAGTAACCCATTATTGTTTAGAGCAGGGGATTATAGTGGTTTAGGGACTAGGGATATAATAACCACGTGGTAGTACTTAGTATTAGTAATACTAATTTACTTACTACTTAGTTTACTTTATATAATATTTGACACATATATATGTATACTATTCAAAGTAATACGAACCTATTTACGATACATTCATAAATGATAAGTTAACTATAGTTACTATAAAGCTTTGATCCCCCTCACCGTGTTATCGCTAATGCATAACTCGATGCCAGAACCTACTGCTACGTAATGCTACGTTAATTACCTATCTCTACCTAGTGGTACCTAATCCTCTTTACGGTTAATACACGCGTATACTTGGATAAGCTCCGGCTTTCTCGGTAATGGACGCTGTTTAATTAGAGATGAACTTGTTTATCCAAATGTACACGTGACTTCGTCGCTCCCTGCTCTATATACCTCTCACCCCTGCTCGTTATAACGATCTTTACGTAATACTAAGTAGGCATATGTTACAGTGATATATGAATATATATATATATATATATATATATATATATATATATACTGTATACACATTATATTGTATCTATATTCGATAAACATATTATTAGTAGCGTTATACAACTAATACCTAATACCGATATTATATAATTTAAATTATACTGTTATCCATAATAGCATATTATAATTAGTTTATACTCTAGTCGGTTCTATCTTTCATTCATATTCTCGATATTTAGCTTATTCGATTATTTCACTAGCATATTAAAGCCTATTACTAAATAATTCATATCATAAATAATACTTAAAAGGAAGATATAGAGGCAGAGAAATATCTTATAGCAGTTGTATATTTATTATTTATGTAGTAATACTAATATCTGTTTATCATGATAATGACTGATTCATAACTAATGAAAATATTGGTATTATATATAATACTATACTATACAATATATTACTATAGTATATATATATATATATATATATATATATATATATATATATAACCAGATAACGCATCCCTCTATCGACAATAGTCAGATTTAACAAGTTGTAGTGTGACTTAGCATAAATCATATTAGTCAGTATTATCCTATTATAAAGTAGTATATTCATCATGCAAACAATTACATTCACTATTAAAGGTAACACAACAGCGATACCGATTTACTGATAGGTTTATGTCTATGAACACAACAACAAACTAAAGTTATATTTATATTATAATTACAATTAAACTATATATAGTTTAGTTATAATTCAAGTTAGTACGAAACGTTAAATGTTATACAATGGAAGTAAGCTACGAAAAGAACAATTATGATAAATAGTTTGTTGCAAAACTAGGTGGACGTAGATGGAACAATAGTTAAAAGTCGATACATTCAATTACTTGGCAATGACCTTAATAAAGAACCTTAAAATAGCATAATAACTAAAACAACATTCTATATATACACTGTATACCGTGATATTGTAATATTATAGAGAATAGAGATAAATTAATAGAGAATTTAAAATAAAATCAAAATATATTATAGTATAAGTTATATATGTATTATATCACAGAAAGAATTATGTGTAATATATGTATAGCATGCTATACAGTAGTAGGCACTAGTAATACTACTAAAGTATAGTACAATCTACTTCTTTAAAACGTGTTCATTGATGCATTAAATAGAGAACTGACTAAACTATGTAGACACACCGACATTATGACTACTTAGATAAGTGGTTATCACGTTCATGCCCACATACATATTGTTTACAAAATATTGCCCCATTTAATTAAAATATTTAATTACAATATATGTTGTTCTTGATAGAGTATAATTTATTTATCAACAATATAATATTATTAGAATAATAAAAAATATAATAATATTAATATGTATTTTATTATTAATCAGTGCTTCTTTTAATATTTTCTCCTTTCAAAAAAGTAAATATCTTTATTCTTCAAATCGGGAAGATTTGATAAGAATTTTTCATTAAGTATTGAAGGATTTAAGGCTTCCTGGCTCAATAATACATAACAAATAACACATTGTGGTTTTCAAAAATTTATTTATTCATTTTGTGAGACCAAAGGCTAAGAAATCATCATTGTACTTTCTTTTTTTAATGGACATTTTAAAAATTGTATTATAATATTATTTAAAAATTATTTAATCTAACGAATTTGTTTATAAATGTATGAACGGCCTATATTGTATGTTAATATTTTATATTATTCTATTTTATATATTTATATATAACATTATCTATATAACAATATCCTAACAATATCTATATATAGAGAAGTCAAAATAAATTAATATATTCAAATAACTTTTTAAGACCCTATTTGAACGGCTATTGAATACCTTCCGAATATGATAATAAGAAGAGTAGTGCATCTTTACGTTAATGTGTTATTTAGTAAAGCATGAAACTACGACAATACTTTAATGCAGCATTTAAGAAGGCGCAATGAGAGGAATTGACTAAATAATAATAATGATTATCCATCAC
Organism: Osedax fenrisi; assembly: GCA_964019155.1. Classification (NCBI taxonomy): domain Eukaryota; kingdom Metazoa; phylum Annelida; class Polychaeta; order Sabellida; family Siboglinidae; genus Osedax; species Osedax fenrisi. The sequence goes on from OZ025243.1 coordinate 31,900,582, forward strand.
AATATATTGGCGAATTACTATAACGAGTGATGGGAGGATGTGAATTGTGAAAGTTGTGTTCATCTATAACGTATTATCATAACGTTATACCAACTTGAAATAATGTGGACGTATTATGTATGTAAATACATACACATACTACTAGTATGATACTAGTAATATATATGCCATATATGTTCATTATTATCAACTATTATAACTTTGATAACGAAATATGCTATTAATATATACAGTTATATTTGATAATAAATATATATATATATATACATATATAAGAATATCTAAAAATATGTATATAATATATATATATATATATATATATATATATATACATATAATACATATGAATAATGTATATAAAGGTCAATATTATAAGACAATTTATTTGTAAATAAAAACAATGTCGCATAATGATTATTCATGATTATACATATAAGTTGATCATTCGATGTACACAGGAATACACATAACTGGTCACATTATAGTAACTATCTACCACATCGTATACCTAGTAGTAGTAGTAGTAGTAGTAGTAGTAGTAGTAGTAGTAGTAGTAGTAGTAGTAGTAGTAGTAGTAGTAGTAGTAGTAGTAGTAGTAGTAGTAGTAGTAGTAGTAGTAGTAGTAGTAGTAGTAGTAGTAGTAGTAGTAGTAGTAGTAGTAGTAGTAGTAGTAGTAGTAGTAGTAGTAGTAGTAGTAGTAGTAGTAGTAGTAGTAGTAGTAGTAGTAGTAGTAGTAGTAGTAGTAGTAGTAGTAGTAGTAGTAGTAGTAGTAGTAGTAGTAGTAGTAGTAGTAGTAGTAGTAGTAGTAGTAGTAGTAGTAGTAGTAGTAGTAGTAGTAGTAGTAGTAGTAGTAGTAGTAGTAGTAGTAGTAGTAGTAGTAGTAGTAGTAGTAGTAGTAGTAGTAGTAGTAGTAGTAGTAGTAGTAGTAGTAGTAGTAGTAGTAGTAGTAGTAGTAGTAGTAGTAGTAGTAGTAGTAGTAGTAGTAGTAGTAGTAGTAGTAGTAGTAGTAGTAGTAGTAGTAGTAGTAGTAGTAGTAGTAGTAGTAGTAGTAGTAGTAGTAGTAGTAGTAGTAGTAGTAGTAGTAGTAGTAGTAGTAGTAGTAGTAGTAGTAGTAGTAGTAGTAGTAGTAGTAGTAGTAGTAGTAGTAGTAGTAGTAGTAGTAGTAGTAGTAGTAGTAGTAGTAGTAGTAGTAGTAGTAGTAGTAGTAGTAGTAGTAGTAGTAGTAGTAGTAGTAGTAGTAGTAGTAGTAGTAGTAGTAGTAGTAGTAGTAGTAGTAGTAGTAGTAGTAGTAGTAGTAGTAGTAGTAGTAGTAGTAGTAGTAGTAGTAGTAGTAGTAGTAGTAGTAGTAGTAGTAGTAGTAGTAGTAGTAGTAGTAGTAGTAGTAGTAGTAGTAGTAGTAGTAGTAGTAGTAGTAGTAGTAGTAGTAGTAGTAGTAGTAGTAGTAGTAGTAGTAGTAGTAGTAGTAGTAGTAGTAGTAGTAGTAGTAGTAGTAGTAGTAGTAGTAGTAGTAGTAGTAGTAGTAATAGTAGTAGTAGTAGTAGTAGTAGTAGTAGTAGTAGTAGTAATAGTAGTAGTAATAGTAGTAGTAGTAGTAGTAGTAGTAGTAGTAGTAGTAGTAGTAGCAGCAGCAGCAGCAGCAGCAGCAGCAGCAGCAGCAGTAGTAGTAGTAGTAGTAGTAGTAGTAGTAGTAGTAGTAGTAGTAGTAGTAGTAGTAGTAGTAGTAGTAGTAGTAGTAGTAGTAGTAGTAGTAGTAGTAGTAGTAGTAGTAGTAGTAGTAGTAGTAGTAGTAGTAGTAGTAGTAGTAGTAGTAGTAGTAGTAGTAGTAGTAGTAGTAGTAGTAGTAGTAGTAGTAGTAGTAGTAGTAGTAGTAGTATACTACTATAGTAGTAGCAAATGATTGGTAATCGTATATTATTCCATTACTAATTCTACAATTTATTATAATCATATATCAACACACGCCACTAATTTAAATGATAATATAAACCCAATGTCATGCTCCTTGTCTATATTTATTTCTCCTTCTACTAGTAACAATGCAAGATTATTACAATGTCTGAAAACCTCTTCTCATAATGACCCTATTCCTCTCATACTTATGAAGGTCTTAGCTACTACTTTGTCTAGTTATATATGTGATATTATTAGCTAATGAACTAGTTCATCTCTTAATAATAGTTTTGTTCACCCTGACCTAAATCATGCTATAATTTCTCCTATTATAAAAAAACACAATATTGATTATAATATATTAAGCAACTACAGACCTATATCGCAACTTACTATTATAGCAAAATTACTAGAGAAAGTTGTTTATCAACAACTCATTAATTATATAGAAACAAATGATTTATTAGACATCTATCAAAGTGCTTATAGACCATTTCATAGTACAGAAACAGCTATAATAAATGTATTAGATAACGTAATGTTAATGCTCGATGATAACTATCCGGTACAAATGTTAATGTTAGATCTCTCTGCTGCATTTGATACCTTAGATCACACTATCATGAAAAATAGGCTAATTAATATAGGAGTATGTAACTCAGCATTAGATTGGTTCATGTCATACCTTAAAGATAGAACTTTTTCAGTTAAAACAAATAACTCTATATCATCAACACGTATGTTAACAACTACCCCAAGGTTCTGTTCTTGGGCCAATACTATTTTTAATTTATATTAAACCTTTATCTGATATTATATGTACCTTCCCAGAAATAAAATACCATCTATATGCAGATGATATACTGCTGTATGTTCCGCTCTCACGTTTTTCATCTAAAAACTCAAATGAACTTACGCGCTGTAGTAACGCAATTCATCATTGGCTTACAACTAATAATTTATTATTAAATACTTCTAAATCTGAGCTACTGAATATTCCTACTGGCTACCAATTCCCGACTGTATCTATTGATGATACCATTATTATTCCTAGTGATAAAATTACATATTTAGGTGTCATATTTGATAGGAATTTAACTTTTAAGTCACATATAGTTGAAGTATGTCGTAAGTCTAACTATGACCTCTACAATATTCGTAGAGCTAGAAAATTCATATCAAAAGATATAACGTTAATGTTGATAACATCATTAGTAATGTCTCGTTTTGATTATTGCTCATCTATTTATCACGGTTTACCCAATAATCTGATGATGAATATATCGAGAATAATCAGAACGAGCACAAGGATAATATACAGACAACGATTATCTGATTATACTAGTGTATACCACGTTATTTGCATGCTACACTAAAATATCATACTCCATCTACTCGACTTAGATCATCGAATGATAAACTTGTACTCATCTATCATAAATCCAAGTTGATTCGAACAACAATCGTGCTTTCTTGTGTAGTTCACCAACGTTATGGAATTATATTCCTCTACATATCAGATCAATACATTCTAGACATAAGTTTAAGAATGTATTGAAATCATATATATTATCAACGAATTGATACTTGATTGTTTAATATATAATATGTTGTATAACTTATATTACATTATTGTTTATGTTTTTTTGTTTACTATATGTTTATGTTTATAATCATTTTTCTTTTCTCACACTTATCGAACAATCTTTGTTGTTATTTAATGAGTGTTTGAATAAATCGTCTTATTATTATTATTAGTAGTAGCAGTAGTAGTAGTAGTAGTAGTAGTAGTAGTAGTAGCAAATGATTGGTAATCGCATATTATTACTACTTATGAACATATAGTTTTAATAGTAAAGCGAGGAATGTTTTTCTAATTAATTATAATTGAATTAGATTCGGGGTTGGCGTGTGACACGCCGTGTGTGTCATAAGTGAACGCCCGCATTAATTATGATATCTTGAGGGTTGGCCACGCCCTTTAGAGCGTGATTACGTCACAAAAGAGCGTACACTACCCTAGAACAGAGCGAGCGACCGACCGTCGCGGTTAATTCGATAACGGCTACGTAGATAAACTGACCTCGTGTGTCTTGCTTGACCACTTCACAGCGGTCCGAGATTAGCGGCGCGGTGTCAACTACACTAGCACTTATCGAATAATGTCGTGTTCGCCTTCTTGCGTATGTGTGTATGTGTGTGTATGTGTATATGTGTGTATGTGTATGTGTAGATTTGTATAGGCTTATGTGTGTTTGTGCCGTATATTTACAAACATAACCTATCTCACACGATGTATTCTAAAATTTGAAATATTTCACATGCGTCATCATATATACATTTTAATTGATAGATATTCACATTGGTTATCTAATTAACGTATAATCGAATAATGAAGTGATTCTATAGTAGTAGAAATGTACATTTAAATAGTTTACATATATATATATATATATATATATATTTACATATATATATATATATATATATATATATATATGTATATATATATATATATATATATTTATATAAATATTATATTATTTATCATAAACTATAGGATCACGATTATATTTTGAATAACTCGGAGGTGATAATATTTTTGATTTCCGAATAAGGTCAGAGTTTCAAATCCGGTTGATAACATTTTAAAGTTATAAGAAATAAAATATATTATAATAATATTAAATTAAATATTTGCAGTTATGGGAATATTAGGAGTGATTTATGTTAACAGTGTTACCTATAGAGTAATCATGGTTACTGAATTCAATCTATTAATAGTATGTAGAGAAGTATAACGTTCACCTCTAAATCATTGAATGTGGATAAGAGTAAAGTTAGTGTAACGAAATTAATTCACAGTAATGAACTTAATAATGCGGCGAAAGTATAAACATATGTAATTAATTATAATTATTAAAATATTGATAACAAAATATTGATATTTAATACATATTTTATATATTATATATATATATATATATATATATATATATATATATATTATATATATATATATATCAGAGATTTTGCGAGATTATAAATATCTGTATATATATTGTGTATTACAGGAATAAAGTGGGAATGTATGATAACGTAGTACGTAACATATAACCATCCGAGGAATTACGTATTTTATTTGAGAATTCGGTTAAACTAACCAGTTTGTCCTAAATATGCGGACATCTGCTGATAACAATGGTATTGACCGTACTGGTCAGATATATACACTAATCACTAATCACTAATACATAGGCATAGGTACAATGCTTATTATCTCGACAGTAATACAATAACTAATATATATTATATATATTTTATTGGTGGAGTCCCTTCACCTGCATATTAGATGAAGTTTTCACTTATAACAATATGGCTCAAATGTCCCTTCGAAGCCGCTCTCATGTTAATGCATTTAACGAGATCCGATCATTTATTTATATACAATTTTATATTTATATGATACACACACACATATATATATATATATAATATGTATATAATATATGTTCGCCTTATTGGTTTAAAGCCTAGTATTATATCCGAGCACTGTAAGACGTAAGATGGGCCATCTAACTTCGTACAGTGTATGCCCATCAGCATGTGACAATATGACCCACAGGTTAAGATACACATGTCCACATACACACATACGAAGGCGCATGCGTACAGGGATTACACGTAATATGTCACAAACAGTTAGCTACATAGCACGGTGGATGAGGAGGACGGAAGAGGACGGATGCTGATAAGCGGGGATTTCGAAATAGCCGCCATGTAATAGTGAACAATTAACGTACACGATCAATAGGCAAATAACGCATGCGTAGCCTTGATCTACATGCACAATAGATTACGTCATATATGACGCATTAAGCTAGTTAATTTCCGTATTACACTTAATAGAGGACTTAATTGTTCTTTTAATTATCCATCTCAAAAAGCACGTTATAATATCATTAATATATATTGTACTTTTATGTATAGCATATATGTAGTATACTCTATGTGTATATTTAGTATGCTATTTATGTAAATGAAGTATACATATATGCTACTTTATGTATACATAAATGCAATACTTATATATATATATATATATATATATATATATATATATATACATATATGGATAGATAGATGTATTTTGTACCCGATAACAAAAACGGAGACGGATACCCGCAGGATGTCTCGGAGGATTACATTACGGATGTACGTTATACAATGTACAACGTACAATGTCGTACATGTAAATCGTATACATATATGTATATGTGTATGTATATATTGAGTTATGGTTCGTCAGACAGGCTGTGGACAGTATGACCAGGGATCAAACCTCACCTAACCCATACAATAATCGTAATATTCAGAAGTGATATTATATAATTTTATATAATAAAGTAATCATCTTTCTTAAAACTGAGTATGCCTTAACGCAGGAGCGGCATCTAAGGGATATTAGAGCCATATATGGTTATAATTAAAAAGTCATTTAATTAGAGGTTAATCATATACTTTTCTCGTGGTATATGACTTTACTGCCTTTTACTGAAGCCATTACAATTGTTCAAGTGAATCCGATATATGTACTGTAGGTATGTACTTGGTATTATATTTTGTTTATATTTAGTGGAGTCCTAGGACTTGAACAATTGTAATGGATTCAGTAAAGGGCAGTGAAGTCATATACCACGAGAAAAGTATATGATTAACCTGATCATGACTCATTTACTATTCATGACTCACCATTAAGCGTGATTCACTTAAACTATTATCATAGTCAACTCGACATGGTGCTACTATAGAGTGAATTTCGTTTATATTATATATGTAACATTTACATATGTAATACACAATATATAATATATAGTTAAGTACTAAATATATTTATAATATTTACATTATTTGAATCCATATGTTTTATTGTATACTTTACTTGTATAATTTACTTGCTTAATTTCGAGGATGATCTTGTCTACTCGAGCATATATATATATATATATATATATATATATATATATATACATATGTACTAATATCGAATTACAATAAATACATATTATTACTATTATTATATATTTATTTTGAGATAAAGTGATTACATTATATATAATATTATGCAACAATTACGTATTCTCGAGATACTTTCATGCCGTCATAGTTACTATACGTATTATGTGCTATACTATGATATATCATAGCATATATGCTATAATGTGATATAACCAAATATTATTGATCTTATAATAAACTGCACGGAGATAAAGTGTTGCTGTGTTTAACGTTGTAAATCGAATTTAGGGCTGCGAAATAAAAATATTATATTATTGGAAATATGATAATATATTTTACAGAAAATATATCGTATATATATATATATTACAGTGAAAGTTATGAAATTATATATTATTAATTCCTGGAATTCAATTTTCCTAGTTCATGACTATTTGTATTGACCAGTTCTAATTTACATAATAAAGCACTACGAAATGTTGACTATAGAGATGTCTACTTTAGTGTATAGTATAGTCGCGAAGTTTATATTGTTCATATTTATGCATTATATACAAGTATACGTATTATATACAAGTTAAAGTACTATTATACTGTAACCTGTCAAATGTACAGTATAATATGTAATATATAATACGATATTCAACATTTATAATATATAATCTAATGAAAACTAGACATTAATGTACAGTGTATACGTTATATGCTGTATATGCTGTATATTGTATATTATATAGTATATAATGTAAAATGCATAGTTAACAATTTATACGATACAATCATAGGTTTATAGTTTACCAGAACAATATAATTATAGATTTATAGTCGAATACAAATTATATACATATATATATATATATATATATATATTATATATATAATATATATATATATACCGTATACATTATACATGTGTTATAATGTATACTGTACCATATAAAGCATATAGGCACATCACTAGAGTCACGGTTAACACTCGCAATGTTATACTTCATGTATTACACCTCCTCTTATTACGTACTACATAACGAACTACCGAGTTACGCTACTTTATGCGGGTATAACGTTATATCGGGTAACGGTGATATAGAAAGCAAGTGGTTTCAGCGGTCAATTGGTCAGTGGTTGTGGCGTTGTAAAAAGACAGCGGTTACAGTAAATTATACATACCAGTGGTTACATACCAGTATACTAGTAGGATCCTATAGGATAGACTGTTTTGGTAACATTTTTAGTTCCCTTCATAGAAAAGTTCCAGCTAACTCGGAATAACTCCTATTAATAATTCTAGATATAATAAAAAAATATTTGAAAACCGACAAAAATTCTGAAAGCTAAACAATATTTAAAAAAGATAGGAATTTACATTGAAAATTACGAAAAAAAATAAATTACAGATATAAGAAAGAAAAAAATATTTAAAGTAAAAATTGCTTTTTAGCATATGTTATATAAACATCCTTAAAAAATATTAAACATTTTGTTTTAAAATAATTAAATCGTATTTTTTATATTATATATCTCTATCATCATTATATGAATATAAAATTATAAGTATTAATATAAAATAGCATATACTATTTCAAAAAATTACTTTTATTAAGCATTTTAACACAAAATTAATTGTGTGATAAACTAGTCGTAAAAAAAAATGTTGTTAGAAAAATTAATATTTTTAATTTTATACCTCGTAGATATCCATTTTAAGCTCACAACAAAGTGTGATGCCTAATTAAAATAATGTATCAAAAAAATAATAGAATACATTATATTAATATAAATATTAAAAAAATTTAAATAAATTTGTAATTTTTACGTAATATTTTACTTTATTAATATTATAATATATGTATAAACGTATATGCCAAATATTTTAATTTTATGACAACGCTCACTTACACTAATACATAAACTATATAAGTAAAATAGACATTTACATTGAATCATAAATATTTCATCATTAAAATGCACGTAGCTTTACCAATATTAAATAATTTGTGATTAAACTTCACAAATATATTTAATATAATATTTATGACCTACTGTGAGCGAACTATCAACACTTTTAAAAACGGTGTACCCTAATGTACAATGCGGACTATGATGATGCAATCAACATTCCATTGATTGTAAGCGTATTACGTAATATTGTAATATCATATTTTAGAAATGTCAACTACAATGAACAGTCGTGCCTTTCTAATCGAGTATGCATACACATATAGCACTCACAATATAAGTACATATAATTAAATACATATATAGAAATAAATACACACACACATATATATATATATATATATATAATAGTGTAATATAGCACTATATATAGTGTTCGAATTAATTAACTCTAATCATTTATACCATAATACATAATATATTTTGTTCATATGTATATCTCAAAAGTATATGATATTATATATATATATATATATATATATATATATATATATATATATATATATATATATATATGTAATATATAGTTTTATATATTAAACATTTGTATATTATATCGACTAGTTTTATCAATATCGAATGTGTTATCATTCATAATGTTTACATAATCTAAATAGCCCAATAGATATATTTGATTGTGTATTGTTATGCGATCTAGTAGCGTCTATGTAGATATGCTAATATGGTAACCTATATTCACCTGTATATAGTGATGTTCCTAAAACTACAACTTACCATTCTAATACTTCGATATACAATAATTTACAACTGATCACTCGAACTTATCAGCATCATTTTGTCTACTACTACACCTGATACTACTACTACTACTATAGTAGTATACTACTACCAAAGCCCTTTGGGGCCCAGGGCTTTGCTACTACTACTACTACTACTACTACTACTACTACTACTACTACTACTACCACAACCACCAAAGGTATCACCTATCTATATATATTGAATAGCCTATAGGCTTAATGTAGAATATATTCTACATTAAACTATATAATGATATGATATACAATATTCTTTAATTAATATTTATATATTTCGATATATATTTAGATTTAAAGATGTTACTCCAGATAAGCTTATAAACTGTTGTTCTTATTTGTATGTAAAGAATTAGAAGAAATTAATAATCCTAAATAAGAAAAATAAACATAATTATTTACAACAATTCTAAGTATAAAAATCCATTTATATATATTTTATATTATATATACATACATATATATATATATATATATATATATATATATATATATATATATATATATATATATATATATATAATTTATGACCCATCAGCTGTCTAGATTTATAGATTATCCATATTTTGTTAATACATTTATTTCAATTAAATAAAATATTATATATATAACATAATTTAAATATATTTATATATATATATATATATATATATATATATATATATTTAAAAATATACATCATTATGTTTTTGATTGTAATAATTTAATTACTTTTATATTTAAAAAATTAAAAATTATTATTCTATACTATTTATTAGTATGTATAAATTATTAAATATTATCAAATAATAATTATATATATATATAGTATTGATAATTCAAAAATATAAATAAACTATTAGTACACATATTTTAAAATCATAATTATTATTTTCTAATAATTAATGTATACATTAATACCATACATGGTGTTGTTTATAATACAAATACAAATAAATGTACTATTATTAACATTATAAAATATAATATTAATATATATAATAGGTAAAATATACTAGATTAATACAATTTAATAATTATAATAATTATCAAATTATCGGAATATTTCATATCGCGTAATTAACTGTGTATATACATATGGTAATATGGTACTATTAACTGATGATGTAGATAATACAGCAGCATGGCTGGTATTTTTCTACGAAATAACAATAGGCCAGTTGTGTTATTGCGATGATCGCTATACACATTATCATACACACATAGAGATAACGAACCGGCCGACCAAGTCAATATAACCAGCATCGCTATGTTATTAACGTATATTATCTTACTGGGTGATATATATATATATATATATATATATATATATATATATATATTCTATTCTCTATTGTCTTTAGAATATGCCATTTATGGAATCGGAACGATTAATATCTATAAAATATAGTTTTTTATATATATTTTTATACCAGATAAATAATTTATATTTATGATTTTGTTTTAATTTCAAGTAATATACCACTATACATATTATGTTAAATATACCTGGGTCTTAACAATAGCTATATTATTATTATCATTATAATGATGTATATATATATATATATATATTAATGGGTAATATCTTAATATAGAAGGCATATATGGAAATATAGTGATACAAATATATACAGAAATATATATATATAATATTAATATCACTATAATTAAATATATATAATATCACTTACCATATTAATTATAAATTAAAATCCATGAATGAAAGCCGATTATCCGAGTGCCTAGAATTATAACGTGGTCTATAACGGTATTAAAGGGAAATCGCCGTATGAAATAATACAAAAGAAAGCCGACGCAGCACCGTTATTATGACGTGATTATGACTGTGTGTTGTTCTCTACGCCGTTATGTAATATCAACCAGCCACCTCACTAGTCAAGCGAACTCGGCGCATGCGAACTAACCACTTCTATTTATAGACGGCGCTATAATACGGCTGTGTTGTGGCGTACGCTCCAATCAGAACTCTCTATTCCGGGCATACACCGATATTAGAACTGGCGATATCGGGCATACAAAATGTACACATGAACGTATTAATATTTCATTTCATATAATTACCTAGTTAATTACCTTAATGATTATATAGAATATATTAAGTGTATCCGTTTTATTAAATCATTTCATTAAATTAAATTAAATACACGCGTGCTTTATATGTTATAGTTATCATAAGGGGCTGTTAGTAATAACATTTATTACCTTAGAGGGTATATTTTCTTATTTAATAGTTGGTTGAAATTACGATGGGAAATTATACTCGGATTAAATAATAACATTATTTCATATATAAATCAGTTTATGTTCTGTATCTGTCAATGTCCGTTCCGTATTTTAGATGATTCATATTCATGTATCTAATAGATTTATAAATAATATTTATATATTTATTTACCTATAAATAATATTACTATTATATTGCGCAAAAATGCAAAAATGCGTCATATATATATACAATATATTTTGCCATTTTTTGAAACATTTTCTTATTCAATATTTACTATAGTAATATATATATATATATATATATATATATATAAAGTTTACTTATAAGTATATTTTTAATATATATATATATATTGATAGTTTTACATTATAAATAAGAATGATGAAGACATACATTGATTAGTTAGGTGCTGTCAAATGGTTCCCGAATACGTGTGTATATGTGTAGGATACACTTCCTATAACTGCAGGTATTATACATACCTCTACTATTTATATTATATATATATATATATATATCATTGTTATAGGCTACTCACATACGATGATAATAATATAGTCCTATAGGAGAATATATATATATATATATATATATATATATATATATATATATATATATATATACCTATAGACCTATATATATACCTATAGACCTATATACCTATAGATCTATAGACCTATATACCTATATACATATATACTTATAGACCTGTGAGTCCTATAAACCTGTGAGCCCGCATTATCTTCGTACCCCTATTTTTTCCGAAATTATTTAAAACACGAATTCTCATAAATTGTTCATTATTGTTGATTTCCCTTACCGTATCTATGCGCTATATCTGCTTTCATAATTAAATTACTATAGTAACGAACAATATGAATATAAATGAACTGAACGCAAACGAATAATAAAAATATAAATATAACTAATTTAACCGTACTACAGTATAAAACAGATATAACAAATATAAATAAAACTATTAAGAAAAGAAATAGATACAAAATATAAATTCATTTAGATAATTTATTGTAGATCTATGTTTGGTATAAATTATCTACATGAATTTATATTTTTTATCTATTTCTTTTCCTAATAGTTTTATTTATATTTGTTGTATATGTTTAATAATATAGTACGGTTATATTAGTTATTTTGTATTGTTGTTGTTCGTTTGCATTCAATACTGGAAATATTCATCAATTTTTTTGTTTCCAAGTAAACTATCAGTATCATCATCATCATAACAATGAAAATACTCATCTTATTATATACATATACATACGTAATATAAGATGTTATAACAAACACTAAATATTGTATATTTAAAGAAAATATAAAAACTAAAAATATCATCTATTTGAATACTATAAATATTAAATATGGAAACAAATGAAATAGGTGAAACTCGGATAGAGGAGGGCTGGGATTTAAAGTTATAAGGACATGTTATAAGAATACAATTAACGACTGGATAATGTTGGTATTATGTTGAATGTTGGGACGAGAAAGATAATACTAATGTTCATACTTATAAGGAAACTGGGAGTAAGGAAATGGATACTATAGAATCCTATAGGAATACAATATAAATGTAAGGAAGATAATTAGGAGGGGTTGAGGAATGGATATTTGTATGGGTGTATACATGGGTAGAGTTACTCATAGGGGCACAAGATTGAAAGTAATGGAATAGTGTCATTCTAATAAAAATATTGAATTTATAGAATACAGAATGATTATATTTAGAGAAGCAACACAATAATAAATGAAAGGGAGTATTACTCTAAAACATCATCTAATTATATGTACCTTATTAACTTAAGTAGATGAAGCTTTTTATTAATGTTAAGATATTACCATATAATGTCTTCTAATTTGGGTTTATTATACATAATATTTACATAATTATGAGATATGTAATATATAATTATATATATACGGTTATTTTATATATATAGGATTAATATATATATATATATATATATATATATTAAACATGTGTATGTGTAATATACATATATGTTAAACATAGACACTGTTTCTCATATCGCTCATATTATCATATTATCATATAGAGACCTATATCATTGATAGCACTTCATACAATGCTATCCTATGTGTAAGAATTGCACTCTGAACACCGCATACTATACCTGTATACTCGGCTAATTATATCTAAGTAATAAAATATTTATTATTCATAATTATGTTATTTATGACTATGATTATTACTAAATAATATTGATTACATCTTATAAATATATCTTTTAATACCATTGTCTGGTAAACTATATATATATATATATATACATATATATATATTTTACTTAAGTTATATATAGTTTATAAATATATCCTTTTATTCTTATATATATTAATTATATAGGATTATATAAACATCCGATATAATCATTGCGATAAATATTAGAGAGTACATTAGTCGAAATTAAAAATATGTTGAAACTTATTTTGATTTAGTCGTTCGATATCGTATCATTTTATAATAAAAAATAATTTATATTTATGTAAATATATAGTTGATATGTCTATGATAATATTAATATTTGTATTTTAGCTCAGATTTGAAATGAATATTGTTGAGTGTTATTAAGATAAAATTAATTTAAAATATGTTATTGTAATACCATATCGATACAAAGTATAACACTTCCTTCCAATATATATCATCATATTTCTAAATAGTTTTATAATTTAGTTACCTTCTTTAATTATATATATATATATATTATAATATATTAGTTGTGGATAAATATATGTATGTATTTTGTAAGTCATTAAACATGTATATAATACACATATGTATGCCTTATAGGGCATTATAGTTAAATAAAAAAAGTACCATTTATATATATATATACAGTATGTACAATAAATATATTATTTATTTGCAGATAAGCATAGGAGAAAGTAACCTAATACGGACACTTAATAATTGTAAAACAATAAATGGTCTTAACATTTTATGACTCATTATTTTTATTCAAAAATTACAATATATTAATATTATATGATTATTGATATTATTGTGATTTTAAAATTGTATTTAATCTTTTTATTCAATAGATAACGGGTGTGTCCGTATTAGGTACCCACTTCCGAATACGGACATACTGTGTTATAAATCGGACACCACATATACCACTAGTTAAACTATATATTATTGATGAACCAATAAGATAAATTACAATTTCATTATTTATAATTAATTTAATGAATAATTTAATATAATTTAATTAGTTAATAATTTATTTATTTTTATTATTATTTTAATAATACAAATTAAGTATATAAATAATAACATTTTTATATTTACCTTCATTGGTATTAATAAAATAACGCACGCAATTTTTATGAAAATCAGAATAGTTCACACGCTTCGCGCTGATTGGTTATAGGATGTCCGACACTGTCCGTATTAAGATATATAGAGTTTCCGTATTAGGGACTTATATGACCTCTAGATATATGCTTATAACTTAATTAATATTTGATAACAAATATAGAAATGATGCATATAATTTTTAGAATGCTTTAGTTATTAATATTATAGTGTTATGTTTTATATCGATACATTTGTATATGCTTAATAAGGTTTTAAGTTGAAATTTGTTTTCATAAATTTAAAAACATAAAAAAAATCAGTTTATTAGATATATCAGCATTATTTTGAATAATTAAAAAATAAAAAATACTTATTTAGATTATTTATATAATTATGAATATTGTATTCATTAAAAATGTGTATGTAGGATTTATAGTTTATCAGATACCGAGAGTGTCCGTATTCGGTTACTTTCCCCTATATATTTATATAATAATAATACGAGGTATCCAAAATAATGGAATTATAGTTGAGTCATTATTTTCATATACATTTATATACTATATTATAGTATTATATATAGTATTCTTACGTATAGGTAATACACACATATAATTAGTTATATATCACTGAGGTGTATACACTCTATAGAGTTGCTTAGTGCAGTGGTTCTAAAAAGGGGTACGCAGACCACCTTTGGGTCATATAATATTCCGTAATTAATTAACGTATTGGTACTGTCAACTACACTAAAAATAACAAGAAAAAATATCAGTTAATAATATCTTATAAAATTGCTCAGAAAATTTCTAAATCTAAAAAAACTTCATACAATTTCCCAAGAATTAATTGTACATTGTGCTATTTATATAATAAATTATGATTCTGATTAACATCATAAAGAATATTCAGATAAAATAGAATCAATACCACTATCTAATATCAGCATTAAATGAATAATTGAATATATTTCTGAAGATATGTTGATTACATTAAATTACAAATATTACAAAGCTAAGATAGTTTAAATATAAATTAAGTATGTTGGTTGTCCAAGGGAAAAGTTCTAGTATAGTGTTTAGCCTAACAAACGAAATTATGTATTTTATTGTTAAGAATAAAATGGACGATTTGGTAACAGCCTGGAATTTCTGATAATTTTTGTGAATTTAGTAGATATATATATATGTGTGAAATTTAATAGGTTGAATCTGATTATGCAAGTTAAGTAATATAAGTATACAACCATTTTATTTATAATATATATCATAAATAGTATACTATTTATAATAATAATACAAATATTTATTAAGTCGTAATAAATATATCTCTGAATCAATATTTGATAATAATGCTTTTATAAAGAATTTACAACATTAGCGCAGATATGTGGAGCAAAATAGATATTCGATGTTCAATAATATATCACAGTATATTTCTGATTCTGAAGGTTGTACATCAATTATGTTATTATACCAAGTCTTAGTAACTAAGATATATCTCTAATTAAAATAGAATAATGTAATTTAATTAAGTATCGAACTACAATAGAAATTAATATCAAACCAGGTATTCACATTTAATTTATATTAATATTACATTTTATATACAATATTTCTGATTCTGATTTCAGATTCTGAAAATATATCTAATGTTACAAAGAATGACATTGTACAAAATTTGACAAATTTAGAAGAGCAATTTCTATGATATAGTCCTGAACTTAATAATAGGTTGTTTAATGTTTGTATGTATCGGCTTTCGTCTAAAGTATACTTTATAATTTACATTATAATGATGCTTGATGATTATGATTATAAATTCCAAGATCAATTGATTTGTCTTAAGGAAGATATTGGCGCAAAGAATAATTATAATGAAATAAATATAGGCCATTTCTGTATATCAGTTATTAATTATTATACTGATAGTGTACATATATTAATGAAATACTTTTCTTCCATTCAGGAGTACATATTTATGTGAATGTGCACTTTCACATGCTGACTCTAAAAAAATAAGAAACGTAATAGACTCGATGTGGAAATGTATAATTGATGATTTAAGATTGTGTATATCTGATATTGAATCAGACATTCATTAATTAATATTTTATTAATAAATATGTATATTTTAATTTCTTTTCTCATTATTAATAAAAAATATTGAAGTTTAAAAATATAGCTTAACTCTATATCAAACGATTAGGTCCAAATATAACATTATCATGAACATTAAAATACTCGGCGCTAATTAATAAGATGTAATATATTTACAATCCTAAGTATCTTTGTTATTACTATATTTATTATCATGGGTCGTTTTGGATTTTTTTTATTTAAAAATTATAGAAAATTCGCGTCTCGAAAAAAAAGTGTGAGATATATATATATATATATATATATATATATATATATATATATATATATATATATATATATATAATACATATTACGTATTTACCAACTAACTGTTATTTAATAAGTATATTTTGGAAACTCGGCAATTATGTAAAATAGATTATTTATTTTCCTATCGCGTTATTAATCAGATAACATCTTACATTGTAATATAAAGCCACCTTATATATAGACAAGTTAATAATACCCATACTGTAGTCGCTATACTGTGTAGACTATATATATATATATATATATATTACATCTAGTTGATATCAGAGTGAAATTGTAAACTGGATGAGTCAGTTCTATTTATAAGTAAACATTTGTTAATTGATTTTCTTGAATTCTTTTTTTATCTATATTCATGGATAGCAACTAAAAATAAATATATATATATATATATATATATATATATATATATATATTCTAAATATTATAAATTCAGGCTTTATAATCCAGCCATTAATATGTATATAAAGAAATTTGCTGTTAGCTGAGAAAGAAAATTAAAGTAGATGAAAAAAGTGAAATAGACAATCATAAAAATAAATACTGATCAACTACACACACACACACACACATACGCACACACACATATATATATATATATATATATATATATATATATATATATATATATATATATACATATACATATATATATATATATATATACATATACATATACATACAGGAAATATATATGTATATATTTTATAATTTTATTTAAATTCAATTATATCCTATAACGTCCCCTGGTAGTGGCCATGTTTACACTTGATAAAGGACATGCATATACTGGTTCAAGGACATGTCATTGACTTTAGTATGTAATTAACAATGAATGTTTTGTTTACAGATAATAAACATACATGCGTGGGAGTGCTGTGCTAGAGTTAGTATAATATGTCTGTATTAACGGTATATATTAGTTACTACATATATTTGTATACATATTTATACAGAATACGAGTATGAATACTATTATTCATATTATAACATGCATGCTATGATATAATTAATTGATATATATAAATAATAGTATACTAGAATATGTATATTATTTAATAATACAAATCTATTGAGTTTATTTTCGTTTGAATATTTAAAGATATTTTTCAATTAAATTGTTATATTGTGTTTATCAAGAATTTAATTAATTATAAATAAAAAAACAAGAACACAAATATTACATATTTATTTTGTATTATCGTTGGCCTCGCATAGTTATTACATGTACCTATTACATGACTTAACAATGACTAATACATGTAATACATGTAATATCACCTATAAGTCTAAATATAACATGCCACAACTGTGGCTAGTTAACTATAGTTAACTATAGAAGTATACCTCTTGAGGATTAAATTTATATCAGCTATTGTTGTACGTGATTCAATAAATAACTATTATTATAAATGTGATATTCATAGCACAAGTGAAATAGGGAAATAGTGGAAACATAAGATGTTTTTCTGAAGTTTATAAATATATATATATATATATATATATATATGTAATAATGAATGGCTGAAATATGTGTTTGCTTATTACACTACTCAAAATGATAGAGGACCGTTGGATTTAAATTACTTTTTATTAAACAATCAAAACAAAACCCATACACTAATGATGTTAATATTATATGCACAACATTACAATATAGAAAAATACAATATAACATTATACACACCTCGTGTCAAGGCATAATCAAAAATGAAATAATATTAATAAATCTAATATAATTCAGATTATAAAAGTGCTACGCGACAGTTCATTGTTCCAACCAATTCTATTAAAATAAACTAAATAATATTAAATCAAAAACACAAAAATCAATATATACGAAATCAACATTTATAATTTTATAATTATTTCATAATACACAACAACTATAATTATTAACAAAATAATTATTTAAAAATATATAGTATACACTTAAAAATAACTACATTTAAAATATATAATACGTTAGTTACGTAAGTTAAGTGTATACTATATATTTTTAAATAATTATTATATATATATATATGTTAGAATAATTATCTAAATAAATGATATCTAAACAACGACAATATGTCGTATACGACATATTGTTATAGTATACTATTTAATAATAAAAGTCCTATTTAACAATGTATCATTCACAATTTATATTAAATATAGATTTAAATACTAGATTACTGTAGTAATTCTATAGATTATCAAGTACAATATGGTTAGTTTAATTAATGAGTTATATATTGTATGCATATATGTAAGATAATTATACACCTATTATACTATATGCGTTAATGACATTGCTTCATTAGTAAACATTTATATATATATATATATTTATACACAAACATATAAATATACACACATACACACATATATGTGTATACACACACATATATATATATAGGACTTATAGAAAAATATGTCATCACTACAATTTCTGACTGGCTAGATATATCTAAAAATATCTAAGGCAATCCTATTCAATTTACTAGGTTATTATTAATTGTTGTAATACATTTTTGTTCACGTTTACCTACCAAACATTCATTTTATGTTCAAAATACATTCTGTATCATAATCACATTGTAGTTCATCATTAAAACATCATTTGTTAACTTTAAATGATGAATATTGTTAGTGATAATCATGTTCTGAGGATGTATGCAGTGTTCGCTATGTCCACGACATAGCTATATATAGTGTGTATACATCGGTATTAGACCGTTGACCGTTGCGGTTTTGTACGACGGACTCGTGCATTAGTCACGTGGCTATACGTCCCAATCGAATAAGCAGGGGGTATTAGGATTTATTAAACTAATAACTGATATATATATATATATATGTGTGTGTGTGAGTATACACATATATACACATATATCTAATAATGTCCATCATCATTAGTAGTGACATGTGTGGTCAATACACGAGTTTATATTATACACTATATACACAGTATATATTTGTATCATGTATTATAGAATATAGATAATAGTAAAATATAGGCAGTCTCCCTTAGAATATCATTTAGTTTACATTAATAGTTTCATATACAATTACACTATAGTCACTATACTTCTGCATATTGTTATTAATATTATATTGTATTGCACTTAATATATGATCTAATTACATGAAACATTCAAATACATACAATACAATCCATATATATTATATATATATATATATATATATATACTATAGTATGATATATTATAGTATACTATACTATACGAATATGATGCCATGTTCGGTTACAGGTATGATGAAACGCGCGTATTAATCATACCCACGCGCACGCACGCACGCATCTCACCCACAGGAGGAGGAGGGAGATGTTACCGTGCGCACGTACATACGCACGTACATACGCATGCTCGGCACACGTGTCGCACGTCATTCATTACGTAATGGAACAATACGTAATGCAGATTTATTATCAATATAGTGTGTAGAGTTTTTTAATATTGTTAATGATATCTCTTAATATCACACAAATATATATATATAATATCAGATATTGCAATAGCATTAAAGAAAGAAGTAACATATTTATCATTCACATATTTATCAGAAAAACAAGCCATAATATAAATATAGAAATAAAATAAATATATATATAACTATTATGTTATGTCATAATAATATGTTGGAATATATATCTAGGTATAAAAGTGCCACTAATAAGTGGCATTATTTAAATATTATATTTAATAACTAATATACATCATTTAACAATATTCAACTAAATCCTAAAAATAATAATATAATTAAACAATTATTATAAATATCAAACAGTTTATAGTGTAAGAAATTAAGACATAATAACAGAATATGTAAGCTGTAAACCAGTATGCGAACATTATAGTCAACTATGATTACTATAATATAATATCGTATAATGTATTTAATTATTCATTCTATTCACCAGTTAATATATTATAATATTATAGTATACGTTGTTCTTAGAATTCCATTTATTAAAGGGGATACCACAGTTCTAAAAGGAAAATTTTTTTTGCTGATTTTACAAAAATCATATAATTTAACTTATATATATATATCTATAATATTGGGTTGAAATTTCGAAAATAAATATGCATTACAAATAACATAAAATGCATGTTTTCTGAAGGTAGTATAAATAATAAAATAATAAAATAATATGTCATATACATTTATAACATAATAATAATCACATTATTTAAATTTAAATCACTTATATTTAATGGAATTTAATATTTAAAAACAATCACTTCGTAAATCTTAAACAATATACCTATCCTTTAAATCATCTTCTGTGGCTTCATTCATTGAGAAACGTAAGATCTACAAGTTAGATTTCGTATGCCAAATCTATCTATTATACTCGTGTTATAAACTATCTTGCTTCTGATAACCGACGAATTTTCAGACTGGCTAATAAGTTGTTATATCCCACAAAAACAGCATTACTACCATCTATAACTAACATTTCTCCATTACAATTAGGCTGTCTCTTCACCAAAACATTTTATAATAAGATTGACTCCATCATAATAAAAATCAAAAGCCATAACCCTACTACCAACTATCCTTCAATCATAGTTACCCCACCTATATCTGCTTTCTTAAGTACTTTTCGTCTGCCACATATATCTCTCATATCTAAACTCCTAAATGCGTCTACTTCGATATCTCCCTCCGATCCAGTTCCACTATCTATTTTTAAACTTTCTCCGATTATCTATTTCCAACTATCTGTAACATCATATCATATTCTTTTAAATTCCGGTACTGTACCTTCTATTTTTAGATAAGCAATAATCACTCACATTCTTAAAAAACCTTCACTCGATCCCGAAGCACTTCTCAATTATCGCCTAATTTCTCAGCTATCTTTGGTGAGTAAAATTTTGGAAAGAGTTGTCGCTCGTCAACTAATCTCCTATTTAACCGCCAATAATCTCCATATTCTATTGGACACTCCACAGAAATATCACTACTAAACGTAGTTGATGTCATCACTTCTACCCTTAATACTACACATTGCTGTCAACTAGTAATGATGGATATATCCAGTGCTTTCGATACACTTAATCACAACTTTCTACTATCCTGTCTACACCTGTTGTAGTTATAGACATTGTCTTCTCATGGTTAACTTCATATCTATCTGACTGTAGAAGTAGTGTAAAAATATATAATTATTTTTCTTCCCCTTCTCCTATGAAATATGGTATTCCCCAGGTATCAGTGATCAGTCCTTACTTTTCTCTATTTATTTATACCCACTACCATCCATAATATCTAAATATCAAAATATATATTACCAGGTGACATACAACTATATATGTTTCTTCCAACTAATTCATCACCAGGTCTAAATAAGCAACTCTCCAATTGTGCTAATGATACTAAAGAATGGCTTATTTCTAATAATCTTCTCCTTAATACCTCCAAAACTACGATGATGAATCGTTCTCCATCATCAACTTACTTCCCTCCTTTTATTATTGATAACATTGTAATATCTCCTTCTCCTACTGCATCCAACATAGATGTACTTTTTGATTCTACTCTTTCCTTCATTCCTCATATTACTGCCATCACTAAATCTGCAAATTATCATCTATTTAGAATTAGAAAAATACGAAAATCAATTACTGTATCTTTTACTAAAACCCTAGTAAATTATATTGTCATCTCACGCATAGATTACTGTTCCTAAGTCCTTATCAATCTTCCATTATCATCTATCTTTCCCTTAAATCGAGTTATAATACGTATTAGAATCATTCCTCATACCAACACTTACCTCCATGGTTGTAACAAATTCTCTGCTTATCACATACTATCTATTCTCAATTCCTCAATTTACTCTTCGAATTATCCATCCTATATTTCTGCTTCTCTAGTACAAAGATCTTCCCTTCCATATCTTAGAAACCATGCATCTCATCTTCTATCTACCCCTATTCACCGTCCCTCAAAAATGAATAATCGGGCAGCGAGTTATATTGGTCCAAAACTATGGAATTCACTCCCACTCTATATTATATCCATAAAATCGCATAAAACAGTCATGAAATATACACAACAATTGATCTCAGGTGGCATCCTGTAATACTAATATTGTTTGTCATTATTATTTGTTATTAATTCCGTACGGTTTATTCTATTTTATTTTATTATTATTAATGATATTTATTAATTTAATAATTAGTTTAATTAGTAATGTGTATAAATTGGTATATTATTGTATTTGTTATTAGATAGATTTATTTATGTGTATTTATGTATTATTTTATAAATATATAATATAGTTTATATATATGTATAATATGCATTTTATATATAATTAGTATATATATACAATATACAATGTAATACAAACTATAAATAAACATACAATATAATATTACTAAACATAAACTTTAGACAGCATTTACTCAGAATAATTATTTCTAACACACAGGTCTCATGTAATTGAAGTAAAAACTTAAATTGTAAAGATAATGGCTCAATTTCTTTTGATTTAACACTAGTATATATATAGATATAATCACATGTTGATATAATGGTAATTATCAACTTGTTATCCTAATAACTATCCTAATATATACATTAAATATAATTTTAATTGTTGATCATATTCAGGTGGCATTTGTATAATGTTATAATATATATTTTTGAAATATTTCAACATTTAGTTATAGCTATGTATATACTCTTAATATAGATACATAATATTAAAAACTTAATATTGTAATTATTCTAAAAATTCAGGCTGATACTTCAATTTGAATATATTAATTAAATTTGTATCTTCACATGTTAGATTTGAGAACTGTGATATCATCTTAAATCAATAAACTAAATAAATAAATATAAACATTTTTGAGATATTATTATTATGATTGCCCTGATCAATATTATTCACTTCAAATACATATAAATGTAGATATAACTTTTTCCTTTCTCATACATTGATACTTTTTTCTAATCTAATTCACCTTTACCTGAATATAAAATTCCTATATTGTTTCTATGGTAACAGTTGTTCAATAGCAAGTACCTTGGCAAAAGTATAGTATATATTTTGTGAATTTTATAATTTCATAACCGATGTCTCTTCTTTCTCTAACCTCATTCAAATAATACCACGCACTCTTAAATATAAACACTTTCAGTATGCTATACATCCCCATTATTATGTTAACCCCCCCCCCCGAATGATCTTTATCTCATGTTAAAAGACATATCCTACCTAAACTTATTGTATATATTTAATGTGATATATAGATATAAATTAATTATTATTAATTATACGTATACTTTTGTTAATGATAATGTCTAGAAATTAATTAACAAACGAAGACAACTTTACTATCGTGTATGGAAATCTTAATTAATATTTGATTATACATATATTTGTAATAACCCCATATGATCAAACATTATGAATTATATAATATTATTTCTTGTATAATACCTAGTTGATGTATCCAATTAATATTACCTAATTCAAGTACTTCCAATGCAATATTATCTACCACATTAATTAGTTAACTAATATTATCTATATAACTTGGAAGTTACTAAGATATTATTTGAATCAATTTTAAAGTAGCCTCGACAAATAATTTGATATGTCCTACACACAAAGTCTACACAAAATAACTATTTCAGATACCGATCGGTAGACGTCCTAACCCTTTCTAATACTATGAGAGTCCTTCTTCTATAGGAGATATATCTAAATACGTAGGTACTGCTTAATACTTATACCGCCTCCATTTTATATATGTTACCTCTATTTATACTTTTTTAATAATATGCTAGATAATATATACATACATCCTTCCCCTCTATTAAAAAACTAGGTTCAATATTAAATGATAGGCTATATTTTATAAACTCAATCTTTTCTATATCGAAATTGTTTAATTTTAATCTGTATAGAATAATATTATTAATATTAGTATTATATAATAATACGATAGTTAGTAACCAGAGATATATTTTCAACTACTGCTATAAACCATTCATATATTATTTAATAAATTAATAGTAAGTATTAGTAATAGGTGCAGGTTGGGTTTAATAGTGTAAACTTAGTCTCCTAAATAATAGTTAGTCCTATTGCGTAACATAGTATCGGACTTATTTTATATTTATTTAATTAGTTTATTATTATATATAATACTATACTAATTTTCAATCAATATCAACCTATTTTATTTATAGATATATCATTATTATTATTATATCCAAAACGTATATATTTTATTATCTCTACATATTATTATAATTCAATTATTAATCATTTAATCTGTATACTATAACTTAGGAATTTAACTTATGATTTATTATAAATATAATATATGTATATATAATATAGGTACATTATTAATTACTATTACATTACATTGTACCTATAATGAATGAGTTTAGACATATTTATTTATAATTATTTCTACTTATGTACCTATAGTACATTACGAATACAACTAATGACAATAATGTATTAGTGATCAATAATTAATATTTATGTAATATATTTTTAATATTTGGAGATAATTTAATATTATAGTATAATTCTGATTATTAATAAAAACCCTTTTAAATAAATTAATAAATGTTTTACATATTTTCTATATTCAAAAATGTAGA
This sequence comes from Osedax fenrisi, assembly GCA_964019155.1. Lineage (NCBI taxonomy): Eukaryota > Metazoa > Annelida > Polychaeta > Sabellida > Siboglinidae > Osedax > Osedax fenrisi. The sequence goes on from OZ025243.1 coordinate 31,926,862, forward strand.
CATTTTTATTTCATATTTATCAGATTATTTAAGACACTTTAACACTTAGTATTATTTAGAATTATAAAAAATTAACTAAAAGAATTATTTACATAGAAAATACCGTATGTATTTATATAATATATTTCTAAATAAATATTAGGAAAAAGATAATCTAATGCAATATATTACTTTTTAAATATAATTTTGAATATCGGTCATTACATTATTATTTAATTTATATGGTTACATTCAAACATATACATCTAGTAATACTCAATGGTAAAGTATCCAGTGTATATGATTTGGATAAATAATTTTATAATTTATTATAACTCATTCGTATCTCCTAATCGTAAATCTACATTACAAGATATTATTTGTATACTTTCGATTATATCATAGAGATTGTACATTTCTTAAAATATAATTCTAATGTATATTATAATATTTATACAGTGGGTACAAGTTAATAGTAAATATACTATTATGATATTTTAATATTACAAATATTTTATTATAATTATTTGTATTATACTTTTATTTCAAAATAATATTAATTATAATACAAGTTAATGTATTCTTATTTAATGTATTCTTCAATGCATTTTGCAATTCTCAAGCATTAATGAATTACTCCCTGTTGTTAATATGTTAAATAATTAATATTAATATTAATAATAATTATAAATTATAGTATAACTATATATATATATATATATATATATATATATATATATATATATATATAATAAATATATATATATATATTGCTTATAATATATTAATTATATTTACTAGTAATATATTATAAATTGATTAATATATTAACATAAACAAAATATATGATAAAGTATATTTAAATATATAAGGAAATGTGTATAAATAGTGATATACATGTTAGTAAATACAAAAGAAAATATAATAATATGGTATACAATATTGTATATATACAATGCTGAAATATATTTCATTTACTATAGTGGGATTTCAACAACAACAACAAAATCAGTGATGTAATGACTAAAATACTTTTCATAGTATATATATATATATATTATAAGCTTCTATATATAAGGTGGGTAATCCATCTACATTGAGACTACCTCTACTCTATTTTCTTTACTTATAGAATTTTTCTTTTTTATATTATACCGTCATAATTAGTTATTATTTGTATGTACATAATAATGGCTTATATTAACGTTGTTTAGCCAAATGGGTCTGATTCATGATCATCAATCATTAAATTAATTATATTTAAGTAATTGCAAGATTTTTCCAAGGAAAAATATTTAATAATATTCTTGATTGTTAACCTTCTACAATACTATTATAAACAATATATATAGATAATAGACATATAACAAATGTTTCAGACTATATGTTAATGGAATATTATGTATATATTGATACAAATAGCTATTTTATAGGATGACATCTAGATTTCATCCTATTCATCTTTTAAATATAATTGTATTTATAATTGAATTATTAATCTACGATATAAATACAACTTACCATATAACATTATAGGTAGGTCCTGATTCGCAATCTGATATACTGCGACTTGGTTTTCTATATAAATATATATATATATATATATATATATATATATAATAGAATATAGTAGTATGTTTAACAGTTATTTAAAATTAATCATTAGTGTAAATTAGAGGTAATCAATAAACATATAATTTTATAATTAAAATAATTAATAAATAATTATGTAATCCATTAATATTATGACGGAATACGTGAAGTATGATACTTTATAATATCGGGGTTTATCGCATTACAAGTAGCCGTATTTATCGATAGATCAAGTAATGTCGCTATATGTGGACTATTCGAAGTACAGAATCATAATGTGATACGTATCAATATATTAACGTTTGGATAAAATGGCGTACTATATATAATATACTACATATATGCAGGTTTAACAGTAAATATAACTAAGTCTTGTCAAATAAATGGAGATTTATTTTTGAATTCAAGAAATATTCTGATACATTTGTTTCCGTGTTGTTACTATAGTGGACTACCCCTATAGGGGAGGGAAGGGAGTAGTGACCTATAATTAATATGCTTCAGAAGATTTCTAATATATCGATAAATACTGAATTTTAGGCTATTATTTGTTTGATATAGTTCTAGAGTACTGTTATTTCACTTTTATATATAAAGTGTTTAACCTAATAATATAAACGTTTGATTAGGCATTTAAAAAAGCACTAAAATAAGGCAAGGCCGTAGTAGCCCTAGTACTAGAAAATGCGATAGGTGTCTCGTAATGTATTCGATTTATATTTTGTTAATTATGTAATATTAAATAATTATATTTATGATGCATATACACCTTATTTGATTCAATGATTTAATTATATATGCACATACTTTTACACATAAATAAGCATAAATATATATAATCATGTTTTTCTCAAAATTTGACAACAAATTAATATGTAATAAATTAGAGTAATTAATTAATTATTTTTAAAAAAAGTTACTATATATTATAGATATTTTAATTATCTAAATATTGTATATAGAACATTTTATCCTAACAAGCACCATTTAAGCGTTAATTAAAATTAAAACGGCCACTACTCCGTCCTCGGCCACTACCCTCTTCCCTCCCCTATAGGGGAGGGAAGGGGGTAATATCCCATATATATATATATATATATGTCGATATATAAGATACGTTACTATGTTATATTACGTGATCATATTTCTGTCATATATTTAGGAGTCTTAAAATAATAATAGGCAATAATTATCGATTCTATAAAGAAATGGTTTCTCGAAAATGTAATCGAAATGAAATAGATGATATAGACTACTACGATAAATAATAAAGTTAGTTAAATTTGAACCACAGCACCGCTAATAAATTACTGGTATAGCAATATTATGAATAGAACTTGGTAGGTCAATGATAATAGTGACGATTCTTGCGGAATCTAATAAGGATATACTATTATATTAAACTAAAAGATACAAAAGATAGTTATTACTCATACTTTACGAGTAGTCAGTTGTTTCTAGCAGATACGTATTATTGATGTAAATGATTAGATGACAATAAAGAGATGCATGTATTTTTAATGTATGATGAATATTGGTATACGTGATGATTTACATGTAGGCAATTAGCACTAATGAATGCTACAGATAGACATACAGGGGACGTATATTAGTTAATTTACCGATGTGATATAATATAGTATGAACATTATCAATAACTTAAGATTAGATTAAGATTAGAATAAATAATTTAAAATAAATGTATGTGTAAAGATATACAACATACGGTATAGCATTTTAAAGTTAGATTGTGTTGGTATGTTAATTGTACTTATCTACCACTGTTAATGTATTTATATAACGATATCGTATATATATATATATATATATATATATATATATATATATATATATTTATGTGGTAAGATTATATATTTATTTATATATATATATAATATTAATAAGAAACTTATTCAAATAATACAATGTCTATAAATATATAATACTTAAAACTAATAATAAATGATCAATGTAATATTACATTATTCACAAATTAACCTGGCTTCATCTTTACTTCTATCTAAAGTTAATTCTTCGAAGAGTTCCCTGGTTTAAATTATTTACAATATAGAACATATTATTAAAATATTTAAGTATATAATATATATATATATAAATAAAATATAAATTATATTACATAATTATATATATATATACAAACACGATATCATTTACATCATTATCTCTATAATGAATTGTTAGTAAATTAAATTAAAATATAATACAAATAAAATTAATATATATACGGTTAATAGGATATAATTTATGCGTTTCAAATTAAATAATAGCTATTATAATTATAATGATATTATGAATTAATTCTACCTTAAATGTTAACAATTGAATTTGTAATTATGATGATGATGATATAAGTTGTATTACGCAAAAAATAGGTCCTTATAAACCCATTCGCTCGAACGGGAAGAATTGGTAAAATAATGATAAAACGAGACAAAAATAACGAATTAAAAAATAATAAGTTGGACGATTTCATTAGAGGTAGGGAGAAAATAATAAGTAAGAATTATACATTTGTTATAGTATCTAGTAGAACGGAGGAGAGGATGGAAGGAATTCAATATAGTGGGACTGGAATTTATTAAATCTCTAGAATTTATGAAAGTTTTACTAAAGTTCCGGGAGATAAGGAGAACATTTTGAAAACGAAAAGAAGATAATAATGTACAGCTTTTAACTAGATATAGCTCTATAGCTATGAAAGAATATTAGCTGCCAAAGAATATATTGATTTATGGTTTATTGAGAGCACACCTGAGTAATTTACATATGAAAGAGAAGGGTAGCCACAATTAGGTTATTGATTATATTGTTGTAGTATAGTGATCAGTTGGGTTTTCAAAAGTATTGAGGAACGGGTAATCTGATTTAGTGGAGAAGTAACAGGAAGTAGATTCAGTAGGGAAGTCGGAAATATAAGAGCATTTATTAATGTTTTTGTAAGGTTTCTGGAAAGAGATGTATATAAAAATTATGTAATTCTGAATAGATAAAAGTGGGTGATTTTATAATTATATGTGATTCTTAAATAATATGTTGTCATAAAATACTAATCCTAGATTTTTAGATGAATGGGGAGGAGAAATAATCATATTATTTAGAGTACATTTTGGAATGGAAGTATCATAAGTACATATGTTAAGTACAGTAGTGTTATAGGCATTAATTAGTAGATTATTGGTGAGGAGCTAGCATATATAAACTAACTAATATAGGTGAACATAACCAAAATAAAATATATAATTATTTAAGTAAGAATTAAAAAAAGTTAAAATTAAAATTACAAATAATGTCAGTAAAGTTATCTGACTTTTTTAAAGTGACACATAGAAACATTGAAATGATGTGTAACAATGTTAGATAAATGTTACGAATTCATTTAATAAAGTATTACATTAAATATTAATATGTATATTCCATTTATTCCATGGAGAAATATAGATGACATTTATAAATAATATATTATTTTTAAATTCGATTATATCTATAAACGATATACTTTGAACTATGATAGAGATAAATAACAATCTTTACCTCTATATGTAAATTTGAGATATACTATACTTGATGATAGAATGATTAAAAGAAATTCCATATTAAGATTTTATTAATAACTTCAGATTTAATTAAATTTATGAATAACATAATGTATTAATATATATTAATATATATAATAATCAATCAAATAGTTAATATGTAATAAAATATATATTTATATATATATATATATATATATATATATATATATATATATATATATATATATATATATATATATATGTATGTATGTGTATATTTGTATGTGTTTTAACATTTAATATATACAATTATATAATTTACCTGGAATAATTTTCAATTTTATTTAAGGATAATTCTTGAAACATATTACTAAAATATATTATTTATTATTAATATAATATTTTAATATATCAAATTATTATAAATATATAAAGCATATAATATTACACATATAAATATGTTTATATAATAGGTATCTACTAATACAAATATAAAAATAGGATGTTAAATGTAAGTTATTTAATTGAATTTATAAGACGAGCATAATTTTAAATATCATTATACTATTTCGAATACTTTTTATTCTAAAGGATAGTACTATATAATATATAGTATATCTATATATATATATATATATATATAGATATATATATATATATATATATATATAATATATATATATACTCTATAGTAAATAATATTAGCACAATGTATGTTTTAAAAATATAAATGTTGATACGTTAAGTAAAATGTATCGGTTTCGAAGGGATGCATATTTATGCATAATATCCTATACTTTTTCTAATTTATATTATATTTACATAATATAATGATATATTATTATAAAAATAACTAATATTTTTATATTATTTCATTATAATAATTCTAGAGCTAATTGTTATTAATTTTAAATATAATTTAGAATTAAATCAAACTGCATTTATCATGTACATCATGATGTTTCATAAATACATTTTATAATATTGATTAGTACATTATTATTATTTTTCTTGTATTTAAATAATATATATATATATATATATATATATATATATATATATATATGACACTAATATTATAATATTATTTAATTATAATAAAATGAAAGTCAATAGTTATTCTTTAATTATATTATATGTATTAACTAAAAATTAAAATCTTAAATCTTAAACTTACTGATTGAGAATTAATGTTCAACTATTCACATATGGTATTAGAACAATTTCTATTAACTACATTTATAATTTAATAATATGACTATGAATATGCATTGTAAATATAATCGTATATGTTCATGAATATTGGTAATATTATAGAAAATTATTATATACATATTTATTTTAAAAAAACCAAAATAATATAAATTTGATTGGTACAAAAATTGTTAATAAAAAATAATATAATACCTTTTCATTATATTAATATATTTATTATATGTGTACTAATGTAAATTAACTTTAAAGGTATGGGAAAGTAATCAAATACGGACAGTGCCCGAATACGGACACTCTCTGTATCTTAGAAACCATAAACATTATAAAGAAAATTGTAATGAATAATATATAATTATATAAATAGTTTAAATAAGTATTTTTTAATTTTTAATTATTCAAAATAGTGCTGATTTTTAAATTTATGAAAAAAAATGTCAACTTAAAACCTTCTCAAGCATATACAAATGTATTGATATAAAACATAATAGTATATTATTAATAACTAAAGCATTCTAAATATTATATAAATAATTGCTATATTTGTTATCAAATATTAATTAAGTTATAAGCATATTTCTAGATGTCACATTAGTTCCTAATACAGACACTCTAGATATCTTAATACATGACACCTTATAACCAGAGCGGAGCATGTGAACTATTCTGATTTTCTTAAAAATCGCGTGCGTTATAATACTAATACCACCAATGAAGCTAAATCTAAAATTTATTATTTATATACTTAAATAGTATTATTAATTTAAAAAATCATAAAAATAAATAAATTATTAATTAATTAAATTATATAATTATTCATAAAATTAATTATAAATAATATAATTGTAATTTATCTGATTGGTTCATCAATAATATATAGTTTATCTAGTGGAATATGTGGTGTCCATATTATAATAGAGGGTGTCCGTATTCGAACATGGGTACTGATTACGGACACCCCCATTATCTATTGTATAAAAAGATTAAATACAATTTTAAAATCACAATAATATCTATAATCATATAATATTAAGATATTGTTATTTTTTAATATAAATAGTGAGTCATAAAATGTTAAGGCCAATTATTGTTAAAGTGTCCGTATTATGTACTTTCCCCTAGTACCACTTAATAAGGGGTATATTGAACGTAATCATAATTAGAAATATAGTAGTATAAATCTTTATTTTATTATATAAAATTGAAGTTAGGTATTTTAATAAATACTTATCCTTTCATTGTATGTACCTATTAATATAGTATACTATAAATTTAATATTTATATATATAAACTATAGTTTCAAATTTGATATTAATACAAAATATATCTCGACACGTATCTATAGAATCTAACGTATCTTACATGTTTTCGAACCGTACTAGCCATACATATAGGAAAGTTTCCTAATACTGACAATTTAACAATAAATGGTATTAACATTTTATTACTCGATATTTGTATTAAAAAATTAAATATATTTATATTATATTATTATGGATATTATTGTGATTTTAAAATTGTTTTAAATCTTTTTCTTCAATAGATAACGAGGGTATCCATACTCGGTACCCATGTCCCGGACACCCTGTATTATAATACGAACACCCTTTATACCACTAGAATATAATATATATTATTGATGAACTAATCAGATAACTTACAATTACATTACTTATAATTAATATTATGAATAATTTAATATAATTTAATTAGTAATTAATTTATTAATTTTTATTGTTTTACTAATTAATAATTATAAGTAATATATCTAAATAATAACATTATTATATGTAGCTTTATGGATACACGCGATTTTTATGAAATTATAATTATTTTCTGCGCGCTGATTGGTTATATGGTGTCCGTATTATGATATCTATAGATATCTATAGACTCTATAGAGTGTCATTATTAGGCATTTATATTACCTCTAGATAATACTTAATTAATATTTGATAAAAAATATAGCACTTATGTATATAATGTTTAAAATACATCCTTTATTATTAATATATATTAGTAATATTATTATATTTTATATTGATACATTTGTAATTCTTAAGAAGGTATTAAGTTGAAATTTTCATAAATTTAAAATCGTATTAAAAAAATCTGTTATTGGATATATCAGAATTATTTTAAATAATTAAAAAATAAAAAAATACTTTTTTAATTTTTAATATTTATTATTTATTTTTTAATATTTAATATATTTGTAGTATTTATAGTTTCTAAGATACAGAGAGTGTCCGTATTATGATACTATCCCCTAACAAGTTTTAGGTTTTATTAACGTTTTTAAACATATTTGTTAGAAACATTGACATGCAGGTAATATTATTTACCTAATCATTGAAATATGCGAAAAGCAAATCATGTAATGATTTGCTATTAACTAATAGTTATATAAATGTGTTATATTAACATGATAGTGTCGTAATCAGTGAGTTCCTCTGATTCTTGTACTGCTTTACTACAACATTATTTAAATTAAATTATAATCATATTAAAATGAATGATATATAAAAAATAGTATAACATATGAAAAAGTAAGATTTAAGAATCGTTTGAGAGATCTAAAAGAGTGGATGGTAGGATGTAGGGAATTACATAGTGTGATAACGGATTCTATGAACACTCTAGCATTTAAAGAAATGTTACCAGAGTTACAGGATATAAGGAAATGATCAATATAGTAACGAAGAAAATGTACTGTTTACGTTTTGGAAGTTAATTAGTAAGATTGGGAGCATATATAGGATACTAAATATAATATGGAGTGTACCCATAATAGGGAGAGTAGCCGCATACGATATTGTTGATGATATATTGTATACGAATGTATTGCGTTTTATACAGTAAGTAGTGTGTTTTGAATAGCCGATAATCATATTTAGTGAAGAAGTAGATTTAGCAGCAGGTAAGTTCGTTAGGCAATAACGTAGGCATCTCGGGAAAGTACGGGAAAAATTTGAGTAGTGGCTTCAAGAGGTTTCTGTAAAGTGACTTCCGTATTTTAGGATAATTTTCAAAAAGACTTTTAGAACAGATTTGTGGATGAATGGGAGATAGATATAAGGTTGTTGTTTATAGTGAAATTTGTAAACACTGATTTATTTAGTAAACAATACAAATTCAAATTCTGTATTTTCTAAATTTTTAAATCATTGAATGGTTTGTTATTTTTAATAAATATTGTTATTGTTATTGTTATTTTCATTTGGTGGAGTCCTTTTTATCTCATCCAGGGACTTAGATGAAGTTTTACACTTATAACCATATGGCTAATTTTGTTAATCATTAATCATTATCCAATGGTTTGTTAATAGTAATATATATATATATATATATATATATATATATAATAGGTTATAATAAGTTATATAGACTGAAAATGTTATTATTGTAATGTTTTGTAAATTTACAATTAATATTAATATTCGATCACTACCCTTACATAATTATAATTACTATTAAGTTGTACCTGTAGTGCCTAACATTACTTGCAAGTATTCACCGTATACATTAGTGATCTATAGGTAATTATTCGATAACATAATTTCTATGTTATATAACGAATAGCTATGCAGATTAAAGTAGTTATCCATGGCTCCATTTTCTTAAGGATAAGCAATTGTTTATATGTAATACGTATTCTATACTTTATCGCGATACATATTATCTTTATTAATTTAGTTATTAAATTATTTAATTTATTTATATGTTTATCATTTATTTTACATCAATATATACCACAGTATAAAGTATTGTATATAATAGTTTAATTCACTGACATTTCGTTATCCTATTTGTTATTATACTTTTATGAAATTTATAATTATTATCATTAATTCTAAAACATCTCGATAATTCTTATATACTTATATACTTATAAACTTATTAAATAGTATTAAATACTATTATAACATATATGTAATTATATCATAATTATATCGTATACGCAATTAAATCAATAATTATTGATTATAATATGTTTATATTTAAATTAAATATAATGTATATATATATATATATATATATATGTGTGTGTGTGTGTGTGTGTGTGTATATGTATATACCCATATATAGATGCGTGTATACATAACATATATTTAACATAAAATATTATATGAATGTAAACCTTGAATCTTTTTCAATTTTATTTAGTGATAAATCTTGCATCATATTACTGTCATATATTTGTAATCAGTTTAATTAATGTTATAAGGACCAGTATAATTTTAAATATTCGTATACGATATACGTCATACTTTAGTGTCAATAAATGACGATTACGTAATGATATTTAAATGTGATGCTAACGTTAAGTCAGTGATGTCCCCCGATTCTTGTACTGCATTCCTTAAATAACAGTAATATTATAATTAGACTCTACTTATATTAAAACGATTAATATATAAATAAATAGTATACATATATATATATATATATATATATATATATATATATATATAACTATGTACCTTTACTTTTTGTATCTTATTTTTTTATACGTTTATTCTTTAATATTTAAATATATATATTTAGATGTTACACTTTTTTTATTTATGTTATCTAGTAAATGCATTTTCAATATATGATAATAATATGTAATGTTTACATCCTATTTTTGTATTGTTATCAAATTATATACTATTATTTTGTGTAGGAATAGGAAGTATATATTATTCAAATGAATTATATAATTAAACCTATTTACTATTACTAAATACTGTTATAAATATATATATATATATATATATATATATATATATATATATATATATAATACTAATAATAATAATATACTAATACTATTTTATAAATACATAGTATGTAAAATATAGTTATTGAGTTTATAAGTAACATGGTAATGTAGCAGCATAATTTTAAATATTGCAATATTGCCATGGTATACGATTTATAATACTTTTGATAAATCGATTACAAATATTACAAATATTATTAATTACATATATACGTAAGGATAATTATTTAACAATATTAATAAGGATAAATATGCATGATATTATATGATATGAACGTGAAGTCAGTGATCTTTTCTGATTCTTGCACGGCGATCCTTAATAACATAAATATTGTTATTTCATTATTATTATATTCAAATGAAAATTATATTTATATGTTTATAATTATAAATTATGTTTATAAATAAATAGTATAAAATATGAAAAATTATAATATATATATATAAATTTATTTAAATATTATGTATATATATAGTATTACATAGTAAGATACACTATATTATATTAAGGGATGGTGTAAATTGACAACAAAAATTATATAATTTGTATTATCTATTTTGTATTTATTTTATTTTTTATTCCATTTCCTATATATATATATATATATATAATGTTATCAATACTTTGATATATAGATACTTATTCTATATTACATAAAACCATATTACATATCGTCTAAATTATATACAAATATACACATTAAAAATAAAACGCGCAAGCGATATCCTTATGAAAAATATCACGTATGTATATACTATATACATATATGTATATATGTGTATGTGTATTTATAAAGTATTACCAACCTATATTGCTTCTCGATAATTCTATTTAGATATTGAATATTAATAAGATAAATTTGTAATTTTAATATATTTAATTTAAAAGTATAGTAATATTTAAAAATTATATATTACTTTAAAATATGTTTAAGGTACTATTATAGTAGTATTACTATTACTATTACTATAGTATTACTATTACTATATATAGTAATGGGTTAAACCCACATTTGTAACTATCACAACTTGTACACTCAACTACATCTCACGCGTATTCTCGGCTTAACGTAGAGATTAGAGACGCATACGACGTGAGTCATACCGAGTCACGTGATATAGGATAGGATAGGATAGGATGGTTTATTTATACACCAAATATGGTAAAGAAATATTACCCTCACTGGTGAAACAAACAAACAAAACGAAACAATAACATTAAATAAGGTAGCAATATAATATATAAAAATAGAGATGGAACCAGATCAACAACCAGATCAACAACCGAGAGGGTTACTTTAAGTTTAAATTTAAATAGTCTTTGAGACTATTAGCAAATACGTGAGGCGACTTCAATCTTCTTAGGCGGTAAGGCAACAGATTCCATGTAGTAGGAGCCATGCTTGTAAAGGAGCGAGAACGCATCACGTTACGAGTAACAGGTAAGTCAAGTAGTGTGGCATCAGACGAGCGCAGATGTGGGAGGATGTTGCGACGAGTGAGCAATGCACGTAAGTATGCAGGTCTGCCTAGGAATAGTGTTTTATGTGTTAAGCAGAGAAGCCTAAATTTGCACCGTTTTCTAAATGATAGCCATTTCATATTGCATTGGTGGGTGTCAGTTAAAGCATGATCCCGTCGCTTAAGCCTATGAACTAATCTTACGGATGAGCGAATAATTCGGTCAACTTTAATAACTTCAGAGTTCTTAATTCCGTAGAATAGAGAACAGCAATAGTCTATTCGAGATAATACTAGGGCATTGAGAAGGCGCTTAGTGATGTTGGGCGAACAATAGTTTCTAATGTGACGAATTTTTCTCAAATAGAGATTAGCGGATTTAGAGATTGCATTTATATGAGCACTGTACGATAGAGTACTATCAATTAAAACACCAAGATTGCGCACAGATTCAGAAGGTTTAATAATTATACCGTCAATTGACAGAGTAGGGAAAGTGACAGGTACCTTCGAGATGTTAAGAAGTTCAGTTTTGGAAGTATTGACTAAGAGGTCATTAGTTAGTAACCAATAAGTGATCTCAGAAGTACAATCTGACAGCTCAGAGTTAGAGTTCATAGAGTCAATGGGCAGTTTCAGTAGTAGTTGAATGTCATCAGCATATATGTGGTAATAGATATTAGGGTATTTGCGAATAATATTAGAGATAGGACGTAAGTATATAGAGAAGAGAAGTGGCCCAAAAACTGATCCCTGAGGGACCCCTTTAAGAATATTGGTGGGAGGTGATATGAAGTCATTGATTTTAATAGACGAAGTTCGATCAGTGATGAACTACATCAGCCACTTAAGGGGGGAACCTTCAATACCAAGTTCGATGATACGGTTAATTAGGATCGAATGGTTGAGAATGTCAAATGCACTAGAAAGGTCAATCAGGAGTAGTTGTACGCAATGAGAAGAGTCAAGCGAGTTATGAATCAGGTCAGTGACATGTGTGAGGGCAGTCTCAGTAGAGAAAGATTTTCTATAAGCACTTTGAAAGTAATCAAGCAGATTGTTATTTTCAAGGTAATTGATGAGCTGACGACTGACCACACGTTCCATGATTTTACTTAATATTGGAAGTTGTGAGATCGGTCGGTAATTGGTCAATACATCTGGATCAAGATACGATTTTTTAAGAATGGGCTTAATAATGGCATATTTCAAGGAACTGACCATGATTCCATCGTCAAGTGATTGAGAGATCAAGTAAATTATTGCATTTTCAGTTATAGGGACAATGTTATTAAAAACAACGAGTGGTAATGGGTCAATTGGGGAAGTGGAATTAGCAGTGAGAATCAAGTTACGTATTTCGGTAATAGAAGGAGGAGTGAAACAAGAGAGTTTGCAAGATATAGGGTTAGTCGTTATAGGAGCATAAAGTGTCATCGGTAATTGCGCCAATTTAGAGCTGATGTTGTCGAAGATACGGGAGAGCTTATAGACAAGGAGGAGACAAAAGAAGAACACAGAGCAGCATCAGGTAGTGCAGTAGACTTAGATTTGATGTTGGTACCAAGGATGCTATTAGCCATTTTAAAAATTTGTCGAGTGTCATTTCCACAAGCATTACATTTCGATTCATAATAGGACGTTTTATGGAGATTTAATTCATGTTTATAGGCTTTCCTCGCTATCAGAAATTTAGATTTGTGAGAGGGGGACATGTTAATCTTACGCTCAAGTTTCCTTAATGAACGTTTCATTATAGCAAGATGAGAAGAAAACCAAGGTGATGAAGTATGTAAATATGTGCATAATGGCCGCGATACTAGTGTAGCCGTGCAGGCATATAGGAAACAAACACACGTGAACATCGAGTATGTAAGTTATATAGTCTACAATAGGAACCGCTGCACTGTAGAGATAATAGTTATGTTAGACTACAAATATGTTCTATATTATATAGTGTATGTTAGAATTGTAATCATATATGCTAAGTAATAATATATGCTAGAATTGTATTATGATATAATGCATCATTGAATACTTTTTAGGGGGATAACACTAGTGAATGATATAGTGTGGGATATCGCTTGGAGGCTGGGGATTGGTAGAGATGTTATGAGGTAGTAATTGTAGTTCTGATATAGCTGGTGATAGACTCATATAGTGCATATATAATATATATATATTATATATAAATATATATATATATATATATATATATATATATATATATATATATCTCGTTTGACTTAGATCTAAGATTATATTTTCGCGGTGTAAGTTTTATATATATATATATATATATATATATATATATATTACCTTGACTGTGTTTCTACGATTCTATTTTTATGTAAATAGTAATGTTAATAAATAATTAAAACATAATTATTATATTATTTTTTATTATAAGATAAGATAAGATAAATTGTATTATTGTAATTATAACAACAACAAAAAATGAGTTGACATACAAAATAGTCAGTTAGAATTTCGATTTATTACCAATAGTGCCATATATGACATATATGTCATATTATATTTTAGAAATTATAAATTTGTATATATTATATCTTCTCATCGAAAAACTGAATACATTGAGTAAGTTAGGTAGTTATTAATATATAATGTATATATATATATATATATATATATATATATATATATATATTTATATATATATATATATATATTTAATTATATATAATTCAAAATATCTTTATTAACAATAATATAAACAATAATATTTTAAATTAACATGTATTAATTGTATCACAATTTATTATAAGGCAGAGAAAATATTATATTATTATTTATTAATTAATAAGGATATTAACATATGGTATATAATATATAGTTAACAATGTGTGATATGAATGATATGAATACAATGGTGAGAGCTCTTACCTCCTACTGGTTTCAGCATTCTCGCAGAATGTACGGCAAATATGTCTGTCGTAATGATAGTATATGGGTTATCTATGATCTATGTGTATGCCTACTGATAATGTTATTTTGTATACATTAAAATATCAATTGATGTGTATATATATATATGGCTTTTAAAAAAGTCACTATATATAAATAAAAGTAATATATATATTAAGTATACATATATATATATATATATATATATATATATATATATATTTGCTAACCTTAACTTTTCTGTGACATTTCTATAATTGTTTACAAATATTTTGTAATACATTATAATACCATAATATTATTAAAATGTATTATAATATGAATTCAAGATACACATTAATAAGTATGACAACATATATATATATATATATATATATATATACCATTCAAATATACTTATTATTTATTATTAGTTAATGTAATTATTAAATTAATAAAATAAGAAATGTATCAATATGTAATAAATATGTATATCCGAAATAGTGAAATAAATAAAATAATTATTTAACTTTAGAATATGGACTTATTATTTATTAATATATTAACTATATGTATTATAAAGTATTTCATATATGTATGCGTCACATGTATATAAATCTATATATTTTTAGTTTACATTTGGTGAACTATAGTTTACGTATATACATGTATTGTAAAGTATCTAATATAACTATATATATAGCTATATTATGTTATAGCATATATATATATATATATATATATATATACGATAGTTATATTATGTACATTATATGTATATTATATGTATACATGTATATACGTGTGTATATATGTGCACACACACTATATATATATATATATATATATATATATATATATATATATATATATATATATTGAAAATGATGACCTCTCCTTGATAACAATATTCAAGTATATTCTTACTTATTTATTCAGCACGATTTTCATTTACACGAATCACATTTACAAATCAAATAAGTTTAATAATATATACAATAGTATATATATATATATACAAAATTATAGTTCTAATGATATACAAAATTGAAATTTTAAAATAAGTTATTGTCATTTTATAATTTACTAATATTTTTTTTATTTTTTATTCTTGTAATGCTGTTATCAAGTTGAGTGGGAAAATACCTAGTCAAGCTTTGCTTTTGTATTTTCCTGAGTGTTTACACTCTATCTGATTCATATATATATATATATATATATATATATATATATATATATATTCTAACCTTGATCGTTCTGCAACAATTCTATTTTTATAAAATAATAAATTAATAATTAAATTATAATAAATTAACAACGATACAAATTAATATATAAATAATATAAATTTTCATTTTATAAATTAAATGATACACTCTATAGAGTTTAGAATTATATATAATATAATTGAAATAATAAGTATCGCATAATGTACGTAATTAGTCGTACATATATTTTCTACATAATTATTATTTAATATTAATTTTAATATGTGATCCAAATTAAGCTATATTATACTCATATTTCAATGTTATTTACTTACGATTACCACAACTATAGTAATGCTTAATTAACCGTCATAGTAATATTAATAAATAATTATAATAAACGAATTCATTATGTATATAAACAGTTTTCATTTTTATATAAAATATAATGTTTTAAATAAATGAATATATATATATATAAAGTGAATATTGCTAATGTTCTTTCTTACCTCCTACTCTTCTCGTCGTTTTCGCAGAATGTACGTAAAATGTGTCTGTCGTAAATATATTATATATAAACATAGTAATGTAATGTGTTCAATTGATCAGATATTGTGTATGCAATGGAACTAGGGCGCTGGAACGATTTTGTATGTAGGGGGTAACAACCAATCAAAATCAATTGTGTGGTAAAAGTGGGGGGGGCCAATACATAGGTTTTAAACGGGTGGACATACCCCCCCTGTTACAGCGCCCATAAATGCTACTAATATATTTAGTTTTAATATTACAATATTGTGATCTATATATAGATGATGTATCATAGTACCTATCATAAATATTGAATAAAGTAATATATATATATGTATATATATATATATATATATATATATATTTATATATTATTCCTAACCTTAATTTTGATGTGACAAATCTATTAGGATTATAATAATTTATATATATAATACAATATAGTTATAATATATAGTTTATATACTATAATTATATATATATATATATAATATTATTGAAATTAAAATTCATATGATTAAAATATTGTTAATATATTATACCAATTCAATTTTTCACTTTGATTAATATTTATTAATATTATATCATCACTATCAATACACATATCAATACACATATCAATACATATATCAATACACATATCAATACACATATTAATACATATATCAATACACATATCAATACACATATCAATACACATATCAATACACATATCAATACACATATCAATACACATATCAATACATATATCAATACATATATCAATACACATATCAATACACATATCAATACATATATCAATACATAAATACAAACTTACCGTGAACGTTCTTCGACAATTCTATTTACATATTAAATATGTATATAAGTTATGCAAATTATGTTATCATTACATATATTTTATATTATATATATAAATATAATTATAATTCAAAACAATATAATAAATAAAACACGATTTATTATATATTAAAAAGTTATACTCTACACAAAGTAATTATAATATGGTGTTATTTACAAATGGAGTACATATTATCAGAAATACTGTCAAAGTGAGTTACAAAATTTCTATTTAATATTCCCCGAAATAATAATAATTCCCCGATAAACTTATCATTGTTATAAATTATTAGTATACTAATTTCATTTATTTTAATTTTATTATTATAACTATAGTTATAATATATATATTAATTAATGTTATTCTCGTATTCACATTAGAGAGTGTTTTAAATACGGATTTCTGTGGATTTTATTTTTTGTAATTTACTATATGTTTAATCATACATAAACAGTAACATTTAAATACTGGTAGTCGTATACCATGTATCAGTCACGTGTTAATACATTACCACGTGACTTGTGACGTAACACACGCTGAGTAACATTTCGTAACCTCTTAATGGCAGCCTCGTTTTCGTGTACTACTCGCATTTTATCCCTGTAGCAATAGTGTATCGTATTATCATATGATATATGGGATTATTATTTATTCATATATAAATATATATTTATATATATATATAAATATATTAATATATATATATATATATATATATATATATTTCTATATAAATTATATATATATATATATATATATTAGTAATCTATAGATTAACAATATTATCTTTAAGTTAAATATACCTTATTAATTAACAATTAATATATTATATAATATTAATAATTTTAATAAATTATATAATATATTATTGCTAACTTTATTGCCATTTCTGCGATTTTCCTGTATATTATGTAATGAGTTTGGATTCAATAATTAAAATAGTTATGATAATAATAGTATTTAATATTATATTAGTAAAAGTAATGTAATTTTTATATTTAATATTTTTATAAATATATTTATTATGTATAACCTCGTGTTTCTTTTTTCTTTAAAAGTATATAAGATTTCCCTATAGAAATTATATTTTAAATAAAATAATAAATATTTTATATACATTTTATAATTACAATTATAAAAAATGTATTATAAACTAATATTTTTGTAATGAATTATTTATATATATATAAATTATACATGTATACATATATTATATACGATGTATGATATATAATATATATATATATATATCTATCTAAGTTAATCATAGATATAGAGTACGATATTGGTACTCTAAATCTATGAAGTTAATGTATCTAAATACTATTATACAACAATTCACGATTATGAATAATATAATAACGTATAATATTGTAAAAGTGATCTTCAATGTGAACATTAGATATCATCATTTCACAAGAATCGTAACACTCGGTGCGATATGACGTCATAATGACTCATCTTATATTACATATATAGTTGTATTTACCGTTGTATACCATATATGGTACATATTTTATACATATTGTGAATATATATAAATCATATGTATTACATATATATATATATATATATATATATATATATATATATATATATATATATATATATATATGTATATTGAGTATATATACTCAATGAGTATACTCATTGAGTATATATACTCAATATAACTTACCACTGTCACAATACTTATGAAAATGGATTCCATGTTATAAGATATAAGGTGTTTATTGATAAATGCTATATAATTAAATGATGTTATGTATATTATATAAACTATAGTTTAATTCTATAGAATTATCAAAGATTTTCCGAAGGAAATTTTCTACGCAAAATCTTTGGAATTATGATAATTATACAAATTTATAAAAATATAAAAACTTTTATCTAACGACAAATTTAAAGTTATCATATTAATTTAATTATATATATAATCTGATATATCAATATATGTATATTTTATATAATAATTAACTTCCTTAAAGTTATTAAGTATACTTAAAGGTAAAGTATATATATATATATATATATATATATATATATATATTTATTTTTTTTTAAACTATTTTTAGTTAATTTTATATATTAATTTTATTTATTATATTTTATTTAATTTAATTTATATTCAAACATGATGAAGTAATTACTCGGGAATGGAATTTTTTAATTTTTTATTAATTTTTTAATTTTTGTTTTTAATGTACATATTTGATATATATGAGCTTTTATTATATAATATAAATATCCAAATTGCAATTTTTTTCTGTAGATTTTTTCTGTAATTTATTATATTTTTACATTTAATTATTTTTGTTAATATGTATTCATCAGTATCTTCATTTAAATTATATAGTGATAATAGAGACTTCTTTCATTTTCTATATTTATATTTGTATATGTATATTTTTGTTTATGTAGGTATGTTTGTATGGGTGAACCTATATGTATGTATATGTATTTGTGTGTGTGCATTTGTATATGCGTGTATTAATGTACGTATGTGTGTATATGTGTATATATATGTATATGTATATTCATATATATTTTATGGAAATAATATATTGATATGAAAATATCGTTGTTTTATTGAATAACTCATTATTTATTTATATAATTTTATCAAATAAGATTGCATCCTTTTAGTTATTTTTTTTTAGTTTTGTAAAAATTTATCAAATTGCCTATTATTTTTTATCATATATATTTGTATAATTATTTTCCATTCTCGAATAATTAACAGGGTAGAACTAGATAAGCCTTGCTTTTTTTCTACCCAGTAGTTCGCTACATCTTCTGAGTTATATATATATATATATATATATTAACATGATATCATTGTAATCAATCGGCATTTTTGATTTTGTAGATTCATTCCTGACAAATAGTATCAAATATTGTAAATACAATATTTTCACTAATAAATATGATAAATGTTTATCTTATAAGTGACTCTTTGTATAAGCTTATAATTATACAGTATATACTATATATATATATATATATATATATATATATATATATATATATATATACTATTTAACAATATAATATATACTATATATATATATATATACCTTATAATTATATAGTATATACTATATATATATATATATATATATATATACTATTTAACAATATAATATATACTATATATATATATATATATATATATATATATATATATAAATATTAAATAAATACATCTTAAAATGTAATATCTATAAAAAATCGAAATGTACTACAAAAATATTCAACTTATAAGTAGTAGTAATATATATGAATTGTATACAATGACATTACAAGGACACATGTCCTCTGTTATCCACTATACTAACAGTTGGATATCGAGGCGTCCGCTCACTAGTGCTATCACGTTATTCCTGTTGTAACAATCAACAGGTGTTATGTATTTAGTCATGTGACTAGTGTTTAATTGCATGTAGTGTTTGTGATTATATTTGTTATATATTTAATATCTAGTTGTACATGTATATATGCATATATATAATATATATATATATATATATATATATATATATATATATATATACATATATCACGAACTGCCCGACATTTAGTTTCTTAGCGATCTGATCGTACTACATGTAGAGGTATAGTTATATAAATATGAATTTATTAATAAATCTTATAATTATTATATTAATGTTATTACATATCAATATATATATATATATATATATATATATATATATATATATATATATATATATATATATATATATATATAGTATCATGAAGGTACATTAAAGTACACATAAATATATATATATATATATATATATATATATATATATATATATATATATATATATATATATATATATATAGTATCATGAAGGTACATTAAAGTACACATAAATATATATATATATATATATATATATATTTATTAAACAATAACTTACGTAGTTCTGGTGTGTCAATGTATTTCTTGACGCTGATAATCTGAAATGATCGATAACATATGTTAGATTAATAAAGCTATGTTCTCATCATTGTCACATAAAGTCATAATTACGTAAAATATGTTCTAGATATATCATTTTCATATATTTATTTATATTATTAGACATGTATTTTTTCAAATTAATTATATAATATTATATATATATATATATATGAACTAACGATTCATTCAATAAATTGTTATTCTATAATTGTAATAATATTTGTAGAAAAATAATTAATAAAATTATTATATTAATTTATATATAAATGTATTATATATAATATATAATACATATAATATAAAATACAATATTGTATTAATATATTAATATATAAATTCCTGCCCATAAGCAGTTGTTGAGAATGTCAGTTGACTATAGTCTATAGTAACTTATAAGTTATGTTTCTGAACTTATGTACTTCTACTTATATTCCTTACCTTGCACTTTTTGAATCACTAGAAATAATCAGAAAATACACTTGTCTTATGTTGAAGCCATTACGAAAATAAAACAAGAAAATTGAAAATAATCTTAAAAGAAAAATTTATTTATTTATTTATTCCAAAAAGTTATTTCTATTCTATTCTATATTAAAATATACCAATTATATAATGTTGTTACAAGTAATTAAGTCGATATATTTAAAAATTGTACCAATAATAATTATTTTTACATATAAATGGAATATAAATTAAAAAAATGGAAGATAGAAACTAAATAAATTAAAAATCATTTATAAAAATTAAAATAAATGTATGATAATAAACAAATACATTTTTAAAATTATTAATCTAATTATGAAATGTACCAAATATCTCTTTATATTTGGTAATTTTCCACAATCTGATATTTCAGTCATCTATTAGTATAATTAGTATCGTATTAGTATTACAATTTAGTTAAAAAATTAGTGAAATATGTAGTAAAAAATTAGTGAAAATATTATATGTATTATAAATGTAGACTATCGAAATTTATATATGATAGTATACAATATGTATTATAATTTATAAAATGTATAAGTTATAGGTATAAGTTATAAGTTATATACGCCTAATTCTTTATATAATATGCAATATATTTATATTACATATAATAATTTAATTAATTATTATTACTAACAAATTTGTCTATGCTACTATAGATTCTCTCCCTATATAACAATAAATAGTTTATCATTTATACATTATTAAAATTGAATTAATTTATAAAATATATTTAATATAAAAATAACTAACAATTCCACTAATATTTGTTGGCGCGTTAATTCATTCTATATTTATGGTGAAATATAATTATATATATAGAATAATTATTTAATATGTTATTATATTAATTAACTATTATAGAATGTTAATAGGTATCAAGCTAATCTATAGAGTTTTAAGTATAAGTATAAATAACTCACGTGTTGGTATAACTTGTCACCGCTAGTCTTCGCTAGTATCCTGTAGTGTGTAGTGTGTGTATTACGCATATTACGAGAGGTAATATGTGTATTTTTATATATATATATATATTAAACTAACTTTTCAGATTCGACAAAATTCTCCTGTGATTAATATATTAAAGTAGAATATTAATCTATACATACATATATATATATATATATATATATATATATTTACATTATAATTTTATATTATAAATAATTTGTCATATCATATTCACAAAATTATCAAAAGTATTAATAATATAAATTGGTATGAAAAAGATATTCTCTTTAAATAAATATTGTTATAAATATATAAATATATATTATATATATATATATATATATATATATATATATATATATATATATATTATATATATATATATTATATATATATATATATATATATATATATATATATATATATATATTATATATATATATATATATATATATATATATATATATATATATATTATATATATATATATATATATATATATATATATATTATATGTTATTGATAATAAAATGATGTATGATATATAGAATAATTAACCTGTCCCTCATTGGCACCCCCTTCTTCAGGCATATCTTCCACTATCGTCATCTTCTTCGTATCTACACATCTTTATCGAGGATATCGCATATGGATTATATATATGCAATTGTGTATGTCATTAATAGGATGGACATAATAACTACAAATATTAATTTATATATATATATATATATTCATGGTATTTTTTATAAAACACTTCCGATATCTACAATTAATATTCACAGAAGTGTTATTACCGACTATGTTTAAATAATAATAATATTAATACTAATATAATAACCGTTATTATAATAATACTAATTAGAGTAATAACTAACGGTAGCGACTAGGTTTAATAATAATATAGGTTAAATAGTTGTAATTATTAATAAGTGATTTTAATTTGTAAATTAAATAAATCATAACTGGTGTCGTGTTTAAAACCATATTCGGTAGACAGTTCTATAATGTAACCACTTGTTGGTGTAGCGGCGCTTACCAAATATCACAAAATAATAATATCGTAGTTTGATTATAGAATAGCAGCGCAAAGTCGACAGGTGGCTGTATGTAAACGAATTATGGAGATAATAAGGTTCATAAGTCGCGAGGTTTTGTGCATTATCTATTAGGATAGTATACCATATATGGTCAGTTAAGTTATAATATAAGTTTTGATACAGGTGTGCTGTAGTCATTAGGTTTCTGTCTGAACACAGTTCTAATTTATCTATTGATCAAGGTAAATTAACATTGCTAGTTTTATATAAAATACCATTAATAAGTATATTTATTAATAATATTTAAACATCTGAAAGTAAATGTTGTTATTAACATATATATATATATATGTAATGTAGTCCCGATTTATGATATATGCTATATATACCTATATGTAATAGGTGTTTAATAAAAGGTGAGAATAGTATTTTAAATATTAATTTTAAATATTAATAATATTCCACATCGTGTACATATTTCTATATATAGATATAATAATAGGGATGTTGAATTGTGTATACTAACTTCGACCGCCCGTTCACCACACGATTTATTAAATAATCAACACCCTGTAAATAATAATACATTATTATATTATATTGTATTAACCCTATAGGGTTATATAGTATATATACATGAATGAATGAATGAATTCAGTTTATAGACAATGTCTAAGGAGAATCAGTGAAAGCGATGAGCTTTTTTAATTCGATATCTCCTAACAGTAGTGTAATGTCATATTTCATCATCTTCATTCGGATAAAATACAATAAAATTACATAAAAATAGATATTAAAATAAACAATAAAACAAAACTAAAACAAAATATAAAAGAAAGAATAAAACAAAACTAAAACAAATATTTGATTCCCATGTTAGCATCCAAAACAAAGTATAAAATATGATTAATACATTTTTCATAATTGTAATATAATATTTATAAAGAATCTAAATATTTTGTATCACATATTTTATGTCAATTTTAATAATATTGATATATATATATATTTGTAGGTTACTATAGGTTATTAATACTGTTTATAATTGTTTTAATTCTAATACTGTTTTTTATTATTTTAATACTTTTAATTTTTAATACTGTTTTTTTTTTTTTTTTTTATTAGTTATGTAAATTTAAATATATAAAACGTAAAATTTGAAAAATAAATATAAAATAGTTTTGATAAATAGTAATTTTAAAATTTTTTAAACATTTAATACTGGTTTTTTATGTTTTTAATACTTCTAATTTGTAATACTGTTTTTTTTTTTTTTTTGTATTTAGTTATATGATGTAAAATATATGAAAATGTAAAATATGTAAAAATGTAAAATTTATATGGAGAAATACCTATTTAATACTGATTTTTTAATAAAGTTTTATAATATAAAATATTTGTTTAATTTACAATATAATATTAGAAGAAATAATATATTTTTAATATTATTAAACATCACACATAAGTGTTATATTTTATATTGGTTAACGAAAAAAATTTCATAACTTTTTTTAATTTATTTATATTTGTTATTTTATTTTTTTTAAGAATATTACCAAATATTATATCATTATAATACTTTATACCTTTGAAGAATATTGTATTTTGGTATTTTGTAGTTTTCATTAATGGTAAAATGAATCTATCATTACGTTTATTTAATGTAAAATATTCATTAAAATCAATTTTGTAATTTTTATTTAGCAATTTATAAATTAATATAATATTTCTAAACATCACCAGATCATTTAATTTCAGAATATTATTACTAATAAATAATTCAGATGTATTTGATAATCTGATTAAAGGTAATATATTTAAATTTAAGATTTTTTTGTTAATAATTCTGATAATTTTTTTTTGCAATAACATAATAATATTTATATTTGATTTATAGGTATTCCCCATATTTCTATGCCATAAGAAATATTAGATAAAAAAAAAGAGTTATATAATAAAATCATATTTTCAGTACTTAAAAACGAAACTTTTTTCATAAAATATATTATTGATGATAATTTATTAGCTAGATATTCTATATGTTTTTTAAAAGTTAAATGTTGATCTAAAATTAATCCTAGAAATTTGTAGCTACCTACAATTTCAATTTTAGAATTTCCAATATATATATCTTTTAATATTCTAGCATTCATAAAAGGTAAAATTTTTGTTTTTTCAATATTCAGTTTTAGTTTATTGATATTGAACCAATATACTAATTTATCGATATACAATTCTAGGTATTTAGTTAATAATTCATTGTTTTCTAAATATATTGTAAGTGATGTATCATTTGCATATAAGTTTAGATTAATATTGACTGCATCTTTCAAAATAGTTGGCATATCATTAATAAATAATATAAAAAAAGAGGCCCAAGAACTGATCCTTGGGGTACTCCATATTCTATACAATCCTTCGATGATAATGAATCATTTATTCTTGTAACAATGTATCTTTTATATAAATAACTTTTTAAAAATGTTTTCATTTTACCTCTGAATCCATACGATTCTAATTTATCAATTAATATATTATGATCTACGACATCAAAAGCTTTTTTAAGATCTAAAAATATTGTTGCTACTTTTTTATTATTATTAGTATTTTTTAAAATAAAATGTTGTATATTTATTAATGATAAAGTTGTATTGGAGTTTGGTATGAAGCCATATTGATTATTATTAATTATATTATTTTTATGTATAAAATTTGATAGTCTATTATATATGATTTTTTCTAATATTTTACTTATTTGTGGTAATAAAGAAATAGGTCTATAATTAGTTATTAATTGGATATTATTATTTTTATATATTGGTTTAATTATTGCATCTTTCATATTATCCGGATATATTGATTTATCAATACATAAATTAAATAAATGATTAACATACTACTATAACTATAGTTATATATATATATGTATATATATATATATATATATATATATATATATATATATATATAAATATTATATATGTACAAATATAAAATTTTAAAAATAATATGTTTCTAATAATTCTAACAAAATAAATTTAAAAATCAAGACAACTTAGTTGTAGGCCTACCTATGTTAATCAATACTTATTAGGTGTAATAATACTTACTTACTCATATAAAGGTACTAATGTAATGATTCCAAGAATACCTATTACTATCATATTTGCATTTACAAATTAGAAAAATAATATTTCCAGTGAACATATGCTTTTCTATGATGATAAATAAGACCTATATGATCATACTCATAGTCAATTGTATGTGGGGTGTTCTAGAGCTAAATATGAAAGAGTATAAATAATATAAAATGAATAAAAAAATTAGTTATAGATATTATTATATGAAAAGTTAATAAGATTAAATGTAGTAACAAATATTAATCATTCAAGTTCAGGTTGAAATTCCCGTAATTCTCACTTTGATAATGTGAGTTAAAATCCACTTAGTATGCGATACCTTGATGTGGTTAAGTGGCTCCTATATATATAGATCCAAATTCGTATTAAATTTAATCTAATCTATCATACATAAAATACATATACAATATAAATTCGAACCCCTATCGAAAAATCATTAATATGAACAATTTTGTCATAACTATATATGTATATATTAAACATAAATAATCATAAATGACGGCCCCTTAGTAGCCCCAATTCACCATTGATTTAAATCAATATTAAAATAAATTATAATTGTGGATACTTAAAATGCATTAATACATTACATATTTACCAATTCAGTATTACGTAAAATAATTGATGTTAAACTTGAAATTTCGATTTAGCATAGAATTTAGGATTTTTTGGTTTTTGGAGTGTAAAGTGTGCTTATAAAGTAATCTGTCCATATATATGAATTTAATGTTGTATATTACAAAAATGCATTTTTAATAGTTTCTTTAATTTGGAGTTGATGGTGTAATAAGGATGCGTGTAGGAAAAATGGTCCATGAATATGGAACATGGATACTACCCAGGCGCAAGTGTTAGTTGAATGTAAGTTATATCTATGAGGTAGTTTAAGTAGAAACGTGTTGGTGGAGTATGAAGTAGTTCTGGTTGGTAATTTAAGTTTAAATAGGGATTCTAGGTAGTCAGATGATTCATGACGAATTGCTTTATTTGCCAGTAGTAGGGTTTTATAGATGATGCTATGGCGTACAGGTAGCCAATGAAGTTTAGCTAGGAATTTAGATATATGAGTATGTGAATATTTGTCTATGTTAAATATTCACGTATATTTAGAATGTTTAAGAATTTGGAGTTTAGACATATATGATGATCTGGTATTGTAAAGGTTGAAATTGTAGTAGTCAAATAGAGGCAGGATGTAAGCATAAGATATAATAGCAGCGGTGGATATTTATATTGAATGACGAATAAGGCGTTGTGAATGTAGTTGTTAGTTTAATAGTTTTGTTATGTGGGACAGTTGTCTATAAAAATAAGAGTACTGTCAAATATAACACAAAGATTTGTTATATGGGTTTAGTAATTGATGATCTGTCCGGTAATATTTATTAGAGGAAGTGATGGTAAAGTTTTACTTCTTGGTGAAAGGTGAAGGAATATAGACTCGTGTTTTATTTGGATTGCAGATAAGTTAGTTTATTGTGCGCCAGTTATGAATGATAATAATAGAAGAGGAGAGGATGTCAGTTTGGTGAACAGATTTCATGTTCTGTACATTTTACATATAGTTTACATAAAGTTGAATATCATCCACATAAGTATGAAAGCTAACTGGAGAATTAGAGATAATATATAAAGAAAAGGAATTATATAAATATTAATTAGTACTGTTCCATGGACCGAGTCTTGGGGAACACCATATGTTACATTAAGGGTAGATGAGCGGGTTGAGTGAACTAAAACTGAGGAAGTTCGGTTTGTTATGAAAGAAGATGTGTGTGCAGTACCAGTGATGCATATAGATGTAAGGTGGTATTTGAGTATTTAGTGGTCAATATTATCAGACGCGGATGATACTTCAAGTAGTGCGATGATTGTGTTATTTTTATTATCAATAGTAATGAGAATATCACTGGATATTCTCGATATGGATGTTTCTGTTTATATGGAATGAATACATGAGCTGCGGGGATGTAATGGATTTTGTGTGATATTAAATACGTTATTAGTTGTTTCGCGACGATTCGTTACAAGGTTTTTAATATTAATGACAGGTTTGGTATTGGGTGATAATTAGTAAGGCTCTGAGGGTCAATGATGGTTTCTTAAGGAGGGGTGTAATGAGTGCATGTTTATAGGATATTGAAAAAGTGAGTGAATATGCACAGCATATATTATTGAGAGAGATACTGAGGGATTCAGTGATTTCTTGTAGAAGGGAAATAGGAATTGGGTAAAGAAGTGATGAACTTGTAGTTACTTTAAGGAGTGTTCATGTGTGTTATGGTAGACTATATAGTTAGTTGTTATCATAATGGGTTATACTTAAATAAACTTACCAATTTCGCAATACTTATGAAAATGGCCTCCATTTTATAATACTTATTTATATTTATTTAATGCAACACTAATAATATAATATAATTCAATAGCGTTATAAATATATCGTTTGGAAAATTATAATTACAATATCAATTAGATATCTAAAAATATTACTTTAAAACGTACATTTTTAATTAGAAAAATAAATTTTATTTTACGAAATATTAAAATTTTATTTTAAATATAATTATAATTGTCTTGTTTCCAATACGTTTATACGTACGACGTACGTCACACGACATAAGTTTGCGTGAGTATGACTCATACTTTAATAATACGATCATATATACATAGAGTGTAGATCGAGCCCTATTGTATACAATGTGTATATATATAATACAATATGTATCAATTTATACACATTACATTCGATATCCTCATATATAAGATATACGAGATCAGTATCAAACTTTTTAGAAACCACTTCAATTATACCGGGAAGCCATATCGTGTAATCATACACAGGCGATCTGTTGCTATTATGTGCACATAGTAGTGATTTGAAAGGTAAGTAAAGGTATACTTTATAGGTTACCTGTTACCTGTTACCTAATTGGTTTAGGAACTTCCATCAACTTCTTTATTGAAGTTTTCGAACGTGCTTTCAATGTATTATTGGGAAAAAAGGTATGTTTTGAGCTTTGATTTGAATGTTGAGTCAATTAATCGGATATGGTGAGGTAGATTATTTAAGATTTTTGGAGCATGGATGGAGAAAGATTTATGTTGGGAAGATGTTAAATGTAATAGAAATGGAGTTTTTAATTTGAATTTGTTTATGTGTCTTTGTTCGTAAATAGTTGTGTTGGGAGTTAGTAAGTTGGCGAGATAGTCTGGTGTGTTATGATGTGTAGCTAAATGTGTGGTGAGTGCAATTTTTAAATTATACGGGATTTTATTGGCAGCCAATGTAATTTGGTTCTTAAAGGGGATATATGTTGTCTGGAATATTTAGTTATGTTGAATATAAATCTGATTGCTGAGTTTTGAAGGCGTTGGAGTTTATTTATTATAGATTGTGAGGATGCATAGATACAGGAATTACAGAAATCAAGGCGGGGAAGAATGAGGAATGTAGCGATAATGTTTGCAGTATTAAAATTAATGAAGGGTCTTATTGTTCGTAAGTTGTGTAATATGTAGTTAATTGACTGTGATAGTGATTTAGTCTGAATATGAAATTTTAGTGTTGGTCGATTAATATACCAAGATTTTTTATTTATTAGCATAAGAAATACTCAGATTGTTAATGGTAATTTGTGGTGGAAGGAATATAGTGGTAGATGTTTTAATATGTAGTGATTCAGTTTTAAGACAGTTTAGTGATAATGAGTTGTTGGTGAGCCAGTTATGTATATCAGTAATGCAGTTGTTAAGTAAATTTATTTCATTGTTAGGGTCTATCAATCTACAGTGTAACTTTATGTCATCAGCATACGAGTGATAATCTATAGTGGGGTATTTGTTAATAATTTTAAATAAGGGAAGTAGGTAGATATTGAATAGGAGTGGACCAATGACAGATCCTTGAGGTACTCCATGAGTAACTTTACGAGGTTTAGAGATTAGTGAGTTTATACTAATTTGGTAAAAACGATCAGTTATGTATGAGATGGACCAATCGAGTGCAGTACCATAGATTCCGATAGAAGTTAGTCGATTTATAATTATATTATGGTTAAGGGTGTCGAAGGCAGCTGATAAATCAAGGAGAATGACCACTGAACCATGTGGTGATGCAGCAGATAGGTGAGTGTGATTAAGGATATGTATCATTGCAGTTTCAATACTTTTGTGCTTGGTATAGACACTGTGATAATGGTTTAATATATGATTTTCATGGAGATAAGAATTTAATTGACGAGCAACAACTCGTTTTAGGGTTTTGGAGAGCGTTGATAAGTTGGAGATTGGTCGGTAGTTGGAGAGGATTGATTTGTTAAGGTTTGGTTGGTTAGCATACCCTATAAACTATAACCTATAGGTTAGCATCTTACTCGGATAAAGCGCTTCTATACCTCGAATCGAAGCATTATTATAGCATGGGCAAGTAAACAAACGATAATATGTATTATGAGTAAATAGGTCACGTAATATTTATTAATAATTATTACAATTATTTCATATGTATATTATGTTATTTGTTTAATGTAATGGGGAATGATGGTGTCTTGTTAGAATATCAGCTAAATCAGTATGTATGTAAATATTAATAGTTAATAGTGTAGTCGTGGTTTATTGATAGGTTATATGTTGTTGGCCAATTGTATAGTTGAATTATCCATTATTTAGAGGATTATATTGAACAGATTAATTCCACAAGCCGAAGATATTCTATCGGAAGAACAAGCCGGTTTTAGAAAAAATCGAAGCAAAACTGAACAAATTCTTAACTGCGGACTAATAATGGAAAAACACATCGATCAACTAACTAAGTAAAGTATATTATTGCGAGAGATACAGAGGGATTCAGTGATTTCTTGTAGAAGGTAAATAGGAATATGGTAAATAAGTGATGAACTTCTAGTTACTTTAATGATTGTTCCTATGTGTGATATGATAGACTATATAGTTAGTTGTTATCATAATGGGTTATACTTAAATAAACTTACCAATTTCGCAATACTTATGAAAATAGCCTCCATTTTATTTATTATTATTTAATACAAAACTAATAATATAATATACAATAGCGTTATGAATATATCGTAATGAAAATTATAATTACAATATCTATTAGATATCAGAAAATATTACTTTAAAAAGTAAATAATTAAATATAAAAATAAATTGTATTTTATGAAATATTAAAATTTTATTTTAAATATAAGTATAATTATCTTATTTCCAATACGTTTATACGTACAGCGTACGACGTACGTTGGCGTGAGTAATACGATCACATTTACATAGAGAGTAGATATATTCGTGTGTATCTATATGTATTTATATAATACAATATGTATCAATGTATACACATTACATTCGATATCCTCATATATAAAATATACGAGATCAGTATCGCATTTTTTAGAAACCACTTCAAATATACCGGGAAGCCATATCGTGTAATCATACACAGGCGATCTGTTGCTATTATGTGCACATAGTAGTGATTTGAAAGGTAAGTAAAGGTATACTTTATAGGTTAGCATACCATATAACCTACAACCTATAGGTTAGCATCTTACTCGGATTAAGCACTTTTATACCTCGCGTCGTAGCATTATTATAGCATGAAAAACTACATATGAAATACTTTTTCTAATACTTATTAAAAGTATTTCATATGATAGTATGTCATTTCTTTAATTTAATGGGGAATTATGTTGTCTTGTTTAATGTCAGTTAAATCATATTTATGTTAATATTAATAGTTAATAGTTCAGTCGTTGTTTATTAATAGGTTATTTGTTGTTGGCCAGTTTTGTAGTAGGATTATTTATGTTTTTATGTAGGCGGCGTTCGTTATAGGCATTCATATATTCGTTTTATTTCATCTGCGTGGAAAATGTAAATAAAAGCTGGGTAATGTTTCATTATTATTTGTAATGGAACAAGATATATAGAAAGTATAATATGGAAAGTATTTATTAACGAAGAACACCGCAATCGATGGTATACTAGGTTGAGAAGTTATTTCTAATTGTCATAAGAATAACTTATTATTGTCAATAAAATAAAATGTTTGTATTCCAATGTTATTAAATATTTCTATCAGTATAATGTATCATGTATCATGTATGGTGGTATCAAATGAAGAGAATAAGTCAAGTATTAGTGTATTAAGAGATATATCTAGTGAATTAATTAAGTCGTCAAATACGTGGTGTCGGTAATATTGTGTTTACGTTTAATAGTGTTGCGTGTAAACCTTTTTTCCAAGAATTTTAGTAATTGGATCTATTGAGATATGTATCTGTAATGTGAGATATCCGATGAGTTAAAATTAGTTATTGTATTATCGACATAATTATTGCATGTCTGAGTAAATGTGGAATAGTTCATGTTTTAAGTGAGTGGTCAATTATATTTGTGTAAGTCAGAGTCAGAGGGTTTGCTATTTTTATATTAGTTATATAGGAATTTGATCATATATGGTGAAGACCAATTAATAGTGATACATATATTGTAGATTTCAGTATTCGTAGGTGATGTATAATTTGTTATTGTTGAAGTATACGATAATATTTGGGGTAACTTGTAAAGGTGAATAACTGTATGTGAGGTTGTTATTTATTTGATCAATTTTGTATAAGTATGTATAAGTAAATTGTGTACATAATTGATTATCAGGAAATTATAATTATCAGGTAATTTTAAGGAAGTGTGTAATTTGTCTTTAAAATATATTTGAGATTTTTGAGTTGTATAGTGGGTTCCTAAAAAGTCTATAAGATATTCTAATTATAACTTTTTAAATTATTTAATTTGGAAATAATTCATCGTATATAGTAAAGTTATTAATGTTTAATTGTGCATGTTATTTTATTAATTTTATCGGTACAGTGTTTAACTTTATTAATATAATTTGGTTTTTATTTTATAAAGAAATAAATTCAGATGAAAAATCATCAATATTTACTTTTTCTGATACATTTATAAGAATGTAGGGACTATTTATAAACATATATATATATTAGTATGTTAGAGTTAATGTACGTAGGTGTCATATCAAGTATATGTCCGTGAGTAAGAGTTGGGAAGTTACGTGTTGCATTAAGTTCATTTGGTTACTTTTTCAACCTATAGGTTTACTTATATATATATATATATATATATATATATATATATATACATACATATATATATATATATATATATATATGTGTGTGTGTTATGTGATAATATTCATACCGTACTATGACATAGATGTAATCACCCCAGTATACTGTACACTACTGTTGTTCGTTAACAATCATATCTCTTATAATGCAGTATGCCACGCACACATTAAATTGTATAAAAATATAATATTGTATATAATACATTATTAAGAAGAGTCCAATATAACGGGCAACAAGCAAGGCAACCAGTATCCACGTAACATCTATGCTAAGTTATACATGCGAACATATGGGTGCTCGTACTGTTGCTCGCTATTCGAACACGTAATAAGCGAGCAACAACAATGAGGGCAACAAGCAAAGCAACAAATCGCCGAGCATTGTCAACCTGTTACCACCAGATTCAACACGTTCAATTTCAACGTAAATAATTACCATTGCTCACTATCTGAAAACATAAATAATTTGTAACCAGCCACAATTCGCAGTACTTGTTTATCGCGGTGTGTACACCATATATAATTTGCCTTGAACAACAAGCACCACAAATGGCATAGCAATATTTCGCGGTAGGTCGCCTACTTGTTTTGTTGCGGTATACCATATATGTATGTATGTATATATATATATATATATATATATATATATATATATATATATATATATATATATATATATATGTATACCATATACATATATGTAAACCCCTTTAAAAGTATGTGATTATGATATTATAAGGTATAACAATTAGCGGTTAGGTTAAAAACGATAATTACATACGCCGTAAACATGTGAAGAGTTAGGATTTAAAAATACGTAGCAATAATTTAGAACTATAAGTGAATTGTGTGCAGACGATGATAATGGTATGAGTTATTCGCAACGAGTGCAAGCATATCATAATTATTATCAAATTATATTAATGATGATGGGAGAAATGAGGCAGTTTTTGTTTAAGTATACTTTACGTACATTATAATGATGGGAGAAATGAGGCAGTTTTTGTTTAAGTATACTTTACGTACATTATATATAGTGTTTAACTTTATTAATTGGTAATATATTTTTTATTTATCAGAGAAATAAAATCAGATGAAAAATCATCAATATTTATTTGTATAATACTTCTGTAACTGTAATTAGGGATTATTTATGTGAGGACTTCAGTAGATTGAATCGATAGTTTATTATGTAATGTAGAACGTATTTATGTATGTATTAATATGTTAGTGTGTTTGTACGTAAATTTCATATATTGTACTATATGTATGTGATATATGTCCATATGTGTAACATATATATATACGGACATATATATATGTCCGTTAGTAAGAGTATTGAAGTTGACGAGTTCATTAGTTAATGGGTTATCCATTTACCTTCGTTTCCGGAAATAATCTCCGGAAATGTTTGATAGAAAGTTATTTTCTAGCAAATTGTAGTGGGATACCCCTCTAAAGTTACTATATTTCCGGAAAGTTGCCGGAAAGTAAGGGGGTATACCACTACCATTGTAGTTAACTTGCTAGAAAATCACTCTCGGTAAATATTTCCCGACATTATTTCCGAAAATACTGGTATTGGAATACCCCCTTAATGCCCCATTAATAGTTATGTTATTAATATGTATGTATGTGTGTAAGTATACTATGTATCCTATAATGTATTATATAATATAAATAAGCAAATTCATTAGGTATTATAATATATGTTACTTACCACTTTCACAATACTTATGAAAATTGATTCCATTTTATAAGATATGAGGTTAGTATTTAATATGTAAGTTTATTAATAAGTGTTATATAAGTAATCGCTGCTATGAATATTATATAAACTAGAATTATAATAATTATAAAAATGTATGCATTTATAACAAATTTTATTTAGTAAAAAATTTAAATTTATTTTTATTTCATAAAATAGATAGGATATATATGATATATATTGATTTAAATTGTATTTAAACACTTAAATAAATCATGATTGATTTCTCAAAATTATATATATATATAATAAAAATAATAAAAGTATGTGAAACAATAAATACCATTAATAATAATAAAATAAAATATAATAAACCGTACAGTAATTAATAAATAAAATAATAATGACAAACAAAATTAGTATTACAGGTTTCCACCTGATATCAATTGTTGTATATATTTCATGAATGTTTTATGCCATTTTATGGAACTAATATATGGTGGGAGTGAATTCTATAGTTTTGGACCACTATAACTCAGTGCCCGAGTATTCATTTTTGAGGGACGTAGAATAGGGGTAGATAGAATATGAGATGCATGATATCTAAGATATGGAAAGGAAGATATTTATACTAGAGATGTATAAATATAGGAGGGGCAATTCGAAGAGTATATTGAGGAATGAACAATAGATAGTATGCGATAAGCAGAGCGTTTGTTAAATGTGAACCATGGAGGTAATTATACACTTAAGTGTTGGTATGAGGAAGTAGAGGTATGATCTCGAATACGTATTATATATTATACGGATTGATAAACGAATAACTTGATTTAGGGGAGAGATAGAAAGGATAATGATTGAGGAACAGTAATCTATATGTGAGAGGACAAGGGAATTAACTAGAGATTTAGTAAGAGATACAGTAATTGATTTTCTAATTCTAAATATATAATAATTTGCAGATTTAGTGATGGCAGTAATATGAGAAATGAAGGAATGAGTGGAATCAAAAAGTACACCTATGTTAGATGCAGTAGGAGAAGGAGATATTACAATGTTATCAATAAGAAAAGGTGGAAAGTAAGTTGGTGATGGAGAAAGATTTAACAATGTAGTTGTGGAGGTATTAAGGAGAGGATTATTAGAAATAAGCCATTATTTAATGTCATTAGCGCAATTGGAGAGTTGCTTATTGAGAACTGGTGATGAATTAGTTGGAAGAAACATATATAGTTGTATGTCATATGCATATAGGTGGTAATATATATTTGGATATTTAGATATGATGGATGGTAGTTGATATAAATAAATAGAGAACATTGAAAGACCGAGTACTGATCCCTGGGGAACACCATATTTCATATGAGAAGGGGAAGACAAAGAATGATATATGTTTACACTGTTACTACGGTCAGATGTCATATCTGTATATGGACATGTATGGACATGTATATATTGTGTTGGAATGCTCGGGTGTTCAACTTAGTATAAATAGTATTGATGTAAATACAGCTCATGGTCAGATCTTCAATAACTTTGATGATTCATATGAAATTCGCAGGTCATTAACTTGGTCATGAGAGGTCATGATCATATTTAATATTGGTCGATTTGTATACAACATGTATGGTTATAATCAGAGCTGGGCAGTATCGCCGATACAGTACCTTTTAAGTAAAAAATCAGTATCGTAGATACATTTTTATTATAAAAATTATAAAAGTATTTGTAATCGTATCTATTAGTCATAAATAGCATCTACGATACGATCTAAATCTGATATACTAGTGATGTAAATGATTCCTAGCCGAGACTTTCATTTTTGGAAAAAAAACGAGCCCAAGTCGAGCCGAGACTCTAGCCAAACAAGCACGAGTCGAGTTGAGACTTTTACTAAACATTACCGAACCGAAATGATGCTTTTTCGAAATTACATTTTAATACTCATTTTTATATATTTCACATTTACATCAATTTAAAAAAAATAATCTGCGCCAATTGGCGAAGTTAACTTCGCGATTCAGTGAATAATAATGTACATTTCATCTAATGGTGTAAATAATACCGACCTTTTTGATGCCGAGCCGAGACTTTCATTTTCGGAAAAAAAAACGAGCCCGAGACGAGACTCTAACCAAACGAGCCCGAGCAGAGCCGAGACTCTAGCCTATAGATTTATAGTTTACAACTATAAATCTATGCTCTAGTCAAACGAGCCCGAGCCGAGTTGATACGTTAGGTAACTGAGCCTGAGACTACATCATGCTTTATATTTGACTGGCATTATTTACATCACTATAGTGGTGTAGCATCTATAGCATCTAGCCTATAGATGCTATCTACTAAGACAATATTGTCTTAATAATATTATGTAACCAAATACATTTTATTAAATAATATATCATTTGGATATTATATGTATTTTATATCAGTATAAGTATCAATATTTTATAATATAACATTATAAATTAATTTTAATATATATAACTTATAAATATATTTTTAATAAAATATCTTTTATAAATATTGAAATTAATTCATTGTTAAAAATTATCATATATCAATTATAGTGATTTATTCTCAAAAATCATTAGAGGAAATTAATCGAATACAGACAGAGCCATAATACGGACACTCTCTGTATCTCAGAAACCATAAATCCTACAAAAAATGTTTAAAGAATAAAATATTCATAATTATAGAAATAGTCTACAAAAGTATTTTTTATTTTTTAATTATTCAAAATATTTCTGATATATCCAATAAACTGATTTTTTTATTACGTTTTTAAAATTATGAAAACATATTTCAACTTAAAACCTTCTCAAGAATTTACAAATGTATCGATATAAAATATAACACTATATTATTAAAAATTAAGCATTCTAAAATTATTTACATAATTTCTATATTTGTTTTCAAATATTCATTAAGTTATAAGCATATATCTAGAGGTCATAAGAGTCCCTAATACGGACACACTGTAGGGTGTCCGGTTATAACTAATCAGCGTGCAGCGTATGAACTATTCTGATTTTTATAAAAATCGCGTGCGTTATAATATTAATACCACCAACAAAGATAACTCTAAAATTTGTATTATATTATAACATTTATATTATTAGATACTTAAATTAAATTGTTAATTAAAAAAATAATAAAAATAAATAAATTATTAACTAATTAAATTATAATAAATTGTCCATAAAATTAATTATAAATAATTTAATTGTAATTTTTCGGATTAATTCATCAATAATATATAGTTTATAATGGTAGGGATACTGTCCGTATTCGAACATTGGTACTGAATACGTTATATACGGAATTAAGATTAAATAAAATTTTAAAATCACAATAATATCTATAAATATATAAAATTAATATAATGTAATTTTTGAATAACAATAATGAGTCATAAAATGTTAAGACCATGTATTGGTAAAGTGTCCGTATTCGATTATTTTCCATTATATACATTTATTAAATTAAACACAAAGAAATTTTTTTGATAATAAATTTATATAATAATTGATTTAAAATTCAAAATTATATATTATATTGAAATATAAAATAATTATATAATAAATATGATTAATTATAAATAATAATAATTAATAATATATTAATAATTTATTTTTTGTATATTTTATAATTTAATATATTCGTGTTGAACGTAGATTCGAAAGTAAAGGTCGCTAATTATTTTTAGTTTAGAAATTGTATATTTTAATAACATTTATTTCTCTATAGTTTGTAATGGCTCATAGTATAATTTCAGACGAAATAAACACTGGTACACTAAAAGATTTAACGTGGGCATTATCACATGTCATTAAATGTCAGCAAATGTATTCTATATCATCTAATAAGAATTCTCTACCAAGAATACGTTATAAGGGGTAAATATGTAATATGTCCTTTTAAAGGGGGTATCTTCATGGCCTCCTTTAGCTAAAGGAGGCCATGGTATCCCACTACCAGTATATAATGTCCAGAAATGTTCGCTAGAAAGTTAATTTCTAGCAAGTTAACTATAATTTTAGTTAATTTTAGGTTATATAGGTATATACCCTCTTACTTGTCGATAAATTTCAGGAAATATAGTAACTTTAAAGGGGGTATCCCACTACAACTTGCTACACTCACCGTCTATCAAATATTTCCGAAACTTATACAAAAGTAAAGGACATGTTTTCTACTCATATATATGTGATAAGTTATCACTGAAAACCTAGATTACCACATATTATAGTCACAGAAAATAGTATACATTTTTCGAGCAAGGAAAATCAAAATAATATAAATATGGTATTGCACATTGTTGTATTCGAACCTAATTTAAAAATAAATTACTTATTTTAATAAAATATTTATTTAGAAATACAATTTAGATATGAATGCATTTTTATTTAACATATACATAAATATCCTTAATATCTGTGATTCATCGATTTAAATCATTGAAATAATATTAAATACACTACTGAATTATATCTAGCTCAGAGTACACAAAAATAACTATTGCAGATACCGATCGGTAGACGTCCTACCCTTTCTAATACTATGAGAGTCCTTCTTCTATAGGAGATATATCTAAATACGTAGGTACTGCTTAATACTTATACCGCCTCCATTTTATATATGTTACCTCTATTTATACTTTTTTAATATTATGCTAGATAATATATACATACATCCTTCCCCTCTATTAAAAAACTAGGTTCAATATTAAATTATAGGCTACATTTTATAAACTCAATCTTTTCTATATCGAAATTGTTTAATTTTAATCTGTATAGAATAATATTATATAATAATACGATAGTTAGTAACCAGAGATATATTTTCAACTACTGCTATAAACCATTCATATATTATTTAATGTGATAGGCTATGTGATAGTAAGCAATTAATAGTAAGTATTAGTAATAGGTGCAGGTTGGGTTTAATAGTGTAAACTTAGTCTCCTAAATAATAGTTAGTCCTATTGAGTAACAGAGTATCGGACTTATTTTATATTTATTTAATTAGTTTATTATTATATATAATAATATACTAATTTTCAATCAATATTATCTCCAAATATTAAAAATATATTACATAAATATTAATTATTGTATCCAAAACGTATACATTTTATTATCTCTACATATTATTATAATTCAATTATTAATCATTTAATCTGTATACTATAACTTAGGAATTTAACTTATGATTTATTATAAATATAATATATGTATATATAATATTATATATATAGGTACATTATTAATTACCAGGTACATTATACATGGTACCTATAATGAATG
Organism: Osedax fenrisi; assembly: GCA_964019155.1. NCBI lineage: Eukaryota > Metazoa > Annelida > Polychaeta > Sabellida > Siboglinidae > Osedax > Osedax fenrisi. Next base: position 31,968,671 of record OZ025243.1, read on the forward strand.
AGTTTAGACATATTTATTTCTAATTATTTCTACTTATAGTACATTACGAATACAACTAATGACAATAATGTATTGATATTAGTGAACAATAATTAATATTTATGTAATATATTTTTAATATTTGGAGATAATTTAATATTATAGTATAATTCTAATTATTAATAAAAACCCTTTTAAATAAATTAATAAATGTTTTACATATTTTCTATATTCAAAAAGTGTAGACATTTTTATTTCATATTTATGAGATAATATAAGTTCACTTTCCATAAAGTATTATTTAGAATTATAAAAAATTACCTAAAAGAATTATTTACATATAAAATACCGTATATATTTATATAATATATTTCTAAATTAATATTAGGCAAAAGATAATCTAATGCAATATATAACTTTTTAAATATAATTTTGAATATCGGTCATTAAATTATTATTAAATTTATATGGTTACATTCAAACATATATATCTATTATTACTCAATGGTAAATTATCCAGTGTATGTGATTTGGATAAATAATTTTATAATTTATTATAACTCATTCGTATCTCCTAATCGTAAATCTACATTACAAGATATTATTTTTATACTTTCGATTATATCATAGGGATTGTATATTTCTTAAAATATAATTCTATGTATAATATAATATTTATACAGTGGGTACAAGTTAATAATAAATATACTATTATGATATTTAAATATTACAAATATTTTATTATAATTATTTTTATTATACTTTTATTTCAAAATAATATTAATTATAATACAAGTTAATGTATTCTTATTTAATGTATTCTTCAATGCATTTTGCAATTCTCAAGCATTAATGAATTACTCCCTGTTGTTAATATGTTAAATAATTAATATTAATATTAATAATAATTATAAATTATAGTATAACTATATATATATATATATATATATATATATATATATATATATATATATATATATATATTAACTACATCTACTCTATTTTCTTTTCTTATAGAATATTTATTATAGAATATTTATATTATACATTCATATTTAATTATTATTTGCATGTACATAATAAGGGTTTATATTCACTTTGTTTAACCAAATGGGTCTGATTCATCATCATCAATCATTAAATTAATTATATTTAAGTAATTGCAAGATTTTTCCAAGGAAAAATATTAAAAAATATTCTTGATTTTTAACCTTCTACAATACTATTATAAACAATAGATAATAGATATATACAAAATATTATAGACTATATGTTTATTGAATAATATGTATACATTGATAAAAATAGCTATGTTATAGGATTTAATCCTTTTTATCTTTTAAATATAATTTTATTTAAAATTTAATTATTAATTTACGATATAAATACAACTTACCATATAACATTATAGGTAGGTCCTGATTCGCAATCTGATATACTCCGACTTGGTTTTCTATATAAATAAATAAATATATAATATAATATAGTAGTATGTTTAATAGTTATTTAAAATTACTCATTAGTGTAAATTAGAGGTAATCAATAAACATATAATTTTATAATTAAAATAATTAATAAATAATTATGTAATCCATTAATATTATGACGGAATACGTGAAGTATGATACTTTATAATATCGGGTTTTATCGCATTACAAGTAGCCGTATTTATCGATACATCGAGTAATGTGGCTATATGTGGACTATTCGAAGTACAGAATCATAATGTGATACGTATCAATATATTAACGTTTGGATAAAACGGCGTACTATATATATATACTATAGTATACTACATATATGCAGGTTTAACAGTAAATATAACTAAGTCTTGTCAAATAAATGGAGATTTATTTTTGAATTCAAAAAATATTCTGATACATTTGTGTCCGTGTTGTTACTAGGGGAGGGAAGGGAGTAGTGACCTATAATTAATATGCTTCAGAAGATTTCTAATATATCGATAAATACTGAATTTTAGGCTATTATTTTTTTGATATAGTTCTAGAGTACTGGTATTTCACTTTTATATATAAAGTGTTTAACCTAATAATATAAAAGTTTGATTAGGCATTAAAAAAAGCACTAAAATAAGGCAAGGCCGTAGTAGTGGCCGCTAGTACTAGAAAATGCGATAGGTGTCTCGTAATGTATTCGATTTATATTTTGTTAATTATGTAATATTAAATAATTATATTTATGATGCATATACACCTTATTTGATTCAATTATTTAATTATATATGCACATACTTTTACACATAAATAAGCATAAATATATATAATCATGTTTTTCTCAAAATTTGACAAAAAATTATTATGTAATAAATTAGAGTAATTAATTAATTATTTTTAAAAAAAGTTACTATATATTATAGATATTTTAATTATCTAAATATTGTATATAGAACATTTTATCCTATCAAGCACCATTTAAGCGTTAATTCAAATTAAAACGACCACTACTCCGTCCTCGGCCACTACCCTCTTCCCTCCCCTATAGGGGAGGGAAGGGGGTAATATCCCATATATATATATATATGTCGATATATAAGATACGTTACTATGTTATATTACGTGATCATATTTCTGTCATATATTTAGGAGTCTTAAAATAATAATAGGCAATAATTATCGATTCTATAAAGAAATGGTTTCTCGAAAATGTAATCGAAATGAAATAGATGATATAGACTACTACGATAAATAACCAAGTTAGTTAAATTTGAACCACAGTACCGCTAATAAATTACTGGTATAGCAATATTATGAATAGAACTTGGTAGGTCAATGATAATATTGACGATTCTTGCGGAATCTAATAAGGATATAGGGGAAAGTCCCCGATTACCGACCCCTAAATTATTATTTGTAATAACTTATTCAATATTAAATATATTTATTTAAAATTTTGTAATTAGGGTAATATTATGGCAATGAATAATGTGGCTATTTTAAATTTTTGATATAATTATATTTACAAAAATAAACAGGGGAGTCGGTAATCGGATACATGTACCTAATACCGACCCCCTAAAATAATCGTGGTATAAATAATTGTAGTATTATAATTTCCAATCAACATAGTCGATATTCATAAATATAATTAATTATAACATGCACGTAATTATTTGTTATTGAATTTATGTTTTAATGGTAATATTAAATTTAAATTTAAACTTTGTAGTAATTATATTAAAATAGTATATATTATTATGTAATATTTATTTATTAATCAGTATGTATATAATCAACTGCAATCATGAATCCTAAATCTATATCAATGATACACAAACACCTTCGACATAATTCAAAGTAAAATACGGATCTATTTTGATTGGATATTGTAAATCACATGGGGTCGGTATTAGGGTAATTTAGGGGGTCGGTAATAGGAAAATTATATGGGTTGCTATAATTAAGATATATTGGTTAATAATTATTAAAATTAAATTATATTTATAATATTTATAAACATTTTATTGATCTACAATATTATGCACACAATTAAGTTTTCTTTTAATTAATAAAGTATTTACAAAGATTTAAAAAAAGATATTATTCAAATATTTAATAAGTAAAAACAGAATATTACATTTGATCAAATAACAATTGTAGGATTACATATTTTATAAAACAAAATACTTATTCATATTTATCATTAAATTACTAACAGTTCGTGTATATATTATTTTTTGATATATCTTATAGTTACTGAGATACGAGAGGGGGTCGGTATTAGGAGGGGGTCGGTAATCGGGGACTTTCCCCTACTATTATATTACGTTTTAAAACTATAAACTAAAAGATACAAAAGATAGTTATGACTCATAACTTACGAGTAGTCAGTTATTTCTAGCAGATACGTACTATTGATGTACATTATTAGTTGACAATAAAGAGATGCAGGTATTTTTAATGTATAGATGAATATTGGTATACGTGATGATTTACATGTAGGCAATTAGCACTAATGAATGCTACAGATAGACATACAGGGGACGTATATTAGTTAATTTACCGATGTGATATAATATAGTATGAACATTATCAATAACTTAAGATTAGATTAAGATTAGAATAAATAATTTTAGATAAATGTATGTGTAAAGATATACAACATACGGTATAGCATATTAAAGTTAGATTGTTTTTGTATTTTCATTGTACTTATCTACCACTGTTAATGGATTTAAATAACGATATCGTATATATATATATATATATATATATATATATATATATTTATGTGGTAAGATTATCTATTGATTTATATATATATATATAATATTAATAAGAAACTTATTCAAATAATACAATGTCTATAAATATATAATACTTAAAACTAATAATAAATTATCAATGTAATATTACATTATTCACAAATTAACCTGGCTTCATCTTTACTTCTATCTAAAGTTAATTCTTCGAAGAGTTCCCTGGTTTAAATTATTTACAATATAGAACATATTATTAAAATATTTAAGTATATAATATATATATATATATATAATATTTTATTTATATATATATAAATGAAATATAAATTATATTACATAATTATATATATATATATATATATATATATATATATATATATATATATATATATATATATATATATATATATATATATACAAACACGATATCATTTACATCATTATCTCTATAATGAATTGTTAATAAATTAAATTAAAATATAATGCAAATATTAGTAATATATATATATATATATATATATATATATATATATATATACGGTTATTAGGTTATAATGAAACTTATTAAAATAATACAATGTCTATAAATATATAATACTTAAAACTAATAATAAATTATCAATGTAATATTACATTATTCACAAATTAACCTGGCTTCATCTTTACTTCTATCTAAAGTTAATTCTTCGAAGAGTTCCCTGGTTTAAAGTATTTACGATATAGATCATATTATTAAAATATTTAAGTATATAATATATATATATATATATATATATATATATATATATATATATTTATAATATTTTATTTATATATATAAATGAAATATAAATTATATTACATAATTATATATATATACAAACACGATATCATTTACATCATTATCTCTATAATGAATTGTTAATAAATTAAATTAAAATATAATGCAAATATTAGTAATATATATATATATATATATATATATATATATATATACGGTTATTAGGATATAATGTATACGTTTCAAATTAAATAATAGCTATTATAATTATAATGATATTATGAATTAATTCTACCTTAAATGTTAACAATTGAATTTGTAATTATGATGATGATGATATAAGTTGTATTACGCAAAAAAGAGGTCCTTGTAAACCCATTCGCGCGAACGGGAATAATTGGTAAAATAATGATAAAACGAGACAAAAATAATAAGTTGGACGATTTATTCATTAGAAGTAGGGAGAAAATAATAAGTAAGAATTATAAATGTGTTATAGTATCTAGTAGAACGGATGAGATGATGGAAGGAATTCAATATAGTGGGACTGGAATTTATTAAATCTCTAGAATTTATGGAAGTTTTACTAAAGTTCCGGGAGATAAGGAGAACATTTTGAAAACGAAAAGAAGATAATAATGTACAGCTTTTAACTAGATATAGCTCTCTAGCTATGAAAGAATATTAGCTGCGAAAGAATATATTGATTTATGGTTTATTTAGAGCACACCTGAGTAATTTACATATGCAAGAGAAGGGTAGCTACAATAAGGTTATTGATTATATGTTGTAGTAGAGTGATCCAGTTGGGTTATATTATAAGTATTGAGGAATAGGTAATCTGATTTAGTGGAGAAGTAACCGGAAGTAGATTCAGTAGGGAAGTCGGAAATATAAGAGCATTTATTAATGTTTTTGTAAGATTTCTGGAAAAATATGTATATAACAATTATTTAATTCTGAATAGATAAAAGTTGGTGATTTTGTAATTATATGTGATTCTTAAATAATATGTTGTCATAAAATACTAATCCTAGATTTTAGAGGAATGGGGAGGAGAAATAATCATATTATTTAGAGTACATTTTGGAATGGAAGTATCATAAGTACATATGTTAAGTACAGTAGTGTTATAGGCATTAATTAGTAGATTATTGGTGAGAAGCTAGCATATATAAACTAACTAATATAGGTGAACATAACCAAAATAAAATATATAATTATTTAAGTAAAAATTAAAAAAAGTTAAAATTAAAATTACAAATAATGTCAGTAAAGTTATCTGACTTTTTTAAAGTGACACATAGAAACATTGAAATGATGTGTAACAATGTTAGATAAATGTTACGAATTCATTTAATAAAGTATTACATTAAATATTAATATGTATATTCCATTTATTCCATGGAGAAATATAGATGACATTTATAAATAATATATTATTTTTAAATTCGATTATATCTATAAACGATATACTTTGAACTATGATAGAGATAAATAACAATCTTTACCTCTATATGTAAATTTGAGATATACTATACTTGATGATAGAATGATTAAAAGAAATTCCATATTAAGATTTTATTAATAACTTCAGATTTAATTAAATTTATGAATAACATAATGTATTAATATATATTAATATATATAATAATCAATCAAATAGTTAATATGTAATAAAATATATATTTATATATATATATATATATATATATATATATATATATATATATATATATATGTATGTGTGTATTTGTATGTGTTTTAACATTTAATATATACAATTATATAATTTACCTGGAATAATTTTCAATTTTATTTAAGGATAATTCTTGAAACATATTACTAAAATATATTATTTATTATTAATATAATATTTTAATATATCAAATTATTATAAATATATAAAGCATATAATATTACACATATAAATATGTTTATATAATAGGTATCTAATAATACAAATATAAAAATAGGATGTTAAATGTAAGTTATTTAATTGAATTTATAAGACGAGCATAATTTTAAATATCATTATACTATTTTGAATACTTTTTATTCTAAAGGATAGTACTATATAATATATAGTATATCTATATATATATATATATATATATATATATATATATATATATAGATATATATATATATATATATATATATATATATATATATATAATATATATATATATACTCTATAGTAAATAATATTAGCACAATGTATGTTTTAAAAATATAAATGTTGATACGTTAAGTAAAATGTATCGGTTTCGAAGGGATGCATATTTATGCATATTATCCTATACTTTTTCTAATTTATATTATATTTACATAATATAATGATATATTATTATAAAAATAACTAATATTTTTATATTATTTCATTATAATAATTCTAGAGCTAATTGTTATTAATTTTAAATATAATTTAGAATTAAATCAAACTGCATTTATCATGTACATCATGATGTTTCATAAATACATTTTATAATATTGATTAGTACATTATTATTATTTTTCTTGTATTTAAATAATATATATATATATATATATATGACACTAATATTATAATATTATTTAATTATAATAAAATGAAAGTAAATAGTTATTCTTTAATTATATTATATGTATTAACTAAAAATTAAAATCTTAAATCTTAAACTTACTGATTGAGAATTAATGTTCAACTATTCACATATGGTATTAGAACAATTTCTATTAACTGCATTTATAATTTAATAATATGACTATGAATATGCATTGTAAATATAATCGTATATGTTCATGAATATTGGTAATATTATAGAAAATTATTATATACATATTTATTTAAAAAAAACCAAAATAATATAAATTTGATTGGTACAAAAATTGTTAATAAAAAATAATATAATACCTTTTCATTATATTAATATATTTATTATATGTGTACTAATGTAAATTAACTTTAAAGGTATGGGAAAGTAATCAAATACGGACAGTGCCCGAATACGGACACTCTCTGTATCTTAGAAACCATAAACATTATAAAGAAAATTGTAATGAATAATATATAATTATATAAATAGTTTAAATAAGTATTTTTTAATTTTTAATTATTCAAAATAGTGCTGATTTTTAAATTTATGAAAAAAAATGTCAACTTAAAACCTTCTCAAGCATATACAAATGTATTGATATAAAACATAATAGTATATTATTAATAACTAAAGCATTCTAAATATTATATAAATAATTGCTATATTTGTTATCAAATATTAATTAAGTTATAAGCATATTTCTAGATGTCACATTAGTTCCTAATACAGACACTCTAGATATCTTAATACATGACACCTTATAACCAGAGCGGAGCATGTGAACTATTCTGATTTTCTTAAAAATCGCGTGCGTTATAATACTAATACCACCAATGAAGCTAAATCTAAAATTTATTATTTAGATACTTAAATAGTATTATTAATTTAAAAAATCATAAAAATAAATAAATTATTAATTAATTAAATTATATAATTATTCATAAAATTAATTATAAATAATATAATTGTAATTAATCTGATTGGTTCATCAATAATATATAGTTTATCTAGTGGAATATGTGGTGTCCATATTATAATAGAGGGTGTCCGTATTCGAACATGGGTACTGATTACGGACACCCCCATTATCTATTGTATAAAAAGATTAAATACAATTTTAAAATCACAATAATATCTATAATCATATAATATTAAGATATTGTTATTTTTTAATATAAATAGTGAGTCATAAAATGTTAAGGCCAATTATTGTTAAAGTGTCCGTATTATGTACTTTCCCCTAGTACCACTTAATAAGGGGTATATTGAACGTAATCATAATTAGAAATATAGTAGTATAAATATTTATTTTATTATATAAAATTGAAGTTAGGTATTTTAATAAATACTTATCCTTTCATTGTATATACTTATTAATATAGTATACTATAAATTGAATATTTATATAGTTTCAAATTTGATATTAATACAAAATATATCTCGACACGTATCTATAGAATCTAACGTATCTTACATGTTTTCGAACCGTACTAGCCATACATATAGGAAAGTTTCCTAATACTGACACTTTAACAATAAATGGTATTAACATTTTATTACTCGATATTTGTATTAAAAAATTAAATATATTTATATTATATTATTATGGATATTATTGTGATTTTAAAATTGTTTTAAATCTTTTTCTTCAATAGATAACGAGGGTATCCATACTCGGTACCCATGTTCAAATTCGGACACCCTGTATTATAATACGAACACCCTTTATACCACTAGAATATAATATATATTATTGATGAACTAATCAGATAACTTACAATTACATTACTTATAATTAATATTATGAATAATTTAATATAATTTAATTAGTAATTAATTTATTAATTTTTATTGTTTTACTAATTAATAATTATAAGTAATATATCTAAATAATAACATTATTATATGTAGCTTTATGGATACACGCGATTTTTATGAAATTATAATTATTTTCTGCGCGCTGATTGGTTATATGGTGTCCGTATTATGATATCTATAGATATCTATAGACTCTATAGAGTGTCATTATTAGGCATTTATATTACCTCTAGATAATACTTAATTAATATTTGATAAAAAATATAGCACTTATGTATATAATGTTTAAAATACATCCTTTATTATTAATATATATTAGTAATATTATTATATTTTATATTGATACATTTGTAATTCTTAAGAAGGTATTAAGTTGAAATTTTCATAAATTTAAAATCGTATTAAAAAAGTCTGTTATTGGATATATCAGAATTATTTTAAATAATTAAAAAATAAAAAAATACTTTTTTAATTTTTAATATTTTTTAATTTATTATTTATTATTTATTTTTTAATATTTAATATATTTGTAGTATTTATAGTTTCTAAGATACAGAGAGTATCCGTATTATGATACTGTCCCCTAACCATTTTTAGGTTTTATTAACGTTTTTAAACATATTTGTTAGAAACATTGACATGATGGTAATATTATTTGCCTAATCAGTGAGATATGCGAAAAGCAAATCATGTAACTATTTGCTATTAACTAATAGTAAAATAAATGTGTTATATTAACATGATAGTGTCGTAGTCAGTGAGTTCATCTGATTCTTGTACTGCTTTGCTAAACAAATATTTAAATTAAATTAGAATCATATTAAAATGAATGATATATAAAAAATAGTATAACATATGAAAAATTAAGATTTAAGAATTGTTTGAGAGATATAAAAGAGTGTATTGTACGATGGAGGGAATTACATAGTGTGATAACGGATTCTATGAACACTTTAGCATTAAAAGAATTGCTACCAGAGTTACAGGATATAAGGAAATGATCATTTTAGTAACGAAGAAAATATACTGTTTACGTTTTGGAAGTTAATTAGTAAGATTGGGAGCATATATAGGATACTAAATATAATGTGGAGTGTGCCCATAATAGGGAGGGTAGCCGCATAATATATGGTTGATGATATATTGTATACGAATGTATTGCGATGTATACAGTAATTAGTGTGTTTTGAATAGCAACACCTTCAACATAATTATTATACACCTTCGACATAATTCAAAGTAAAATACTGATCTATTTTGATTGGATATTATAAATCACATGGGGTCGGTATTAGGGTAATTTAGGGGGTCGGTATTAGGAAAATCATATGGGTTGCTATAATTAAGATATTTTAATTAATAGTTATTCAAATTGAATTATTTTTATAATATTTATAAAAATTTGATTGATCTACAATATTATGTGCAGTATTAAGTTTTCTTTTAATTAATAAAGTTTTTACAATGATTTAAAAAAAGTTATTATTCAAATATTTAAAAACTAAAAACAGAATATTACATTTTATCAAATAACAATTGTAGGATTACATATTTGTTAAAACAAAATAATTATTCATATTTATCATTAAATTACTAACAGTTCGTGTATATATTATTTTTTGATATCTCTTATAGTTACTGAGATACGAGATGGGGTCGGTATTAGGAGGGGGTCGGTAATCGGGGACTTTCCCCTATATAGTAAATAGTTATGTGCCTAGGACGGATCCCTGGGTTATACCGTAGATAGATAAGTAGAGAAAGAGGTAATGGGACTAAAGATTAAGATGTGTCTATCATGATAGAGATGATATTTGTATGTAACATATGATATAATCCATTATAATGCTGTGATAGGTATTCCCATCACGGAAAGCCTCGAGATTTATTAGCTCAATTAGGATTAGATGGCCTCGAGTGTTGCTGTTTAAGGTAAACAATGTAGTGTCAGAAATGTTGAGGAGTATTGTTTCAGTCGAATGGAGATTACTTAAAACCCTTTGAAACGGGTCGAAATGATTGTTTATTTATAAGGCAATAAGTTGTTTATATTCAATAATTATTAATAGTTTACTTAATAATAGTAGATGGGAGTTCAATCGATAATTGTCAAGGAAGTTTGGGATAATTTTTGTTTATTTTTTAGAATAGTCGATAGTATGTCATATATTTTATGCAGGGTGAACCATGGCAGAAATCAGAGATAATATATAATAATGTAGAATAAAATAATAGTGAAAGTGTGTGGTTATATATTAATATTAATCTAACATATTATTGCTATTCGAGACCTCATGTGTGTTAATGCTGTATAGTGTTAGTTAGATTACTTGATAATAGTATTCTGTACTTTCTATGAATACATTTAATATATAAATAAATGATATGTAATATATCATTTTAAAATAAATTAAATAAATATAAATGTATTATATAATAATTATTAATATATAAATTTAATATATTATTTATTAACTATAGAAAATAAAATATATACAGGATTTATATAAGGTTATATATTTTAATTTTAATAATTAAGAATAATTTTTAAAATAAAAATATATGTTTATTATTTGTGTAGTTAAATATAAACGTATATACTAAACTTATTTAATAAATATAAACTTATAGTCAAAATAAAATATTTAATAAATAGCAACGCATAGTAACTACATTTAAAGTCATCTTACTTTATTTCAATAAATAAAATAATATGCAATTATTAAATATATTGTTGGTCATGCAAATTAATGTCAGTTATACATTTAACCGTTTCTCTATATTTTATGAAATAACTTTCATTATTTTCGTAGTAATATTAGGAAAGGATAAAGTTTTAAAAACTATTTAGAATATAACAAAATAAGAAAATTGAAATATTTAAACACTGATTTATTTAGTAAACAATACAAATTCAAATTCTGTATTTTCTAAATTTTTAAATCATTGAATGGTTTGTTATTTTTAATAAATATTGTTATTGTTATTGTTATTTTCATTTGGTGGAGTCCTTTTTATCTCATCCAGGGACTTAGATGAAGTGTTACACTTATAACCATATGGCTAGTTATTGTTAATCATTACATTATCCAATGGTTTGTTAATAGTAATATATATATATATATAATAGGATATAATAAGTTATATAGACTGAAAAAGTTATTATTGTAATGTTTTGTAAATTTACAATTAATATTAATATTCGATCACTACCCTTACATAATTATAATTACTATTAAGTTATACCTGTAGTGCCTAACATTACTTGCAAGTATTCACCGAATACATTAGTGATCTATAGGTAATTATTAGATAACATAATTGCTATGTTATATAACGAATATCTATGCAGATAAAAGTATTTATCCATTGCTCCATTTTTTTAGGTATAAACAATTGTTTATATTTAATACGTATTCTATACTTTATCGCGATACATATTATCTTTATTAATTAATTAATTTATTAAGTTATTTAATTTATTTATATGTTTATCATTTATTTTACATCAATGTATACTATAATATACAGTATTGTATATAATAGTTTAATTCACTGAAATGTTGTTATTCTATTTGTTATTATACTTTTATGAAATTTATAATTTATATTTATTAATTATATTCATTAATTCTAGAACATCTCAATAATAGCTTGTTATCCCAATCTATATGGATATTATAATTCTTATATACTTATAAACTTATTTAATAGTATTACATACTATTATAACATACGCAATTGAATCAATAATTGTTGATTATAATATATTTATATTTAAATTAAATATAATGTATATATATATATATATATATATATATATATATATATATATATATATATATATGTGTGTGTATGTATATGTATATATCCATATATGGATGCGTGTATACCATATATTTAACATATAATATTATATGAATATAAACCTTGAATCTGTTTCAATTTCAATCAGCGATAAATCTTGCATCATATTACTGTCATATTTTATTATTCAATATATCATTAATTTCATAAGGACCAGTATAATGTTAAATATTCGTATACGATATACGTCATACTTTAGTGTCAATAAACGACGATTACGTAATGATATTTAAATGTGATGCTAACGTTATGTCAGTGATGTACCCTGATTCTTGTACTGCATTCCTTAAATAACAACAATATTATAATTACACTATACGTATATTAAAATGACGAATATATAAATAAATAGTATACATATATATATATTTAATTTATAAAACTCTGTACCTTTACTTTTTGTATCTTTATTTTGTATACGTTTATTCTTTAACATTTAAATATATATATATTTATATGTTACACTTTTTTATTTATGTTATCTAGTAAATGCATTTTCTATATATAATAATAATAATAATATCAGATTCAGTTGATGACCGAGATCAAAAACCCAGGTATGGTATAGAAGTTCTATTGAACTTATCGAGATACCAACCTGCTCTTGGTAATGAGAGAATTAATACAAAATGAATAAATACAAAATGAATAAATATAAATAAATATTTTACAATTCTATATTGTTCATTCGTGTTCTGTCTCATAAAAAAGCAATACAATAAAATTAAATATATCTCTCAATACCAAGAAATCATCATGTATATAACAATAAAATAATAATAAAATATAATAAAAATATATAATAAAATATTAAAAAATGTAAAAAGATACTAAAATAATAAATAAGTTAAACTATAAAAATCAAAGAAAACTAAAGACCAAAGGCTAGAGATAAAAATATGTACAATACGAACAATTTAAAAGAGCTAAAAAGAAGAAAAGATGATCATGTAAATAAAATAACAAACAATACAGATAAGGTGTAAGTGATTACATATAACTATTTAAAAGCATGTTTTTAATATGTATTGTAAAAGTATTCAAATTCGTCAAAGATGATGTGGTTGTATTTAAAGAATTCCATAAATATGCGCCTTTGTAACGAATACTAAATTTATCATGATCAAATCTTATTTTTGGTATTAAGAATGTTATATTTAACCTAAAAGTATATAAAGAGCAATTATAGGTAAATAACTTACAAATTGAACTATGCAAATAATGATTGTTATATATTCTAAACATATATTTATAAATGGATATTTATTATATCTTTAAATTTAAGAATGTTATGTCTTAAAAAAATGTAATCAATATTGGTTTTGTTATCAAGTTTATATATTGCTCTCATACATTTATTTTGTAAAATTTGAATACATTTTATATTGCTATGGTAAGTACTTCCCCATATAATAGAACAATAATTAATATGACTATGAAAAAAAGAAAAATATAGCATAACTAAAGTATTGATATTAAATTTATATTTATATCTATGTATAAACTAAGTCCATAGTAAAGTTTATTTTTAATATTATTTATTTGCATTTTCCAATTTCGATTTTCGTCAATTAAAATGCCTAAGAATTTAAAATTAGTTGATTGTTTTATGGCTATATTATTTATTTTGATGTTCAATTTATGTTTAACTCTTGTGCGATGGAATAAAATTAATTTTGTTTTATCAATATTAAGAACTAGCTTATTACCACAAAGCCAGTCACATATTAAAACTAAAGTAGAATTTATTTCTTTTTCTAGATCATTTAACTTATGAGACTTAAATGTTAAAGTTGTGTCGTCAGCAAAAAGAGTAAAATTGCATTTATTAGTTATATTAGGTAAATCATTTATGTACATTAAAAATAATACTGGTCCCAAAACTGAACCTTTTGGTACACCACATTTAATCGGAAGTATTTTAGAATTGGTATTATTATAGCTTACGTATTGATACCTGTTTGTCAAATAACTTTTTAATAATGACAAAGTGATACCTCTGAAACCATATATATATAATTTATTTAATAAAATTTCATGATTAATAGTATCGAAAGCCTTTTTTAAATATATGATAATAATTTGTAAGTTTTACATCCTATTTTTGTATTGTTATCAAATTATATACTATTATTTTGTGTAAATAGGAAGTATATATTATTCAAATGAATTATATAATTAAACCTATTTACTATTACTAAATAATGTTATAAATATATATATAAATATATATATATATATATATATATATATATATATATATATATAATACTAATAATAATACTAATATATTAATACTATTTTATAAATACATAGTATGTTAAATATAGTTATTGAGTTTATAAATAACATGGTAATGTAGCAGCATAATTTTAAATATTGCTATATATACAAATATGTATCGTACTTATCGTATACGATTTATAATACTTTTGATAAATCGATTACAAATATTACAAATATTATTAATTACAAATATACGTAAGGATAATTATTTAACAATATTTAATAAGGATATAAATATGAATGATATTATATGATATGAACGTGAAGTCAGTGAGATCTTCTGATTCTTGCACGGCGCTCCTAAATAACAGAAATATTATTATTTCATTATTATTATATTAAAATGAAAATTATATTTATGTTTATAATTATAAATTATGTTTATAAATAAATAGTATAAAATATGAAAAATTATAATATATATATATATAAATTTATCTAAATATTATGTATATATATATATAGTATTAAATAGTAAGATACACTATATTATATTAAGGGATGGTGTAAATTGACAACAAAAATTATATAATTTGTATTATCTATTTTGTATTTATTTTATTTTTTATTCCATTTCCTATATATATATATATAATGTTATCAATACTTTGATATATAGATCATTATTTTATATTACATAAAAACCATATTACATATCGTCTACATTGTAGACTCTAAATTATATACAAATATATACATTCAAAATAAATCGCGGAAACGATTAATTTAAATTATGTTTAGGGTACTACTATAGTAATGGGTAAACACATCAGTTAATTAAACCCATGGGTTAAATATTAATTAATTAAGGCTGATTAAATATCACTTTTTAACTTTTTAACTAAATTACTCATTTACGTTTTTTAAATCGTAAAAAGATCAGGATATAAACATATTATATAAATTCTTATTTAAATTATTTACAAATATTTATAATTATAATAAGTATATTTTGTACCTTCTACATCTTAGCTCATTATCACAGAATGTCCGTAAAACATATATGTAGAAATTATATTATGTATATTTACACATAATATATTAGTTATGTATATGAATGTGTATATTAATATATATTAATCTAGCAATTATAAGTATATTATATTATTAAACATAAATAATTTTGTATATATATATGTATATATATATATATATATATATATATATATATATATTGTATGTAACCTTAATTTTGATATGACAAATCTATTTTTGTTTACAAAAATTGTGAATTATATTATTAATATTATTATTTAAATGTAAAAGTTAATACAAAATATTACAATAAAAGTTAATCATAAATCTCAAATATTTGTATTACATATATTCATAATAATAAGAATATATTTGAGAGCATTAATTTCCTTTAATAAATCAAGTTTGATATATGTATAGAAGCTTGCTAGATTTTGTGATATAAACACTCCATATTATGATAATTTAAATAATTATAAAGATAAATATTGTATTCATTCAGTAATAAGTCCATATTTTATTATTAACATATATTAGTACTTATATTAGTAAAATATATAGTATAATGTATGACAATTAAACTATATTAATAAAATCATCATGAAAAATCAGAATATTATAATATTTAGATAATCAATATTGTAATAATTGTTTATTGAATAACCAAGTTACATCGATATGCAGCACCTATTTATATGCAGAATATTGACAAAACAATGTATTTATATTTTATTCTATAGAATGTAGCTACATTTGTAACTATCACAACTTGTACACTCAACTACATCTCAGGTGTATTCTCGGCTTAACGTAGCGATGAGTGACGCATACGACGTGAGTCATACCGAGTCACGTGATGTGTGCATAATGGCCGCTATACTAGTGTAGCCGTGCAGGCATATAGGAAACAAACACACGTGAACATTGAGTATGTAAGTTATATAGTCTACAATAGGAACCGCTGCACTGTAGAGATAATAGTTATGTTAGACTACAAATATGTTCTATATTATATAGTGTATGTTAGAATTGTAATCATATATGCTAAGTAATAATATATGCTAGAATTGTATTATGATATAATGCATCATTGAATACTTTTTAGGGGGATAACACTAGTGAATGATATAGTGTGGGATATCGTTTGGAGGCTGGGGATTGGTAGAGATGTTATGAGGTAGTAATTGTAGTTATGATATAGCTGGTGATAGACTCATATAGTGCATGTATATATATATATATATATATATATATATATATATTACCTTGACTGTGTTTCTACGATTCTATTTTTATGTAAATAGTAATATTAATAAATACATTAAAACATAATTATTATATTATTTTTTATTATAAGATAAGATAAGATAAATTGTATTATTGTAATTATAACAAAACAAAAAATGGACATACAAAATAGTCAGTTAGAATTTCGAGTTATTACCAGTAGTGCCATATATGACATATATATCATAGTCTGTAGTATATACAACTACACCATATCAATGCAGACTGTAGTATATAATAGTCCTTTATATTGTTTATTATTGTTTTTCCGTTATATATTGAATGTATATTATTATCAAATTATTATCGTATTACTATTATTTTATTATTATTTTCTTCCCGCACGAGCGAAGGGGTCTACATGACCCTATTTTAGTGCAAATAAACTCAATATCATCATCATCATCATATTATATTTTAGAAATTATAAATTTGTATATATTATATCTTCTCATCGAAAAACTGAATACATTGAGTAAGTTAGGTAGTTATTAATATATAATGTATATATATATATATATATATATATATATAATATGTTATATAACTATAGTTATATAAATGATATATATATATATATATTTAATTATATATAATTCAAAATATCTTTATTAACAATAATATAAACAATAATATTTTAAATTAACATGTATTAATTGTATCACAATTTATTATAAGGCAGAGAAAATATTATATTATTATTTATTAATTAATAAGTATATTAACATATGGTATATAATATATAGTTAACAATGTGTGATATGAATGATATGAATACAATGGTGAGAGCTCTTACCTCCTACTGGTTTCAGCATTCTCGCAGAATGTACGGCAAATATGTCTGTCGTAATGATAGTATATGAGTTATCTATGAGCTATGTGTATGCCTACTGATAATGTTATTTTGTATACATTAAAATATCAATTGATGTGTATATGTATAGCTTTTAAAAAAGTCACTATATATAAATAAAAGTAATATATATATTAAGTATACATATATATATATATATATATATATATATATATATATATATATATATATATATATATATATTTGCTAACCTTAACTTTTCTGTGACATTTCTATAATTGTTTACAAATATTTTGTAATACATTATAATACCATAATATTATTAAAATGTATTATAATATGAATTCAAGATACATATTAATAAGTATGACAACATATATATATATATATATATATATATATATATATACCTATCATTCAAATATACTTATTATTTAGTATTAGTTAATGTAATTATTAAATTAATAAAATAAGAAATGTATCAATATGTAATAAATATGTATATCCGAAATAGTGAAATAAATAAAATAATTATTTAACTTTAGAATATGGACTTATTATTTATTAATATATTAACTATATGTATTATAAAGTATTTCATAGATGTTTACCTTACAATACATGTATATACGTAAACTATAGTTCACCAAATGTAAACAAAAAATATATAGATTTATATACATGTGAGGCATACATATATACTATATATTATATAGTATATATATCGACTTCTTATTTAATTCTCGTAGTGAACGGACGTGTTTACATTGATTTAAATTTCTATTGTTTAAATATTGATTCAAATTCGTATGCGTTATATCCTATATTCGCATTATATATACGCTTATATACTGAGATTTTATACATCTTTACATCTGTTGCTTCACAACTATATATCTTGGTCACTGTCCAGGAGGATTATCCCGTGCCTGGCTTGCTTTGGTTGTCGGTAACCCGTATTTAAACCGTCGTGACCTCGAGATTAGTGTTTATATATATTTAATTAAATTGCATTATAAGATATAATTTATATAATTGTATATATATATATTGATTGTATTGGGTAACCCTTTATAATTTGTGCATATATATGTTTTTATTATATCAGTTAATGTGTTTTTTCAAACTACAGTATATACAAATTGTTTTCTATTGATTAATTTATTTGGTCACACCTCACTGATTTCTATATTTTTTTTCTCTTCTATTCATACTATTATGTTACTTCATACTGTTATAATTCAGTGACACATATATTAAGTTTCGTGTATATTATTTATTGTTTACCTATATATTATCTAGCATTAGTTATTTGTTCACTTATATCAATTCACATAATATACATTATATTATAATGTCATTGTGTTATGAATGTAAATCCACGTTGAAGGATAAATATATTAAATGTGACTGCGGTTATGCAATATATTATGATTGTTTAATTATAGCTGGTATATTACCTAATGATTATAATAATCTAACACAATCTAAATATGCGTTACACTTACTTTCTTCTCCGTATTTTAAATGTATTTGTAAAACATGTATAAACTCTAATGATATAGATAAATCAAATAGTATATCTGATTCTGATTCTATGAATAGTTTAAATAACTTATCTAGTAAAATCAATGAGATGCATAAAGTTATATGTATGCATTCAGATAGTATAATTAATGACAGTGACAATGATGACATAAACAATAGTAGTAATACTACTCCTACTTACTCTGATATTCTTCGAATTAATAATAATGGGCCTACATCTACTTCTTATATATATAATAAAAATCACAATCTAAAATCACAATCTAAAGCAGTTAATTTGATCCCATCCATAGTAATTGAACATATTTCATCATCTAATAGAAATATTGAGTTTATTAAGAAATTATTTATATCTATCGATGTTGATCCTAATACTATTAAACAACTATCATTTCGTTCGCATTTCTGTAATATCATATTAAGTTCTCCATGTGCTAGTGATGCATTACTAAGATGTCGTTCTTTACTAGCAATGTGTCCTTTATATGATAAATTATTCATTAGACCATATATTGAATGGGAAGTCGTAAAGATGGGTAGACTATTTTATCACGTATTTAAGAGTGAGCTACTACCTGGTTATAAGTCTATTTTTAATTACAGAACAAATGTATATGAGATTCGTAAATTAAAGATGTTTAATGATAAATCTATAACTGATTGGAAATCATCTGCGTATATCCCTACTGCTGATGAAATAATTAAGTGGAAAAAATCACTATCATTATTTATAAGTAGCAAAAAAGAAACTGAAACTGATTCTGTTAATCTTCAATGACTATCTAAGCTAGACAATAAAGGAAGTGATAATTCATATGTAACTTGCATATTACTAAATTGTAGATCACTTAGTTCTAATTTTGAACTTATTATGGATTTGATATTTGATCTAAAACCTTCTCTGTGCTTCTTTACAGAAACTTGGTTGCATTCGTCGGATACTTCAACGATTTCACAATTTCCTTCATATTTTACTTTTATACATAAATCTAGAAATAATAACAAACCTGGAGGAGGTATTCGTATATTAGTTAATAATAATGACTTTAATATTAACTCTTATAATTATCTAGACTTATATAGTTGTGAAGCCATGACTGCATGTATTTCCTCAAAGTATCGTGTATTATCACCATACACTAAATTTAATATTATTATAATTTATAGACCACCAAATAAAAATGACTACTCTTTATTTTTTGACGAATTCTCTGATCTAGTTTTAAATTCGGATCCAATTAATACGATCATAGTTGGTGACTTAAATTTTCATTTTAATTCTTTAGTTTCACCCCATTCGGATTTTTGTATACTACTAGATACGTTATCCTTATTGCAACATATCACATTTCCCACTCATATAAAGGGTAACACACTTGATTATGTTATAACTAACTGTAAAGCTAATAGTATCTCAAATACTATCAGCTCATCACTTATATCTGATCATTTTTCAATTGTGTTTAATATCGACATTCCTAAGTCACATATCATATCAAATGATTGTTCTTACCGAAGAATTGATTCTATTGACACTAATATATTTGTATCTGATTTTAATGATCTTGTCTTCCCTGGAATTGATATAACGTAATTGAATGGTATACTAGATTAGATTAGTTATTGAATAAACATGCCCCATTAGTTACTCCAAAGATATCTAATACGCATAGGGCTCCTTGGTATAATAAAACTTTAGCTAACCTAAAACGTAGAACTAGATACTATGAGCGATATTTTGTTAAAGAAAGATCTGATATATCTTATGAATTATTTCGAAAGGTTCGTTCTGAATATAGAAATTCCATAAAGGAGTTTAAAATAAAATATATAAAAAATACAATTGAGTGTTGCTCAATTAACTCTCGTAAGTTTTATTCTCTTATTAACAATCTCACTGGTAGGAAGAATAATATAACTTTACCTAATATACCTGATGATGAAATATGTTCAACTTTTATAAATCATTTTCGGGATAAGATTACCATGATATGTGATACTATTAACATTGCTAAATCTAATATTAGTATTAATCTCGATCCATTTGCTCCCGACTTTATTCCTGATTCTAATTTTGCACGGAATTATAGTTTCTCAGATTTTTACATGGTTTCAGATTCGGAAATTTATGATTTAATTATGTCATCTTCGTCGACTAGTCCTAATGATATTTTACCACTTAGTCTTATTAAAAAACTTTCTTATACCCTTGTGCCGCATTATTGTTCTATTGTTAATTTTTCTTTATACACTTCTAATTTTCCTACTATATTTAAACATGCGTTAGTTACTCCATTATTGAAGAAGTCTAACTTAGATTGTTCTAACCTCTCAAATTATAGACCTATATCGAAACTACCTATGCTAAGTAAAATAATTGAGAAAGTTGTTAGTAAACAAATCAGAGAGTACCTAATGATTAATGATCTTTATGATGATTTTTGAGAATGCATATTTTTCAGAATGCATATCGACCAGGACATAGTACTGAGACTACTTTAATAAAGTTAACTAATGATATAATAGGCTACTTAGATGATTCAGAACATGCGCAGTTACTTCTTCTTGATCTATCAGCTGCTTTCGATAGTTTAGATCATAATATTCTTATATCTAGACTAAGATCAATAGGTTTTAATGGTGCTGCACTAAATTGGTTAATTTCATATCTATCTAATAGAACATACTCTATATATATTAAAGGTATTTATTCACCAAATGAATCTCTAATATATGGTGTTCCACTAGGATCTGTATTGGGCCCGTTATTATTTATGATTTACATTCTTCCTCTTTCTAAAGTTATTAAACAATTTACTAATATAAACTATGTAATATATGCTGATGATATTCAGTTATACTGGAAAGTACCTACTAGTAGCAATAATGTACCTAATTAGTTAACCTTGTGTGCTCGAAATGTAAGAAAGTGGCTTATTCTAAATAACCTTTTTCCTAACTCTTCTAAAACTAAACTACTTAATATTTCCCTCAAACCTTTTATTTTTCCCACTATTACATTTGATTCTACAGTTATTATTCCAAGTGATTGTGCTAAATCTCTTGGAGTAATATTAGATTCAAAATTAGGATTTACTCAATTCGCCACTTCGCAATGTAGATCCGCTAATTTTAATCTTTTTAATATTAGAAAAATTAGAAAGTACTTGAGTACGGAATCAACAATTGCGTTAGTGCAATCTCTTGTGTTATCTAGATTACAATATTGCAATAGTTTACTAATTAATTCCAAACTAAAATTATTTTATGGATTAAATAGGGTTATTAAATCATCTACAAGATTAATCTTTAATATTAAGAGGTGTGACCAAATAAGTATTACAAAAAAATTAGGCGATTTAAATTGGTTCCTTATGGACAATATGTGCAAATTTAAAATACTAAGTATAACTCATAAAACTATTATTTTGAAAAAGCCTATATATTTAAATAAACTCCTTAATGAAGAGCTAATGAGAAACACTCGTCTGCAATATTCAAATTTACTTTCAGTGCCGAAAATAAATCTGATGAGAATTGGGAAAAGATCGTTGGCTGGGCTGCTCCTTCCATGTGGAATTCTCTTCCCAAGGCATTACGATGTACAATGAGTCACACCGAATTCAAGAAGAAATTGCGAATTTTTTTGTTAACTATTTAATTAATTTATTAATTTAATTATTTATTTTTATATATTCTCAACACTTGTGAGATTTTAAAATATAACGAGTGTCTAAATAAATAATTACCTTACCTTACCTTACCTTACCTAATTACCTATATAGTATATATATATATATATATATATATATATATATATATATAACTATAGTTATATATATAGCTATATTATGCTATACGATAGTTATATTGTGTACATTATATGTATATTATATGTATACATATGTATATACGTGTGTATATATGTGCACACACACACACATATATATATATATATTCTAACCTTGATCGTTCTGCAACAATTCTATTTTTATAAAATATTAAATTAATAATTAAATTATAATAAATTAATAACGATACAAAGTAATATATATATATAATATAAATTTTCATTTTATAAATTAAATGATACACTCTATAGAGTTTAGAATTATATATAATATAATTGAAATAACAAGTATCGCATAATGTACTTAATTAGTCGTACATATATTTTCTACATAATTATTATTTCATTTTAATTTTTAATATGTAATCCAAATTAAGCTATATTATACTCATATTTCAATGTTATTTACTTACGATTACCACAACTATAGTAATGCTTAATTAACCGTCATAGTAATATTAATAAATAATTATAATAAACGAATTCATTATGTATATAAACAGTTTTCATTTTATATAAAATATAATGTTTTAAATAAATGAATTTCAATATATAAAGAATATATGAATATATATAATGAATATATATATATATATAAAGTGAATATTGCTAATGTTCTTTCTTACCTCCTACTCTTCTCGTCGTTTTCGCAGAATGTACGTAAAATATTTCTGTCGCAAATATATTATATATAAACATAGTAATGTAATGTGTTCAATTAATCAGATATTGTGTATGCTACAGAAATAGGGCGCTGGAACGATTATGTATGTAGGGGGTAACAACCAATCAAAATAAATTGTGTGGTAAAGTGGGGGGCAATAAATATATGTTTACCTATATGTATACCTATAGGTTTTAAACGGGGGACATATCCCCCCGTCCCCCATGTTTCAGCGCCCCTAACTGTTACTCATATATTTAGTTTTAATATTACAATATTGTGATCTATATATAGATGATGTATCAGAGTACCTATCATAAATATAGAATAAAGTGATATATATATATATATATATATATGTATATATTATTCCTAACCTTAATTTTGATGTGACAAATCTATTAGGATTATAATAATTTATATGTATAATACAATATAGTTATACTATATAGTTTATATACTATAATTATATATATATATAATATTATTGAAATTAAAATTCATATGATTAAAATATTGTTAATATATTATACCAATTAAATTATTCACTTTGATTAATATGTATTAGTATTATATCATCACATACCAATACACATATCAATACACATATCAATACATATATGAATGAATGAATGAAATCAGTTTATAGACATACTATGTATATCATCCTATGGAGGATCAGTGAAAGCCTAGGCTTTATTTGGTCTATACCTCCAATATGTTCTTGTACAGATTACAATATTAGTAAAAGTAATAATATAATAATAATGATTCATGTATTAGCATTCTTTATAATAAAATAGAAGATACATATATATATATATATATATAAATTAATAAAAATAATAAAACACTGTTCATGAACATAAGTTATCATCATATTTCAATCCATTACATTAAAGTAAATAATAAAATAAGATAATAAAATAATTGTATAATATTAAAATGTATTAAAATATATACTAGTAAAATATGTAAATTTACAATATTGAGAACTTGTTAATACAAATAGTAAATTATTATAAATATGTGTAAAATAAAAATATCTAAAAGTATGTTATAAAATTAAAACTACTAAACAATACATAAATACAAACTTACCGTGAGCGTTCTTCGACAATTCTATTTACATATTAAATATTTATATAAGTTATGTAAATTATGTTAACATTACATATATTTTATATTATATATATAAATATAATTATAATTCAAAACAATATAATAAATAAAACACGATGTATTATATATTAAAAAGTTATACTCTACACAAAGTAATTATAATATGGTGTTATTTACAAATGGAGTACATATTATCAGAAATACTGTCAACATTTCTCTGCGGAATCATCTCACATCATATTTAATTAAATTAAAATAGTTATTTATATCAACTGCGTAAATATAGATTATTAATAATAATAATAATAATCAGATTGGTTCGTCGTAATAAACGAGAATGAACCCAGGTAGATATAGAAGTTCATTGAACTTATCGAGATATCTACCTGTCAGCAAAAGGAATGGAAAAAAAACAAACAGTAATAAAATTTACAAAGATAAAATAAAATTGGAAATTAAAAGTAAAATATAAATATAAAGTAAAATTTTAAATATTAAAATAGTTAAAATACAAATAAATATTATATATAAATAATAATAAAAATAATAATAATAGATACAAATAACAATAAAACAAGACGTGTACAAATAAAGAGGGAAAAACAACACATATTTCATAAAACGACCACAACGAACGAATAGTATAAGGCTACCAACTTTCAGTAAGGATGTGCCAAATCCTTAATACCTTGAGATGATCCCACCACAATCACACCGGTAAACTTAGTACTCGGCATATAATACACCACCGCACGCTACAATCAATATACAAAAAACACGAAATTCCTCCTCTTTATAAAATAAAAAATAAAAAAATATAATATAAATAATAAAATAATAATAAACAGTTAATAAAAATAATAAATAGTAATGAAAAATAAATCTTATAAATAAAATTACAATAAAATATATACAAGACATAATAATAATAATAATAATAATAATAATAATAATAATAATAACAATAATAACAATAATAATAATAATAATAATAATATTAATAATAATAGGTAACTCGTAATACAAATTTAATCAAATAATAATAAGAATAATAATAAACAATACATTTAAAAACAAATGATAATACAATTGTTAAAATATATAAATATTGTAAACAAATAATTTAATTAAAAACTATTCCAATTACTGAATTTCATCATTTGAATAAAAATAAATAAATAAATAAATAAGACTTTAATAGTGACCAATAATTTTTTGTTTTAAAACATTTAAAAACTTTTTCAAAGGGTTAGTGGTTTTGATATCAATAGATAGTGAATTCCATAACAAAGGACCTTTATAACCAATACAGAATTTATCATAACAACGTGATATATTGGGAACAACGAATTCATTAGTTGACCTTAGAGAATATATTGTCTTTTTTTTATTAAATAACTTAATAATTTGTGGATGTATATTATTATTGTACCAAGCTTTATACATGTATTTGTAAATATTTAAATTAATAATATCATTAAATTTGAGAATACGTTTATGTATATAAATATGGTCAATATTTGTTCTATTATGTAGATAATAAATTGATCTTAGACATCTATTTTGTAATATAGTAATACATTTAATATTACTAAAATACGTATTACCCCAGAGTATTGAGCAATAATGCAAATGACTATGGAATAAAGAGTAATATATGTTCATAAGGGATTCTCTATTCAATTTAGATTTTAATCTATTTATTAAAGAGATACATCGATTAAGTTTGTTTTTAATATTATGAATCTGTTTTTTCCAATTGAGATTTTCATCTATAAATATACCCAAAAATAAAATATAAGATGATTGCTTTATAATTAAGTCATTAATTTTTATATTTAATTTATGTTTAATTCGTGACCTATGAAATAATATGAAATTAGTCTTATCAATATTTAGTTGTAATCTGTTATTATTAAGCCATTCATGAATATAAACTAAAGTTTCATTAATAATATTTTCAAGGTCTTGTATATTTTTATTAGAGAATGCAATAGTTGTATCATCTGCAAAAAGTGTAAAATGACAAGGTTTTTGTATATTTGATAAATCATTAATAAATAATAAAAATAAGATAGGTCCCAACACCGAACCCTGTGGAACACCATATTTTATAGGCAAGGTAGAAGATATAGATGAATTAAAGTGTACATATTGATTTCTATTAGTTAGGTAACTCTTAATAAAATCACCACTTAAACCTCTAAAACCATATAAATATAATTTTTCAAGTAAAATGTAGTGATCAAGTGAATCAAATGCTTTTTTAATATCAATAGAGACTGCCGCGCAATGTTTATCATTATTAGTTTGTAAATAACCAATAAAATCAAGAAGTGCATCACAAGTTGAAGTAGATTCTTTGAAACCAAATTGACACATATTTAAAATTTTATTTTTATTCAAAAAACTTAAAATTCTTATTTTTATTAATTTCTCAAAAATTTTAGAGAATTGGGATGTAATAGAAATCGGACGATAATTTGAATAATCACATCGATTATGCTTCTTATATATAACAATTACCTTCGAGGTTTTTAATATATCAGGAAATATACCTGCATTTATAGAAAGGTTAAATAAATACATAATAATGTGACTAATAGATGTAATTATTCTTCGTAGTAAATATAGGTTAAATCCATGAGAATCATTACTAAATTTGTCAGAACATTTGTGTACTATATTTTCAATTTCCGTTACAGTAACAGGTTCAAAGAATATAGAACTTGTGTTAGAAGTAATATTAGTCAATCTATCACTATAATTATAGTTTTCAGTTATACCCTTAAGGGTCATTAAAACTATTATTTATTTCAGCTCCAATAGAAGTAAAATATTTATTAAAATTATTTGAATTTTCAGAGTCAGATTTATTATTATTCATGTTAATAGTGTTTTTATTTGTATTCTTCATAAGATTATTTAGAACTCTCCATGTATTTTTTATATTATTGGTTTTTAGTTTACCAGAATAATAATTTTGTTCACATTTTTTTAAAATTTTACTTAAACAATTAAGTACATAAGGTGGTCTATAAAAATATCTTCTTACTTAAATACTATATTGACATTCAGAAAGCCTATAGGCATAGTATACTAGACAACTGAGATCATTAGGTCCTCTATGTAATATTCCCTGAAATAATAATAATTCCCCGATAAACTTATCATTGTTATAAATTATTATTGTACTAATTTCATTTATTTAAATTTTATTATTATAACTATATTTATTAATGTTATTCTCATGAGAATGATATGCATATTCACATTATAATGTGTTTAACTATAGTGAGTGTTTTAAATACGGATTTCTGTGGATTTTATTGTTTGTAATTGACTATATGTTTAATCATACATAAACAGTAACATTTAAATACTGGTGATCGTATACCATGTATCAGTCACGTGTTAATACATTACCACGTGACTTGTTACGTAACACACACTACGTAACCTCTTAATGGCAGCCTCGTTTTCGTGTACTGCTCGCAGTTTATCCCTGTAGCAATATTGTATCGTATTATCATATGATATATGGTTTATTATTTATTCATATATATTTATAAATATATATATATATATATATATATATATATATATAATATATATATATATATATATATAATAATAATATCAGATTCAGTTGATGACCGAGATCAAAAACCCAGGTATGGTATAGAAGTTCTATTGAACTTATCGAGATACCAACCTGCTCTTGGTAATGAGAGAATTAATACAAAATGAATAAATACAAAATGAATAAATATAAATAAATATTTTACAATTCTATATTGTTCATTCGTGTTCTGTCTCATAAAAAAGCAATACAATAAAATTAAATATATCTCTCAATACCAAGAAATCATCATGTATATAACAATAAAATAATAATAAAATATAATAAAAATATATAATAAAATATTAAAAAATGTAAAAAGATACTAAAATAATAAATAAGTTAAAATATAAAAATCAAAGAAAACTAAAGACCAAAGGCTAGAGATAAATATATATATATATATATATATATATATATATATATATATATATATATATATATATATATATATATATATATATATATATATATATATATATATATATATATATATTAGTAATCTATATATATATATATTAGTAATCTATAGATTACAAATATTAGCTTTAAGTTAAATTAAATATACCTTATTAATTAACAATTAATATATAATATAATATTAATAATTTTAATAAATTATATAATATATTATTGCTAACTTTATTGCCATTTCTGCGACATTCCTGTATATTATGTAATGAGTTTGAATGCAATAATTAAAATAGTTATGATAATAATAGTATTTAATATTATATTAGTAAAAGTAATGTAATTTTTATATTTAATATTTTTATAAATATATTTATTAAATCATATGTATAACCTCGTGTTTCTTTTTTCTTTAAATGTATATAAGATTTCCCTATGGAAATTATATTTTAAATAAAATAATAAATATTTTATATACATTTTATAATTACAATTATAAAAAATGTATTATAAATTAATATTTTTTTAATGAATTATTTATATATATATATAAATTATACATGTATACATATATTATATACGATGATATATAACAGATATATCTATCTAAGTTAATGTATCTAAATACTATTATACCACAATTCACGATTATGAATAATATAATAACGTATAATATTGTAAAAGTTATCTTCAATGTGAACATTAGATATCATCGTTTCACAAGAATCGTAACAGTGGGTGCGATATGACGTCATAATGACTCATCTTATATTACATATATAGTTGTATTTACTGTTGTATACCATATATGGTACATATTTTATACATATTTTGAATATATATAAATCATATGTATTACATATATATATATATGTATGAATAGTTTATAATATATATATATATATATATATATATATATATATATATATATATATATATATATATATATATATATATATTGAGTATATATACTCAATGAGTATACTCGATGTAACTTACCACTGTCACAATACTTATGAAAATGGATTCCATGGAATGCATTGTATAATATATAAGGTGTTTATTGATAAATGTTATATAAATAAATTATGTTATGTTTATTATATAAACTATAGTTTAATTCTATAGAATTATGTAATTATCTAAACATATGTATATTTTATATAATAATTAACTTCCTTATAGTTATTAAGTATACTTAACATATATGTACTAGAGTATATATATATATATATTAACATGATATCATTGTAATCAATCGGCATTTTTGATTTTGTAGATTCATTCCTGACAAATAGTATCAAATATTGTAAATACAATATTTTCACAAATAAATATGATAAATGTTTATCTTATAAGTGACTTTTTGTATAAGCTTATAATTATATAGTATATACTATATATATATATATATATATATATATATATATATATACTATATATATATACATATACTATATATATATATATATATATATACTATATATATATATATATATATATATATCCATACATATATATATATATAAATATTAAATAAATACATCTTAAAATGTAATATGTATAAAACTACGAAATGTACTACAAAAATATTCAACTTATAAGTAGTAGTAATATATATGGATTGTATACAAGGACATTACAAAGGACACATGTCCTCTGTACTATACACTATATTATTACTCAATTCCAAAAGTCCACATAAATAAAAATATGCTTTGCAAAACCACTTCCACAAATCTGACCATTCACACACTGCAATCCCCATCTACACCTTTAACTCCATTGTCTCCATCTTCCTCAGAACGCCATAACTACCTAATTAAATCTGCATTATTAAACACCTGCTCCATCCGTAACAAGATTCCACTTATCCTAGAACTTGCTGCAGAACATGACCTTGATCTTATATTCATCACCGAAACATGGATTATGCCTGATGACATACCCCTTATATCATCTCTGAATACTGGCCCTTACTATTTTTCTCATTTGCCTAGACGTAATACTCATAATTATGGAGGAGGTATTGGCATTATCTATAAATCCTCCCTTCATGTATCCCCTCTACGTGACCATAATAATGATCACTCTGAGGCGTTTACCTGTTCCATTAGTCCCCCACACTCCAAGACTTTTAATATATCACTTTTTTACCGACTCCCCTCTTCCTCAATCCCTTTATTCCTCTCTGAGTTTTATTCATTTACCCATCTAATGTCTGAATCATTATAGGTGATTTTAATATTTCTACTAACCTATCAACTAATCATTCTAAATCTCTACTCAATATACTGTCATCCTCCAATCTTAAACTTCATAATACTTACCCCACACACAAATATGGTAATACACTCTATCTCCTCATTTCCAATAAGTCATCCAACTTGATTTGTTCTCACTCTGTTGGCCCTTGTATTTCTGATCATCACATTATATATTTTACCCTCCAATCCCTTAAACCTCCCCACCCCACTATCACTCGTTCTTTCCGCAAAACAAAAATCATCAACACTCACGATTTCATCAGAGACTTCCTATCCCTCCCACATAACTCACCCGATGAATTATTTACCACTCTTTCAACTACCCTCGATTCCCACGCTCCAATAATTATTAAAAAATCAATCCTTAGACTTGACACTTCCTGGTATACCCACGCACTCCTAAAACAAAAGCGTAAATTGCGCACACTTGAAAAGAAATTGATTAAATCAAAATCTGAATCTATACTCGCGCTTTATCAACTGATCAAGTCCAAACATAGACGTGATCTCCTAATTGCAAAATCGCTTCATGTTACTGCCTCTCTGGAATCATGCTCATCTGATCAAAAGAAAACGTTCACCATTTGTTCGAAACTCCTTGGGCGAAATAAAAAGAAAACTTTACCCGACTTTCCACCAGACACCTTATCATCAACTTTTGATGACCACTTCCATCATAAGCTTACAAATACTCTCAGAAATCTCCCACGATATACCACTTTAATAACCCCCACCATGCCAACTCACTCACTTAATGTATTTTCAGTCCCTTCCATGTCAGACATAAGCACACTTCTTAAAGCAACTAAAAGTTCATCTCCTCTTGACCTTATTCCTCTTTCCCTTTTACACGAAATCACTGAATCCCTCACTATCCCTCTCAATAATATATTATGTGAATCCCTCGAATCCGGTACGTTTCCAACATCCTATAAACATGCACTCATTACACCCCTCCTTAAGAAGCCAAACCTTGACCCTCAGAGCCTCAACAATTATCGTCCAATCTCAAACATGTCGATATTTTCAAAAACTTTGGAACGAATCGTCGCGAAACAACTAACGTCTTATTTAATATCACACAAAATCCCTCATATCTTCCAAAGTGCATATCTTCCTTCCAAATCAACAGAAACCGCACTAGCGAAGATATCTATAGATATAGTGATATTCTCACTAACCTTGGTAGCAAAAATGGCATAATACTCGCACTACTTGATCTCTCCTCTGCGTTTGACACTATTGACCACACGATTCTCATACACCGTCTTATATCTATAGGTATCACTGGTACTGCACACAAATGGTTATCCTCATTTATAACCAACCGAACTTCCTCAGTTTTAGTTCACTCAACCCGTTCATCTTCCCGTCTTGTTACACACGGTGTTCCCCAAGGATCAGTCATTGGACCAATACTCTTTAATATTTACATCATTCCCCTTCTCCACCTTATCTCGAATTCTCCAGTTAGCTTCCACACATATGCAGACGACATCCAACTTTACGTAAAATGTACAGAAAACGTTAATTTTGCACCTGAAATCCTTTCCTCTACTATTACCACCATTCATAACTGGCTCACAATAAACTCCCTCGTCTTTAACCCAATTAAAACCGAAGCTATCTTCCTTAACCTTCCACTCCGAAGTAAAACTTTACCAACTCCCCCTCCAATTAACATTAATGGACAGCTCATCACTTACTCAACCCACGTCAAAAATCTTGGTGTTATATTTGACAATACTTTTAATTTTTACAGACAACTGTCCCACATAACAAAACTATTAAACTATCAACTACATTCACTATGCCTTATTCGTCATTCAATATCAATATCCACCGCTACTATTATAGCTTCTGCTTACATCCTACATCTATTCGACTACTGCAATTTTATTCTTTACAATACCCCCTCATCGTATATTACTAAACTCCAAATTCTTCAAAATTCTTTAGCTAGGTGTATATTCAACATACCAAAATACTCCCATACGCATATATCTCCATTCCTAGTTAAACTCCTCTGGTTACCTGTACGCCATAGAATCCTATATAAAACTATACTACTGGCTCATAAAGCAATCCACCATGAATCTCCTGACTACCTAGCATCCCTACTCAAACTTAAATTACCAACTAGTACTACTACATGCTCCACCAATACGTTTTTACTTCAACTTCCTCCTAAACACTACTTACATTCAACCAACACTCGCGCATGGGCAATATCCGTCCCATACTCCTGGAACACTCTCCCCACATCCATCCATACTACACCATCAACTCCCAACTTCAAGAAACTATTGAAAACCTACCTATTTAATATGAAACATTAACTTAATATATATATGGACGGCCGATTGCTTTATAAGCACAGTTTAGCAGTCCGAAAACAGAAAAATGTAAAATGTAATGTATACTAACAGTTGGATATCGAGGCGTCCGCTTACTAGTGCTATCACGTTATTCCTGTTGTAACAATCAATAGGTATTAGGTATTTAGTCATGTGACCGGCGTTTAATTGCATGTAGTGTTTGTGATTATAGTTGTTATATATTTAATATCTAGATGTACATGTATATATGCATATATATAATATATATATATATATATATATATATATATATATATATATATATATGGACGTATTTGACGAATCGCGAATGGAGGAAACCTCAAACTAAAACAAATATGAATACATATTAAACATCATAATATCAACAAGCATGATTAAATATGTATCAATCGAGAAGTTCTCACAATTAATATGATATGATTTACTAGCCTTTCAGTGTACGCTGTATGCACTAATAAACCATATCATACCGAACTTATCGATAATAACGAAATCACGTGATGGGCGTAGTGGGCGTATCTCTAATTAGATAACTAGATTAAACCCGGGATTAAACTAGTTAATCTAATTATAAACGGATCATAACAAGAATTCGACTGCAACACTGCAATGCAAGGACATGAACTTTAAATATACTGCGCGCGCGCGCAAAATAGTTTGCTATAGGCTCGTTACATTCAGTGATGTGTTATGCATTTAAATGATTTGCAATATAATTTATATTCATACGCGATTATTCAGATATAATATATAATATATAATATATTATATATAATAAGCATACATGTATATAATGTATATATGTATTATATATATATATATATATATATATATATATATATATATATAATACATATATATATATATATATATATATATATATATATATATATATATATATATATAATACATATATATATATATATATATATATATATATATATATATATATGCTGTGTATATATATAAATATAAGATATATATTATAAATAAATAATTTTAAATTATTACTATCAGAAATTACTCGATTATAATTCGAATATGTTACGTACGAATGAGATCGATATAGTTTTAGAATGTCCATTTAATTTCAAGTAGAATCAATATATTATATATGTATAATACTATACGTCATTAATATGCTATCCGTTATAGTAACTGTACAATGAAGTATTCGTTAATAAATTTTATTTTTAATTAAATTTAAATTATTACTATCAGAAATTACTCGATTATAATTCGAATATGTTACGTACGAATGAGATCGATATAGTTTTAGAATATCCATTTAATTTCAAGTAGAATCAATATATTATATATGTATAATACTATACGTCATTAATATGCTATCCGTTATAGTAACTGTACAATGAAGTATTCGTTAATAAATTTTATTTTTAATTAAATTTAAATTATTACAGAAATTACTCGATTATAATTCGAATATGTTACGTACGAATGAGATCGATATAGTTTTAGAATGTCCATTTAATTTCAAGTAGAATCAATATATTATATATGTATAATACTATACGTCATTAATATGCTATCCGTTATAGTAACTATACAATGAAGAAATTAATAAATTTTATTTTTAATTAAATTTAAATTATTACAGAAATTACTCTATTATAATTCGAATATGTTACGTACGAATGAGATCGATATAGTTTTAGAATATCCATTTAATTTCAAGTAGAATCAATATATTATATATGTATAATACTATACGTCATAAATATGCTACAGTAAATAGTATAATATATAAAACATGGGATGTGGCTCAGTGGTGCAAGAGCGTGCTCTCTAAGCAGAAGGTCGACCTCGGGATATCCCGAGTTCGAATCTAGCTGGAGCTAGATTTATTTTTATCACATACATATATATATATATAATTACTATATGCTAGGATCTACTTTCATTCGGATCTACTTTCACGCGTATGTATATTTATTTGAATATTTCAACTCCCGCATTATAAATATAACTCCCGCAAGTATGTGTTCATGTCCTTGCAGTCGAATTCTTGTTATGATCCTTATAAACTACGCTCTCTTTTACAATTTACAAAACAGAAATCAAATTATATAAAAAACAAATAACAAAATATATTTAATCAACATTCATCCAAATTACATAACATTTACATTCGTTCAAGGCACGTCAACTAATTGAAATTTACAAACCAGAAATCAACTTATATAAAAAACACAAATCACAAAATATATTAAATTAACATTTATCTAAATTACATAACACATGTATACTTCATGCACAACATATTTATAAATACCTACACACAGTTATACACGTAGTTGCCATACTACATATATATATATATATATATATATATATATATATATATATATATATATATATATATATATATATATGTGTGTGTGTGTGTGTGTATATACATATATTACGAACTGCCCGACATCTAGTTTCTTAGCGATCTGATCGTACTACATGTAGAGGTATAGTTATATAAATATGAATTTATTAATAAATATTATAATTATTATATGTATAGTATCATGAAGATACATTAAAGTACATATATACATTTGATTAAACAATAACTTACGTAGTTTTGGTGCGTCATTTTATTTCTTGATGCGGATAATCTGAAATGATCGATAACATATGTTAGATTAACGAATCTATATTCTCATCATTGTCACATACAGTCATAATTACGTGAAATATGTTCTAGATATATCATTTTCATAGATTTATTTGTATTATTAGACATGTGTTTTTACAAATTAATTATATAATTATTATCTATATATATGAACTAACGATTCATTCAATAAATTGTTATTCTATAATTTTAATAATATTTGTAGAAAAATAATTAATGAAATTATTATATTAATTTATATATAAATATATTATATACAATATTGTATTAATATATAAATGCCTGCTCCTTAGCAGATGGTGAGAAACTTATGTTGACTAAGTTATATTTCTGAACTTGTGCCTACTTCTACTTATATTCCTTCCCTTGCACTTTCACTAGAAATAATCAGAAAATACACATGTCTTAAGACAATAATTATTGTGAAGACATTACGAAAATAAAACAAGAAAATTGAA
This sequence comes from Osedax fenrisi, assembly GCA_964019155.1. Lineage (NCBI taxonomy): Eukaryota > Metazoa > Annelida > Polychaeta > Sabellida > Siboglinidae > Osedax > Osedax fenrisi. Next base: position 32,006,204 of record OZ025243.1, read on the forward strand.
AATAATCTTAAAAGAAAAAATAATTTATTTATTTATTCTAACAACATATTTCTATTCTATTCTATATTTAAATATTTTATTTATATAATGTTGTTAAAAGTAATTAAGTCGATATATTTAAAAAATGCACCAATAATAATAATTATGTTTACATATAAAATGGAATACAAATGAAAAAAGGGAGGATAGAAACTAAATAAATAAATTAAAAATCTTTATAAAAATTGACATAAATGTATGATAATAAACAAATAAATTTTCAAAATTATTGATCCAATTATAAAATGTACCAAATAACTCTTTATATTTGATAATTTGCCACATGTGGCAAACTATTGCAATCTGATATTTCAGTCATCTATTAGTAAAATTAGTATCGTATTAATATTAAAATTTAGTGAAATATGTAGTGAAAAATTAGTGAAAATATTATAAATGTAGACAATCGACATTTATATATGATATTATACATGTATAATATTGCAATATGTATTATAAGTTATAATTCTTTATATAATATGCAATATATTTATAATATTAATTATACATATAATAATTTAATTAATTAGTATTACTAACAAATTTGTCTATGCTACTAAAGATTCTCTCCCTATATAACAATAAATAGATTATCATTTATACATTATTAAAAATGAATTAATTTATAAATATATTTAATATAAAAATAACTAACAATTCCACTAATATTTGTTGGCGCGTTAATTCATTCTATATTTATGGTGAAATATAATTATATATATAGAATAATTATTTAATATGTTATTATATTAATTAACTATTATAGAATATTAATAGGTATCAAGCTAATCTGTAGAGTGTCAAGTATACGTATAGATAACTCACGTGTTGGTGTAACATGTCACCGCTAGTCTTCGCTAGTATCCTGTAGTGTGTGTATTACGCATATTACGAGAGGTAACATGTGTATTTTTATATATATATATATATATATATATATATGTATTAAACTAACTTTTCAGATTCAACAACATTCTCCTGTGATTAATATATTAAAGTAGAATATTAATCTATACATATATATATTTATATATATACATTATAATTTTATATTATACATAGTTTGTCATATCATATTCACAAAATTATCAAAAAGTATTATTAATATAAATTGCTATATAATAATATATCTACTATAGTAGATATATTATTATATATAATAATATATATTAATATAATAATATATCTACTATAGTAGATATATTATTATATAGCAATTTATATTAATAATACTTTTTGATAATTTTGTGAATATGATATGACAAACTAAAGAGAATATTATATATATATATATATATATATATATATATATATATATTATATATGTTATTGATAATAAAATGATGTATGATGTTGTAAGTATGATAAACCTGTCCCTCATTGGCACCCCCTTCTTCAGGCATATCTTCCACTATCGCCATCTTCTTTGTATCGACACATCTTTATAGAGGATATCACATATGAATTATATATATACAATGTGTTATGTCATTAATAGTATGGGCATAATAAATACAAATATTAATTTATAAATAGATGCTTGGTATTTTTGTATAGAACACTTCCGATATATATATACAATTAATATTCACAGAAGTGTTATTACTGACTATGTTTAAATAATAATAATATTAATACTAATATAATAACCGTTATTATAACAATACTAATGATATTAATAACTAACGGTAGCGACTAGGTTTAATAATAATATAGGTTAAATAGTTGTAATTATTAATAAGTTATTTTAATTTGTAAATTAAATAAATCATAACTGGTGTCGTGTTTAAAACCATATTCGGTAGACAGTTCTATAATCTAACAACTTGTTTCGTGAAACGGCGCTTACCAAATATCACAAAATAATAATATCTTAGTTTTATTATAGAATAGCAGCGCGAAGTCGACAGGTGGCTATATATGTAAACGAATTATGGAGATAATAAGGTTCATAAGTTGCGAGATTTTGTGCATTATCTATTAGGATAGTATACCATATATGGTCAGTTAAGTTATAATATAACTTTTGATACAGGTGTGCTGTAGTCATTAGGTTTCTGTCTGAAAACAGTTATAATTAATCTATTGATCAAGGTCAATTAATATTGCTAGTTTTATACAAAATACCATTAATAAGTATATTTATTAATAATATTTAAACATAAGAAAATAAATGTTGTTATTAACATATATGTAATGTAGGCCCGATTTATGATATATGAAATATATACCTATATGTAATAGGTGTTTAATAAAAGGTGAGAATAGTATTTTAAATATTATTTTTAAATATTAATAATATTCCAAATCGTATACATATTTCTATATATAGATATAATAATAGGGATGTTGAATTGTGTATACTAACTTCGACCGCCCGTTAACCACACGATTTATTAAATAATCAACACCCTGTAAATAATAATACATTATTATATTATATTGTATTAACCCTATAGGATTATATAGTATATATATACATACTACTATAACTATAGTTATATATATATGTATATATATATATATATATATATATAAATATTGTATATGTACAAATATAAAATTTTAAAAATAATATGTTTCTAATAATTCTAAAAAAATAAATTTAAAAATCAAGACAACTTAGTTGTAGGCCTATCTATGTTAGGCAATACTTATTAGGTGTAATAATACTTACTTACTCATATAAAGGTACTAATGTAATTATTCCAAGAATACCTATTACTATCATATTTGCATTTACAAATTAGAAAAATAATATTTCCAGTGAACATATGCTTTTCTATGATGATAAATAAGACATATATATGATCATACTCATAGTCAATTGTATGTGGGTGTTCTAGAGCTAAATATGAAAGAGTATAGATAATATAAAATGAATAAAAAAATTAGTTATAGAAGTTATTATATTAAAATTTAATAAGATTAAATGTAGTAACAAATATTAATCATTCAAATTCAGGTTGAAATTCCCGTAATTCTCACTTTGATAATGTGAGTTAAAATCCACTTAGTATACGATACCTTGACGTGGTTAAGTGGCTCCTATATATATAGATCCAAATTCGTATTAAATGTAATATAATCTATCGTATATACATAAAATACATGTAATATATAAATTCTAACACCTATCGAAAAATCATTAATATGATAAATGGTATCATAACTATATATGTATATATTAAACATAAATAATCATAAATGACGACCCCTTTAATTTAAATCAATATTAAAATAAATTATAATTGTGGATAATTAAAATGCATCAATAGTTATACATTACATATTTACCAATTCAGTATTACGTAAAATAATTGTGTTAAACTTGAAATTTCGATTTAGCATATAATTTATGATTTTTTGGTTTTTGGAGTGTAAAGTGTGCTTTTAAAGCAATCGTACGGACGTCTATATATATATATGAATTAAATATTGTATATTAAATAAATGCATTTTTAATAGTTACTTTAATTTGGAGTTAATGGTGTAATAATGATGCATGTATGAAAAATGGTACAGTATATGGGAAAGATATAAGACAGGCGCGAGTGATAGTTGAATGTAAGTTATTTATATGAGGTAGTTTAAGTAGAAACGTGTTGGTGGAGTACGAAGTAGTACTGGTTGGTAATTTAAGTTTGAATAGGGATGCTCGGTAATCAGATAATATTGCTTTATTTTCAGGTAGCCAATTGAGTTTAGCTAGGAATGTAGATATATGAGTATGTGCATATTTTTCTATGTTGAATATTCACGTATCTTTAGAATGTTTAATAATTTGGAGTTTAGACATATATAGTGATCGGGTATTGTAAAGGATGAAATTGCAGTATTCGCAGATAATTCGTTACAAGGTTTTTGAGAATAATGACAGGTTTGGTATTGGGTGATAATTAGTAAGGCTCTGAGGGTCAATGTTTGGTTTCTTAATGAGGGGTGTAATGAGTGCATGTTTATAGGATATTAAAAAAGTGAGTGAATATTCACAGCATATATTATTGAGAGAGATACTGAGGGATTCAGTGATTTCTTGTAGAAGGCAAATAGGAATTGGGTAAAGAAGTGATGAACTTGTAGTTACTTTAAGGAGTGGTCCTATGTGTGATATGATAGACTATATAGTTAGTTGTTATCATAATGGGTTATACTTAAATAAACTTACCAATTTCGCAATACTTATGAAAATGGCCTCCATTTTATAATACTTATTTATTATTATGTAATGCAACACTAATACTATAATATAATTCAAGCGTTATAAATATATCGTAATGAAAATTATAATTACAATATCTATTAGATATCAGAAAATATTACTTTAAAAAGTAAATAATTAAATATAAAAATAAATTTTATTTTATGAAATATTAAAATTTTATTTTAAATATAAGTATAATTATCTTATTTCCAATACGTTTATACGTACAGCGTACGACGTACGTTGGCGTGAGTAATACGATCACATTTACATAGAGAGTAGATATATTCGTGTGTATCTATATGTATTTATATAATACAATATGTATCAATGTATACACATTACATTAGATATCCTCATATATAAAATATACGAGATCAGTATCACATTTTTTAGAAACCACTTCAAATATACCGGGAAGCCATATCGTGTAATCATACACAGGCGATCTGTTGCTATTATGTGCACATAGTAGTGATTTGAAAGGTAAGTAAAGGTATACTTTATAGGTTAGCATACCATATAACCTACAACCTATAGGTTAGCATCTTACTCGGATTAAGCACTTTTATACCTCGCGTCGTAGCATTATTATAGCATGAAAAAGTACATATGAAATACTTTTACTAATACTTATTAAAAGTATTTCATATGATAGTATGTCATTTCTTTAATTTAGTGGGGAATTATGTTGTCTTGTTTAATTAGAATGTCAGTTAAATCATATTTATGTTAATATTAATAGTTAATAGTTCAGTCGTTGTTTATTAATAGGTTATTTGTTGTTGGCCAGTTTTGTAGTAGGATTATTTATGTTTTTATGTAGGCGGCGTTCGTTATAGGCATTCATATATTCGTTTTATTTCATCTGCGTGGAAAATGTAAATAAAAGCTGGGTAATGTTTCATTATTATTTGTAATGGAACAAGATATATAGAAAGTATAATATGGAAAGTATTTATTAACGAAGAACACCGCAATCGATGGTATACTAGGTTGAGAAGTTATTTCTAATTGTCATAAGAATAACTTATTATTGTCAATAAAATAAAATGTTTGTATTCCAATGTTATTAAATATTTCTATCAGTATAATGTATCATGTATCATGTATGGTGGTATCAAATGAAGAGAATAAGTCAAGTATTAGTGTATTAAGAGATATATCTAGTGAATTAATTAAGTCGTCAAATACGTGGTGTCGGTAATATTGTGTTTACGTTTAATAGTGTTGCGTGTAAACCTTTTTTCCAAGAATTTTAGTAATTGGATCTATTGAGATATGTATCTGTAATGTGAGATATCCGATGAGTTAAAATTAGTTATTGTATTATCGACATAATTATTGCATGTCTGAGTAAATGTGGAATAGTTCATGTTTTAAGTGAGTGGTCAATTATATTTGTGTAAGTCAGAGTCAGAGGGTTTGCTATTTTTATATTAGTTATATAGGAATTTGATCATATATGGTGAAGACCAATTAATAGTGATACATATATTGTAGATTTCAGTATTCGTAGGTGATGTATAATTTGTTATTGTTGAAGTATACGATAATATTTGGGGTAACTTGTAAAGGTGAATAACTGTATGTGAGGTTGTTATTTATTTGATCAATTTTGTATAAGTATTTATAAGTAAATTGTGTACATAATTGATTATCAGGAAATTATAATTATCAGGTAATTTTAAGGAAGTGTGTAATTTGTCTTTAAAATATATTTTAGATTTTTGAGTTGTATAGTGGGTTCCTAAAAAGTCTATAAGATATTCTAATTATAACTTTTTAAATTATTTAATTTGGAAATAATTCATCGTATATAGTAAAGTTATTAATGTTTAATTGTGCATGTTATTTTATTAATTTTATCGGTACAGTGTTTAACTTTATTAATATAATTTGGTTTTTATTTTATAAAGAAATAAATTCAGATGAAAAATCATCAATATTTACTTTTTCTGATACATTTATAAGAATGTAGGGACTATTTATAAACATATATATATATTAGTATGTTAGAGTTAATGTACGTAGGTGTCATATCAAGTATATGTCCGTGAGTAAGAGTTGGGAAGTTACGTGTTGCATTAAGTTCATTTGGTTACTTTTTCAACCTATAGGTTTACTTATATATATATATATATATATATATATATATATATATATATATACATACATATATATATATATATATATATATATATATGTGTGTGTGTTATGTGATAATATTCATACCGTACTATGACATAGATGTAATCACCCCAGTATACTGTACACTACTGTTGTTCGTTAACAATCATATCTCTTATAATGCAGTATGCCACGCACACATTAAATTGTATAAAAATATAATATTGTATATAATACATTATTAAGAAGAGTCCAATATAACGGGCAACAAGCAAGGCAACCAGTATCCACGTAACATCTATGCTAAGTTATACATGCGAACATATGGGTGCTCGTACTGTTGCTCGCTATTCGAACACGTAATAAGCGAGCAACAACAATGAGGGCAACAAGCAAAGCAACAAATCGCCGAGCATTGTCAACCTGTTACCACCAGATTCAACACGTTCAATTTCAACGTAAATAATTACCATTGCTCACTATCTGAAAACATAAATAATTTGTAACCAGCCACAATTCGCAGTACTTGTTTATCGCGGTGTGTACACCATATATAATTTGCCTTGAACAACAAGCACCACAAATGGCATAGCAATATTTCGCGGTAGGTCGCCTACTTGTTTTGTTGCGGTATACCATATATGTATGTATGTATATATATATATATATATATATATATATATATATATATATATATATATATATATGTATACCATATACATATATGTAAACCCCTTTAAAAGTATGTGATTATGATATTATAAGGTATAACAATTAGCGGTTAGGTTAAAAACGATAATTACATACGCCGTAAACATGTGAAGAGTTAGGATTTAGAAATACGTAGCAATAATTTAGAACTATAAGTGAATTGTGTGCAGACGATGATAATGGTATGAGTTATTCGCAACGAGTGCAAGCATATCATAATTATTATCAAATTATATTAATGATGATGGGAGAAATGAGGCAGTTTTTGTTTAAGTATACTTTACGTACATTATATATAGTGTTTAACTTTATTAATTGGTAATATATTTTTTATTTATCAGAGAAATAAAATCAGATGAAAAATCATCAATATTTATTTGTATAATACTTCTGTAACTGTAATTAGGGATTATTTATGTGAGGACTTCAGTAGATTGAATCGATAGTTTATTATGTAATGTAGAACGTATTTATGTATGTATTAATATGTTAGTGTGTTTGTACGTAAATTTCATATATTGTACTATATGTATGTGATATATGTCCATATGTGTAACATATATATATACGGACATATATATATGTCCGTTAGTAAGAGTATTGAAGTTGACGAGTTCATTAGTTAATGGGTTATCCATTTACCTTCGTTTCCGGAAATAATCTCCGGAAATGTTTGATAGAAAGTTATTTTCTAGCAAATTGTAGTGGGATACCCCTCTAAAGTTACTATATTTCCGGAAAGTTGCCGGAAAGTAAGGGGGTATACCACTACCATTGTAGTTAACTTGCTAGAAAATCACTCTCGGTAAATATTTCCCGACATTATTTCCGAAAATACTGGTATTGGAATACCCCCTTAATGCCCCATTAATAGTTATGTTATTAATATGTATGTATGTGTGTAAGTATACTATGTATCCTATAATGTATTATATAATATAAATAAGCAAATTCATTAGGTATTATAATATATGTTACTTACCACTTTCACAATACTTATGAAAATTGATTCCATTTTATAAGATATGAGGTTAGTATTTAATATGTAAGTTTATTAATAAGTGTTATATAAGTAATCGCTGCTATGAATATTATATAAACTAGAATTATAATAATTATAAAAATGTATGCATTTATAACAAATTTTATTTAGTAAAAAATTTAAATTTATTTTTATTTCATAAAATAGATAGGATATATATGATATATATTGATTGAAATTGTATTTAAACACTTAAATAAATCATGATTGATTTCTCAAAATTATATATATATATAATAAAAATAATAAAAGTATGTGAAACAATAAATACCATTAATAATAATAAAATAAAATATAATAAACCGTACAGTAATTAATAAATAAAATAATAATGACAAACAAAATTAGTATTACAGGTTTCCACCTGATATCAATTGTTGTATATATTTCATGAATGTTTTATGCCATTTTATGGAACTAATATATGGTGGGAGTGAATTCTATAGTTTTGGACCACTATAACTCAGTGCCCGAGTATTCATTTTTGAGGGACGTAGAATAGGGGTAGATAGAATATGAGATGCATGATATCTAAGATATGGAAAGGAAGATATTTATACTAGAGATGTATAAATATAGGAGGGGCAATTCGAAGAGTATATTGAGGAATGAATAATAGATAGTATGCGATAAACAGAGCGTTTGTTAAATGGGAACCATGGAGGTAATTACACACTTAAGTGTTGGTATGAGGAAGTAGAGGTATGGTCTCGAATACGTAGGTTATATATTATACGGATTGATAAACGAATAACTTGATTTAGGGGAGAGAGAGAAAGGATAAGGGAAGATTGCTAAGGATCGAGGAACAGTAATCTATATGTGAGAGGACAAGGGAATTAACTAGAGATTTAGTAAGAGATACAGTAATTGATTTTCGTATTTTTCTAATTCTAAATAGATGATAATTTGCAGATTTAGTGATGGCAGTAATATGAGAAATGAAGGAATGAGTGGAATCAAAAGGACACCTATGTTGGATGCAGTAGGAGAAGGAGATATTACAATGTTATCAATAAGAAAAGGTACAAAGTAAGTTGGTGATGGAGAAAGATTTAACAATGTAGTTTTGGAAGTATTAAGGAGAGGATTATTAGAAATAAGCCATTATTTAATGTCATTAGCGCAATTGGAGAGTTGCTTATTGAGAACTGGTGATGAATTAGTTGGAAGAAACATATATAGATGTATGTAATATGCATATATTGGATATTTAGATATGATGGATTGTAGTGGATATAAATAAATAGAGAACATTGAAAGACCAAGTACTGATCCCTGGGGAACACCATATTTCATATGAGAAGGGGAAGACAAAGAATGATATATGTTTACACTGTTACTACGGTCAGATGTCATCTATGTATATGGACATATATGGACATGTATATATTGTGTTGGAATGCTCGGGTCATCAAATTAGTATAAATAGTATTGATGTAAATACAGCTCATGGTCAGATCTTCCATAACTTTGATGATTCATTTGAAATTCGCAGGTCATTAACTTGGTCATGAGAGGTCATGATCATATTTAATATTAGTCGATTTGTATACAACATGTATGGTTATAATCAGAGCTGGGCAGTATCGCCGATACAGTACCTTTTAAGTAAAAAATCAGTATCGTAGATACATTTTTATTAAAAAAATTATAAAAGTATTTGTAATCGTATCTATTAGTCATAAATAGCATCTACGATACGATCTAAATCTGATATACTAGTGATGTAAATGATGCCTAGCCGAGATTTTCATTTTTGGAAAAAAAACGAGCCCAAGTCGAGCCGAGACTCTAGCCAAACAAGCCCGAGTCGAGTTGAGATTTTTACTAAACATTAACGAACCGAAATGGTGATTTTTCGAAATTACATTTTAATACTCATTTTTATATATTTCACATTTACATCAATTTAAAAAAAAAATCTGCGCCAATTGGCGAAGTTAACTTCGCGATTCAGTGAATAATAATGTACATTTCATCTAATGGTGTAAATAATACCGACCTTTTTGATGCCGAGCCGAGACTTTCATTTTCGGAAAAAAAAACGAGCCCGAGCCGAGACTCTACCAAACGAGCCCGAGCAGAGCCGAGACTCTAGCCTATAGATTTATAGTTTACAACTATAAATCTATGCTCTAGTCAAACGAGCCCGAGCCGAGTTGATACGTTAGGTAACTGAGCCTGAGACTACATCATGCTTTATATTTGACTGGCATTATTTACATCACTATAGTGGTGTAGCATCTATAGCATCTAGCCTATAGATGCTATCTACTAAGACAATATTGTCTTAATAATATTATATAACCAAATACATTTTATTAAATAATATATGATTTGGATATTATATGTATTTTATATCAGTATAAGTATCAATATTTTATAATATAACATTATAAATTAATTTTAATATATATATAACTTATAAATATATTTTTAATAAAATATCTTTTGTAAATATTGAATTGATTCATTGTTAAAAATTATCATATATCAATTATAGTGATTTATTCTCAAAAACCATTAGAGGAAATTAATCGAATACAGACAGAGCCATAATACGGATACTCTCGGTATATCAGAAACCATAAATCCTACAAAAAAATGTTTAAAGAATAAAATATTCATAATTATAGAAATAGTCTACAAAAGTATTTTTTATTTTTTATTCAAAATATTTCTGATATATCCAATAAACTGATTTTTTTATTACGTTTTTAAAATTATGAAAACATATTTCAACTTAAAACCTTCTCAAGAATTTACAAATGTATCGATATAAAATATAACATATATTATTAAAAAATAAAGCATTCTAAAATTATTTACATAATTTCTATATTTGTTTTAAAATATTCATTAAGTTATAAGCATATATCTAGAGGTCATAAGAGTCCCTAATACGGACACTCTATAGAGTCTATAGATGTATTAATACGGACACGCTATAGGGTGTCCGGTTATAACCAATTAGCGCGCAGCGTATGAACTATTTTGATTTTTATAAAAATCGCGTGCGTTATAATATTAATACCACCAACAAAACTAACTCTAACATTTATATTATTTATATACTTAAATTGAATTATTAATTAAAAAAATAATAAAAATAAATAAATTATTAACCAATATTGGTATATACAATTATAATAAATTGTCCATAAAATTAATTATAAATAATGTAATTGTAATTTTTCTGATTGATTCATCAATAATATATAGTTTATCTAGTGGTATATAGGGTGTCCGTATTATAACACATGGTATCCGTATTCGGACATGGGTACCGAATACGGACACCCCCGTTATCTATGGAATTAAAAGATTAAATAAAATTTTAAAATCACAATAATATCTATAATCATATAATATTAATATATTGTAATTGTTGAATAAAAATAAGTCATAAAATGTTAAGACCATGTATTTTTAAAGTGTCCGTATTAGGTTATTTTCCCCTATACATTTATTAAACAAATTTGTTTGATAATATATTTTATATAATAATTTATTTAAAATTCAAAATTTATATTATATTGAAAAATAAAATAATTTTATAATAAATATGATTAATTATAAATAATAATAATTAATAATATATTAATAATTTATTTTTTGTATATTTGATAATTTAATATATTCGTGTTGAACATTCGAAAGTAAAGATCGCTAATTATTTTTAGTTTAGAAATTGTATATTTTAATAATGTATATTTCTCCCTAGTTTGTAATAACTCATAGTATAATTTCTGACGAAATAAACACTGGAAGGAATATACACTGATAATACCTACACTGAAAGTATGCATCATCAAATATCATTAAATATCAACAAATGTATTCTATATCATCTAATAAGAATTCTCTACCAAGAATACGTTGTAGGAAATAGGAAATGTTCACTAGATAGTTAATTTTTAGCAAGTTAACTATCATTTTATTTAATTTTAGGTTATACCCTCTTACTTTGCGGCAAATTTCCGGAAATATAGTAACTTTAAAGGGGGTATCCCACTACAACTTGCTAGAAAATCACTGTGGCAAACATTTCCGAAAATTATACAAAAGTAAAGGACATGTTTTCTACCCATATATATGTGATAACCTAGATTACCACATATTATATTCACAGAAACAATATAAATATGTTATTGCATATTGTGTATATCTTCCTAACAATCTTCAACTCTATAGCCTATAAGCAGAGCTGGGCACGATACTCAAAAATGTATAATAGATATAATTACAATTACACACTTTTTTCTTATAATAGATACTACTACAATTACTTTAAAAAAAATAATAGTAGATACAATTACAAATACAGAATTTTCTTAGTAGATACATCTTAGTAGATACAAATACATTATAATTATATAAAATATATATAAATATATAGATATAAATTATATGATATAATATATATATATATATTATATCATATAATATATATTTATATATATATATATAGTCATCAATATCAAATTTGATAGTACATATCAAGGTACATTACACGGAATAATATCCCGAAATGTTTGCTAGAAAGTGATTTTTTAGCAAGTGGTAGTGGGACCCCTTTAAGTTACTATATTTCCCGAAAATTGTCTGAAAGTAATGGGGTAACTCACTACATTATCCTTAATTTATCAAGTGCCTTCTATACCCTTGACCATAATATCCTTATAAATGGATATTATGATACCAGATATCCTCTATCGGAATATCTGGTACTTCACTCTATTGGTTCATCTCATACCTAACTGGTCATATTTTTTTTACCAAATTAGCATAAATTCACTAATTTCTAAACCTCGTAAAATTACTCATGGAGTACCTCATTGATCTGTCCTTGGTCCACTCCTATTCAATATAAATCAACTTCCCTTATTTAAAATTATTGACAAATACCCCCACTATAGATCTATAGTCGACTATCACTCGTATACAGATGATACCCAGCAAACTTTTTTTGGCAAGATTTGGTAAGATTTGGCAAAAAAAAAAAGTGGTTAAACCTTTCAAATATACTCTTATTTTATAAAGGGTTCATAATTAATAAGTTTTTTGTAAATTTAAAAATAAAAAAAATTTCCAAAAAAATCCAAATAAATCCAGATAAACTTGGATGAAATTGGAAAATAATAAATCCGGATATTTTTTTTCCAAATAAATCCAAAAAAATCTAGATAAATTTGGATGAAATTGGAAACTAATAAATCCGGATATTTTTTTTCCAAAAAAATCCAAAAAAATCTAGATAAATTTGGACAAATTTGGATTTTACAAATCTGTAAATATTTTATCCAAATAAATCCAAAAAAATCTAGATAAATTTGGACAAATTTGGATTTTACAAATCCGGAAATATTTTATCCAAATAAATCCAAAAAAATCTAGATAAATTTGGATGAAATTGGAAACTAATAAATCCGGATATTTTTTTTCCAAATAAATCCAAAAAAATCTAGATAAATTTGGATGAAATTGGAAACTAATAAATCCGGATATTTTTTTTCCAAATAAATCCAAAAAAATCTAGATAAATTTGGATGAAATTGGAAATTATAAATCCAGATATATTTTTTCCGAATAAATCCAGATAAATTTGGATGAAATTGGAAATTAATAAATCCGGATATATTTTTTCCAAAAAAATCCAAAAAAATCTAGATAAATTTGGACAAATATGGATTTTACAAATCCGGAAATATTTTTTCCGAATAAATCCAGATAAATTTGGATGAAATTGGAAACTAATAAATCCGGATATTTTTTTTCCAAATAAATCCAAAAAAATCTAGATAAATTTGGATGAAATTGGAAACTAATAAATCCGGATATTTTTTTTCCAAAAAAATCAAAAAAAATCTAGATAAATTTGGACAAATTTGGATTTTACAAATCTGTAAATATTTTATCCAAATAAATCCAAAAAAATCTAGATAAATTTGGACAAATTTGGATTTTACAAATCCGGAAATATTTTATCCAAATAAATCCAAAAAAATCTAGATAAATTTGGATGAAATTGGAAACTAATAAATCCGGATATTTTTTTTCCAAATAAATCCAAAAAAATCTAGATAAATTTGGATGAAATTGGAAACTAATAAATCCGGATATTTTTTTTCCAAATAAATCCAAAAAAATCTAGATAAATTTGGATGAAATTGGAAATTATAAATCCAGATATATTTTTTCCGAATAAATCCAGATAAATTTGGATGAAATTGGAAATTAATAAATCCGGATATATTTTTTCCAAAAAAATCCAAAAAAATCTAGATAAATTTGGACAAATATGGATTTTACAAATCCGGAAATATTTTTTCCGAATAAATCCAGATAAATTTGGATGAAATTGGAAACTAATAAATCCGGATATTTTTTTTCCAAATAAATCCAAAAAAATCTAGATAAATATGGAAAAATTTGGATTTTACAAATCCGGATATTTTTTTCTCCAAAAAAATCCAAAAAAATCTAGATAAATTTAGACAAATTTGGATTTTACAAATCCGGAAATATTTTATCCATATAAATCCAAATAAATCCAGATAAACTTGGATGAAATTGGAAAATAATAAATCCGGATATTTTTTTTCCAAATAAATCTAAAAAAATCTAAAAATCTTTTAAAGGGGTTTCACACCAACTCGAACAACTTCATTTTATATATTTCATAATCGGGATAACAATTATATTATTTACTAAATATGCACAATATATTAGTTCAATATAATAATCATTAATATCAAAAACAAAACAACCGATGTTATATGAAGTAAAGTTATCGAAGTCATATAAAGGATATACATTTGAATAAACTTTACAAACAACATTAATATTATCATTAGTTTCCTACATATAAATTCCTTATATTCATTTATATTGTTTGGGTGTTTTAATCCTACAGATTTTGTCTTAATAATATCTTCCACAGGAAACAGAGATTGTATTTCTTCGATCCGATTTATAATCTGCATTAATGGATTTTTGCCGGATCGAACCATTTTCTTTATTTGCGTATAATATAAGAGTATGTTATTAATTACTATAGTATTTCTACTTTTACATATATGTATATGTATGTATATATACATATCCCAGTTTAATACAAGTTATTTTTTTAAACTGAGATCAACTTGGATTTATCTCATCTATATTTCGTAATATCCTCGCATGATAATATTATATTTAGTTATTATTTAAATTTTCAGATTAATGATTATGCTGTAAAATTATGTGTCTTGAATATCTATTAACTATTATTACTATTGTGCATGCATCTTTTTTTAGATTTTTATTTCATATAATCATTTCGTATGATAATATTATATTGTATTATTTTTTAATTTTCCTATTGATGATTATGTTGTAAAATTATGTGTCGTCAACATAGAAATGGTTGGAGGAATATATTCGAAAACTGCCGAGCATGGTAAGGGTAAGGTATATTACTAATTATCTCAAGTATAAATGTATACTATTTTATAGTATATTTTAATAATATATGCAATTATTTATATTATATAAATTTAAGAAAAAATTAATTTTCATATATTTTAAATTATCATATTATATATATATATATATTTATGATATTTTATTTGTAATCAATGATACAACCTAATACATCATCATGTATCATTATAAATCATTATATACATATATAATTATGTATTTATTATAATTAATGGTACGAATTATTTATGAAAGCACTTAGTCTGCGGTAATTATATAATTTTACCAACTACTGTATATTGTTATATCAAAGATTATATATTTGTTTTCAAATTATCTTTGGCAAATTATATTATATTTCAAAATTATCCAAACAAAAATAAGAGGTAAATAAATTAAACTTTTAAATAACCGCATTTAAAATATAAAAGTTGTACATTTATCATTCTATATAGTTTATATTTATATATTAATTAATATGAATAACATAGTTAATTTTACATATTTAGACATATAATTATACTCTATTTATTTATAATTCGTCAATGAACGATATTTAATATGATAATAAATATCATAATTATTTAATAATAATTATAATACGGTATTATCATAATAATTATGATAATACATAATTATTATTTAATTTGTATAACCGTTATAATCGTTATAATAACGTAATTATTAAGTTAAATTGAATAAATAAATATTTATATAAAATGTATGGATCAACAGAACTATTGGTCCACAGGTCAATTCCACGGTCATTGTATTACCGCAATACGGTCATAACTATTGGTCCTACACCGTAGGACCTACGGTCAATTCGATTTTTATTATCTAATATATATTATATAGATAATATTATATTATAGTATTATATTATAGTATAATTATTATAATAATACTACGGTCATTTATACGTTCATAACAATTGGTACAACGGTAAATTCGATTTTTATAAAAATAATGACCGTAGTATATATGTTATCAGTTAATATAAGTTATATAATAATCCAAATATAATACTTATATTCTAATATAACTAAACCATTATATATTTAATATACTAAGTATATATGTTATAAGTTAATATAAGTTATATAATAATCCAAATATAATACTTATATTCTAGTATGGTTACTGCACGATTTGGGAATGGTTTTCAAAATGTCACCAGCAAGTGAGGCTGTCTGCGAACGTGTATACACTATGTCATTTTAACTGTATAATACAGTTTACAATAGATTATATGTTTATACTTACTCATCAATGCCTACCGATATTGATAAAGCTTATATAAAATATATTATATATGGTGACGGGTTAAAACTATAGCTCAACAATAAAAAAAAACGCGTGAGTCCTGAGTTTTATTTATATTATATATTATATTTATATTTAAAGTGATGGGCACGATCACGACTTTTCACGATCATTTTCTAACGATCGTCGATCTTTTTAATCGATCATTTTTTATCATAGTCGATCGTATAATTATTTTGATCGTCGATATCGATTGTGGATGTCGATCGTATTATTATATAAGCGTATCAATCCGGGCTGCTTTAAATTGGTTAAGTAATTACATAGAAGAAAAAGATATGTTGTTATATACATTTAAGAAATATGTTAATAGACATATCCCAGATAACGAGGTTTATATAACTACACCAGAACAAAGCGAAACTAATTCAGATGAATTCTATGTTATTGATGATAATGGACCATCCACTTATAAATCAACGGTAGAAATAGAAATACTTAATTATATAAATAGTAAAAATACTAATTTAGAATGCTAAATAATTATCCTATTATAAAAATGTTATTCATAAAATACAATTCTATACTCCCATCATCCGCGCCGGTGGAAAGAATGTTTAGTATTGCTACCAATATAAATAAACCGAAACGCAATAAACTAAATGATACTAACTTTGAATTGTTAGTTATATTGAAAGCAAATTCATTATATTAATATTATTTCATTATTAATTAATTCGTATTTCAACATTTTCATAAATAAAAGTTATTATTATATCCACTATTTTGTTATTTCTTGATGTAAATATATATAAATTATGTTTAAATTTTTTTCACGATCGTCGATCGCGATCAGTTGCTGACGATCGTCGATCATTTTCAAACGATCGTCGATCGTGATCGTGCCCATCACTGTATATATATTATATTAAATTATATAATTTATATATAGTATATAATATATACTATATATACTTATATATATATATATTATATTAAATTTTATAATTTATATATAGTATACATATAATATATATATATAATATATATAGCACTATGCTAGCTCGCCGCCGCCTCAATTGCTGATAAAATTTTGAAAACCATTCCCAACTCTTGCATCCCCCTCTAGTATAACTAAACCATTATATATTATATATACCAGGGTTGATGGTTTTTTCGGTTTTTACGTAAAAACCAAAAAACCCGGTTTTTATCGGTTTTTATCGGGTTTTATCGGTTTTTATGGTTTTACGGTTATTACAATTAAAACAAGTACAAATTATAATTTTTTCGTAACAAAAAATTAACTAAATTGTATTATTTTCATTATAATTTTAAATATATAGACATCATATAATGGAACATAATTATTATTCAACATTATAATAAATTTAATAAGTTCGAACTTAAAGGATCCTCAGTTAAAAACCATTATTGTTAAATAATTATAAATGAATAGATATCATTTTTATATTTTTGATTCATATTTATAACATTTAATTTGATTATATAATAGTTAAAAATATTATAGTTATTTTATTTGCGTTTAGAGTATTTCGGCTATAGCCACGCCCATAGTCCCACCCCTTTTGAAATCGTAGGCTACAGTGTCTGGTAACCGTTACAATATACTCAAAATTGTAGTCTAAAATAGTACTTTACTTTATATTATTTAGTAAAATAATTAAGTTTGGTAATATTTGGCTATTACATATAAATAACTATTATTAATAATAATGTATCATCATAAAAACTATAATTTAAAAGTTAAATTAATTTGTTAAAAACCGTAAAAACCGACGAAAAAACCACTTTTAAAAACCGAATCAACACTGCTTTTAAAGCAGTGCTTTACTTCATATTATTTTGTAAAATGATTAAGTTTGGTAATATTTGGCTATTACATATAAATAGCTATTATTAATAATAATGTATTATCATAAAAACGATATATGTTTACATTTCAATATATAAATAATTCATAATTAGAATATTCTGCCTAATGGTAGCGTAATTAAATTTGTTATCACATAATCATTGTATCGTAGGCATATAAGTGTAATTAGATGATAGTCCTACCCACTCACTGATATAACATATAATGTAGGCAATTATAATTTATAATTTAAAAGTTAAATTAATTTGTTAAAAACCATAAAAACCATGGTTTTTACAACTTGAAAAAACCGACGTAAAAACCCATTTGAAAAAACCAATTTTAAAAACCGAATCAACCCTATTATATACTATATATTAGATAATAAAAATCGAATTGACCGGTGGACCAATAGTTCTGACCGTATAAATGACTGTATTGCGGTCATACAATGACCGTGGAATTGACCGGTTGACCAATAGTTCTGTTGATCCAAATGTATTACAATATAAACAGAGTATTGTGTCCGTAACTTGATGTATTAACATCGGATAATCTGGTACTATGAATATTTACAAGGCAATTTTGAACTTTTAAAGCGTAGCTTAATTTAAAAATCGCAAAGCTTTTTAAATCATACTAAAAGTCATATGTTTTTACAAATGTGTATTTAAATAATAATTATTATCAAAATATGTAACAAATGTAATTGGAATTGTAAATTAAATTGTAAAATATAGTATGTATCATTTATTTAGGCCGGTGGTATGGGGGAATACCGATGATAAAAAAAATTAAAAAAATTAAATAACTATAAATAGCAAAGTTCACGTGTGGCGGGCAAGGCGTGCGTTACGCACATTTATTATATATACGAAAATAAAATCTAAATAGAACATGTATATATGGAATAATGACTTTATAAAAATATATATATATACCATAATGGTGACCATTCGTTTTAATTGATATTTTGGGTTATTTGATTTATTTTGTTTAGTTTTATTCATCAGTTTTTTTAGCTTCTTTATATACCGAAGTGAGCCTATACAAAGTAATTAGTAACTACGAATAATGTATTCGCTCGACGAACGCCTTGAGAGACACGCATACACTTTTTTATTTATAGTTATTTAATTTTTGCCTACCATCCGTACTATCCGTGGTATGTTCATAATATAATGATATAGAATTTAACCATATATATGTATATATATAAAAACTAACATGTAATAATTATTACAATATACAATAACATGCTATATTGCCAACTATATGAAATATGTATTTGTATTTTTATCCAAAAAACCTATAATAGGTATAATATTTAAAATTATATCAATTAATACAGCATTGATACATACGTACCTGACTGGGAATCCTGCCTAGTATACAACAGAAAATTGAACAGTATGCGCTGAATATGCCGTGATCTGAGTTAAGCTCTAAAGAAGCACCCTGCAACGAAAGTGTGGATGAAATAACACACCAACTATGTCTTAACCAGGTTATTTTTTTAAATGTCACTCTCGTGGTATTGGTCCATTCACCATTAAAGCTGATATCACAACAACTACAGCCCGATATCGATCTGATATTTATAGCCAAATATCGGCTGCTTCAAATTATTTTAATACATTTACTAGATATCGAGCAAATAAAAGGGTTTTATAAACAATTATAAACAATTTTGTAATCTATTTAGATCAGCCACTATCACTATTATAATTCTCAGATAATTATATTTTTAAATATCTGCTACTATAAATCTGATTCCTAAAAGTTATACAAAATAACTTATCAATAAAATCACATATCATATTTATTATAATTATTATATTTTATAATCAAATTTAATATTTAAAATTACATTAAATGTATACTACTAGTTATACACATATAATTAAATATATGTAATAAAGATTAATGTAATAACTAAGTTTTAGCCGCAGAGATTAAAAAATATAATCACTTGATCTCTCTAAATAATGATAATTTCGGTTCAAAATATATCGCAAAATTGCAGGTGGTGGTGAGTGAGTGATTTGAATTTTGAACAAAACATGTATTAATAGATAGGAGCTAAGTAAATATCATAGACTATGATTACATAGAGAATATCGAATATGGCCTTTTTTTGTTTTGATTACGATTGCCTAAGTCAAAATATTTTAAAATTATAATAACAACAAATGTATATAATTCTTATAATATATACTACATGTACATTTTCCATATAAGTTTATCATGTATACTAGTGTGTATAATATCGAAACAAGTATTTTTAATTTGACTTTATATTCAGTAATCAAAATAAAAGGGTATCATATTCGATACAGACCAATAATACTCACTAATTGATATTAAATGATACTAAATCTATAAATATATATATATATATATAATAAGTTGGCGCCGGTTATCTGTATTCATATTTTGTTTTAATTTAATTTTATATTTGATTATTTATGAAAAATGTATTTGTATTTTATCTAAAAAAACTTATAATAATTACAGTATAATCCGAATATTCCTTGACCCGAGCTAAGCTCTAAAGAAGCAACACTGCAAGGAAAGCACTGGATGAAATAACACACCAACTATGTCAACCAGGTTTTTTTTATTGAAACGCGAATCGTGATAAATAATAATAAAAATAACAAAGATTTTGCGTATCTACGTAATGTGATTAGTATTTATACTATCAGCAGTATCGAAATAGATAAATCTATAAATTTAAAAATAAATTTAGGTTTGCTGCGATTTGCAAACTACAATTTTGTCATTGCTCTATTCAATTTTATATAAATTAGCTTTACTCGTTTTTTAATATAATGTTATTTTATATGATCTTATATTAAAATGAGCACAAGAGTATATAGTAGCACTTTGTAGGTATCTTCCTACACTTTTATATTATAAAAATATCAATTAATTATAATACTGTAATATTAATTTTTATAAATAATTTATTTATGAAATTATTTATCATGATATTTCATAACATAATTGAAACATGTAGATAACAAAATTAAAGTGTATTCATCTATAACCCAGGAAAGGGATATATGTGACCTAAATATGCCACCAATACCCTACATTATTGTTATACTCCTATACCCTAATTAGGGTATAGGAGTGTAAATGTTAATTATGTGCTAAATTTGTCTTCACTGTACCCTAAATTAAAGTTTATTAGTACCCTAATTTGTAACCGTGTTATGTTACTTTATTACAAAATATATTCTGTTGATGTTTATATTAATTGTAAATAATTACAGATAAATATAAGTGTAACTGTAAAGAGATGACGAATGGTGAAATTGATAGAAAAATTGCGGCAGCCTTTACATATATTAAAGTGTGTTCTAATAATGGTTAATATTACAATTAAAATTATATAACATTTATTTTATGTATAAATTAAATTAAAACTTTATAATATAATTTGTTGTAATATACTTCTCATATCTATGGAATATATATATATATATATATATATATTATAATAATAATATTTATTTATTAGATATTTTTTTTCAATAATATATCAAATATAAATAAAATATTCACTTATTAAATGGATGAGTGCCGTTCGTTTTATAAATATATTTTCTATTTAATAGATAGAGATAATTATAAGTTTTAAATGCTAAAGCATATGCCACACCAAAAAGTACCTAGTATTTTGATGAGGATATCGACGGGGATATCGTTGGTGATTTAAATGAACAAATTATTAATATGTTTGAAATTTTAATTATTTAATTATTTAATACTCAAAAATTAATTAAATATATTAAATAATAAAATATATAAACAATATATAACGAATAGACGCAAAATAGTATATCAATAAAAGCAGTGAACAATAATATTGGAAGGATATCTGGCTAAAGGAGCGGGAAGTGGATAGAACTGGTTTATTATTAAATGATTATTTATGTCTGGTATAAGTAAATAATTATTTTGTGACTTATATTTCAAGATTCTATTTAGAATAAGTATATATATACCTACATTTTATATTGCTACTTTATTCTCTGTAGAGTATATAGGTGTTGTAAATAATGTATATAATATAATGTAGATCAGGGATAAATCATATAAATATCAAAATCAATACCTATGTTCTGTGTTAGATGACAATTATACAAACATATTTATATACATATTCATTGGTTATTGTTATGCCTTGTAGTGACTCCTGTGCTTATATTCATACATTAGTTTAGGTGTAAATAGAGAACGTAATGCTAGTTTTTAAATGTTTATATTAATATTATTTACAATTTTATTAGATTTTGAAAAATATATAATCCATTTAATATATAAATCATTAGATTTATATCATAATATTTAAATGTAGAGATGTATAATTAATCAATTAAAATTAAATTAAATACATATTTTATTATAATAAAACGAATAAAGTGCTCATCCCCTTAAATATTCTAAATGTTTCCAAAATAAGAATACTCTTTTTATAGTTATCACCTAGCCAATATATATATATATATATATAATCTTATTATTATCACTAATTATTATAATAAGTTTATATTACACTAGATAAGAATAGTGTATATGAAGAAGATGAAGAGGAAGAAGAAAAGGAAGACGAGGAAGAAGAAAAGGACTACGATAAAATTGATGATGAACCATTGCAGGGGGATTCTCCTCATTATTAAAATAAATATATAAATTTAATTCTTATATTTTCTAACCGAATATTTCTAGATTATATCTTGTCGGATATTTCTAGATTATTTATTTGTCGGATATTTCTAGATTATTTACTTGTCGGATATTTCCAGATTATTTACTTGTCGAATATTTCCAGATTATTTACTTGCCGGATATTTCCAGATTATTTACTTGTCGGATATTTCCAGATTATTTACTTGTCGGATATTTCCGGATTATATCTTTCCGTATATTTCCGGATTATTGATTGTCGGATATTTCAAGATTATTTACTTGTCGGATATTTCCGGATTATATCTTGTCGTATATTTCCAGATTATTTACTTGTCGGATATTTCCAGATTATATCTTGCCGTATATTTCCAGATTATTTACTTATCGGATATTTCTGGATTATTATCTTGCCGTATAAATCCAGATTATTTACTTATTGGATATTTCCGGATTATTTTCTTGCCGTATATTTCCAGATTATGTTCTTTGCGGATATTTCTGGATTATTTTCTTGCCGTATATTTCCAGATTATGTTCTTTGCGGATATTTCTGGATTATTTTCTTGCCGTATATTTCCAGATTTATTTCTTGCCAAATTAACCACATGTTGCCGGATTTTTTCCGGATATTATTTGCCAAAAAAATCCGGATTCTGTCCAAAAAAATCCGGATATTGCCAAAAAATAGTTTGCTGGGTATATAAGTACACTGTAGATTGATAGACCCTAACAATGCAATACATTTACTTAACAACTGTATTACCGATATAACTGATATAACTACATAACTGGCTCACCAACATTTCCTTATCACTAAACTGTATTAAAACTGAATCATTACATATTAAATCATCTACTACTATATTCCTTCCACCACAAATTACCATTAACAATTTGAGTATTTCTTATGCTAATATATTAAAAACTCTTGGTAGGTAGGTAGGTAGCCTATATTAATCGACCCAACACTACAATTTCACATTCCGACTAAATCACTATCACAGTAAATTAACTACATACTACAAAACTTACGAACCCTAATACACTTCATTAATTTTAATACTGCAATATTCTCGCTACATCCCTCATTCTACCCCATATTGATTACTATAATTCCGTTTCCTAAAGGGACATATATGCCTCCTCGCAATCTAATAAATAAACTACAACGCCTTCAAAACACAGCTATCAGATTTATATTCAACATAGCTAAATATTCCAGACAACATATATCTCCTCTAAGAACCAAATTACATTGGCTTCCAATAAAATCCAATATAATTTATAATATGTCACTCACCATACATTTATCTACTCACCATAACACACCAGACTATCTCGCCAACTTACTAACTCCCAACATAACTATTTACGAACAACAACAAATAAACAAATTCAAATTAAAAACTCCAGTTTTATCATATTTAACTTTTGCCCAACATTAATCTTTCTCCGTCCATGCTCCTAAAATCTGTAATGATCTACTTCACCATATCCGATCAATTGACTCAACTGTAATTCAAGTTAAATCTAAAAACATACTGTTTTCTCAATAAATACATTAAAAAGCACGTCCGAAAACTTCCATAAATAAGTTGATGGAAGTACTTAAACCAATTAGGTAACTGGTAACATGTAACTACAATTATAGTTAACTTGCTAGAAAATAACTTTCTAGCAAACATTTCCGGACATTATTTCCGGTAAAACTGGTTGTGAGATACCCCTTTTAAAAGGACATATTAAATATTTACACCTTATAACGTGTTCTTCAATAGATGATATATAATAAATTTGTTGATATTTAATGATACACATGATTAATCTTTTAGTGCACCAGCGTTTATTTCATCTGAAATTATACCATGAGCCATTACATATTATAGAGAAATATACATTATTACAATATACTATTTTTCAACTAAAAATAATAAGCGACCTTTTATTTCGAATGTTCAATACGAATATAGTAAATTATCAAATATACAAAAAATAAATTATTAATATATTATTATTTAGAATTAATCATATTTATTAAAATGATTTTATCTTTCAAAGTAATATATAATTTTAAATTATAAATCAATTAGTATAAAATATATTATCAAAATAATGTCTTTGTTTTCAATAAATGTATATAATGGTTTTTGAGAATATCACTATAATTGATATATTATAATTTTTAACAATGAATTAATTTCAATATTTATAAAAGATATTTGATTAAAAATATATTGAAGATTTATATATATTAAAATTAATTTACAATATGATAATATAAAATACATATAATGTCCAAATGATATATTATTTAATAAAATGTATCTGTTTAAATAATTTTCTTAGTAGATACGTATCGTAGATACTATTTATGACTAATAGATACGATTACAAATACTTTTATAATTTTTATAATAGATACAAATACAAATGTATCTACGATACTGATTTTTTTCCTTAATAGATACTGTATCGGCGATACTGCCCAGCTCTGCCTATAAGTGACGAGATATAGTCATGCATGTATTTAAGAAATCTACAGAGAGAGGAGAAGGGTAAATTCAGAGAAAATATAGATTCTTATTTAATTACACAATGATAGAAAAGACATAATGCGAATTACTAATCTTTAGACAAATTACAACTAAACTGGATCTACAACTGGATCTCTTACCTCCCACGAATACGGAAATGAGTACACGCATGCAAATAGTAACATATATATAATCTGGGATACATAGTTTCGCAAAAGATATTATGAATAAGCAAAATTGTCTTTATTGAAGAAAAACTTAAATATATTACCTGTATTAGACAGCCGAATTGCATGAGTATCAGATGATATTATAGCAATTGCTTTAAACTTTCAAGCATTCACGAAAAATGAAGAATATGACCCATTTTAATTGTGTTGTAATCCTATACACAGTACACTTTATTAAATACATAGAATATACAATATAATATAATATTTATTAATTGTAATACACATAGTTATCAACTTTATCAGATAAGAGCTATGCAAATCGGGTACGATTTCTGGCTTTATTTGTAGGTGTGAACACACCTTTAGACGTGATGGAATAGATCAAGGAGCCAAGATTTCGAGGTTAAACTAGTTAGAAATTTATCCATGTTACAATATAGGCAACAATTTTAATTTATAACAAATAATATTTAAATAAAATCCATTTACATTATACAAATTTGTAGTTTAGCGAATCTAATTCTCAATACAATATATATTTAGATACCACCAGTTCATAAAACTACTCAGATATCCAATTTAATTGAGTTTTTAGACATTATTATAGAATAACTCAATAAAAATTAGTCTATTAGTTTAGTATCAACTGTATATAACAAATGTTATAATTGATGTATATACATAATTTATCTAAATTAGAATACACAGATCTCTGAAATAACATATAAATAATAAATATATATATATTCTTAATGTATACATAAAAATATATGCTAATCATAAATTAATAGATTATTATAAACACATATGTAAATGAATTCACTATTATTATGATAAACTGAAATTTATATAGATATTTGAAGATTTATAATTGTAGTGTATATAAAAGTTTAATCCAGAAAGAAAAAGACAACAATTAGAAATAATATCTTAATTTGTAAATACTTAATTGGTATTCTATTTATTTTTTCAAACTTGTGTAATATTAAATTTATTTCATTCTGTGTTAATTTGTACATTAGTGAGGTTATTTGTATCGGTATCAGTGAGGGTTGGTAGTGGTGTTATAAATAAATTATATTATCCTAGTGTATATAGTAAGACCCATCTAATGAAATGTCATTATTTATATGATATTAATCTATTTGTTAGAATGTCACCTTTTTAACGTACAATAACCCTGTTTTAAAGAAATAGTATATAACAAATACTTCATTATATAATATATAAAAATATTTTTAGAATTATTACTTATAATTATTTTAATATTTTTATACGAATAAACTACCATATCAATAGTGAATTAATGATACTCACTATGTATTGTTTTATATGTAAAATAAAGTAACTAGATTATTAAGTTTATATTGAATAATGCAAGTTAATTGCATGCATATAAGGTATCTGTAAGAGTAAAGCTGTTATTCACAAATAAACAAATAATTTATTATTGATAAACTTCTTAAAACATAGATATTGGGAAAGAATAGATACTAAAAAGATTCCAACTACAGAGATGAATTTTATAAATGACTACATTATTTATTTACTATACATTAGTATCTAACTATATACCTACTTTATTCTATGGTATTACAAGTAATTGATAGTGAAAAATTAACTTTTATAAATAATTTTTTTTTTACTGAAAATATATTTGGATTTTACGATAAGTGTATGAAAGTAATATATTTATATTATCAAAAGTACCTATATTCAGAGAAGTACCATTACCAATATATTACACTGGCCTGCATTTTTTAACTTTTTTCAATAGGATGACATTCTGCAAATTGATTCTAGACCTATTGTTGACACTGATCTCAAATGTGAAAACCGTTTTTCTCAATCACGTCAAGTTTTTCAAATATTTCAAAAAGGGAGATTTCTTGAAAAAAAATATTTTTATAATTATTAAAACCTTAATTATTAGTAAAATATTTTATAAAATCATATAAATATGCCTGAATATATTTTATATATATATTCAAGTATACAATATATCTTTAAAACATTATAAAATATGTTTACAAGTTGTATACAAAAATGATTTTTAAACTATGTACCCCGAAAATATTGGATTATTTCCAAAAAAAATTAATAGGTAAATATTTGACGATAATAATTATAGAATACATATGTAATATATGTTTCTAGATAGATTTTTAACGCTCCTTTCGGTTTAGTTTTTTTTTTTGTTCAATTTAAAATATTTTTTTGCTTTTTTTCTCAATTTTTTTAAGTTATTAATTCATGCTATTTAATGTATTTAAAAGTACTTAATTTATAACTATATTATATTATCAACCATATATTATACTTATTTATATATTATATATTATTATTTTATAAATATAAATATATATATTTATTTATGAATAAAATAAAAAATTAAGTTTCGGGTAAAAAATAATTAAGTTTATTTAATATATCATCAAGTAAAATCCAATAAAAATGGTTAATAATATAATATAGTTATAAATTGAGTACTTTTAAATACATTAAATAGCATGAATTAATAACTTAAAAAAATTGAGAAAAAAAGCAAAAAAAAATATTTTAAATTGAACACAAAAAAAAACTAAACCCGATATCTAAAAACTAAAAACATACCTGAAAGGAGCGTTAAAAATCTGTCTAGAAAAATATATTACATATGTATTCTATAATTGTTGTCGTCAAATATTGACCTATTAATTTTTTTTGAAAATAATCCAATATTTTTGGGGTACATAGTTTAAAAATCATTTTTGTATACAACTTGTAAACATATTTTATAATGTTTTAAAGGTATACTGTATACTTGAATATATATATAAAATATATTCAGGCATATTTATATGATTTTATAAAATATTTTACTAATAATTAAGGTTTTAAAAATTATAAAAATATTTTTTTTCTAGAAATCTCACTTTTTGGAAAATATTTGAAAGTTGAATAAAAAAAAACTAGACGTGATTGAGAAAAACGGTTTTCATATTTGAGATCAGTGTCAAAAATAAGTCTAGAATCAATTCACAGAATGTCATCCTATTTTTGATGCAGACCAGTGTTATGTATAAACTCTGAAAATATTATAAAGATCTTAAAAACATAAGAAATTGTGTAAACAAAATACTGAGATATAAGCTTCTAAAGTTTGTTGTGTAATAAATATACAATGATATGTATTGTATTTTGTCAGGAGTATGTTAATGATGTATAAATAAGGTACTAAATAATGGAACTAATGGTTACTTTTAAATAGCATAGTATACATTATTGTAAAGATAATGAATTATATTTTAATTTTTTAAAGTAAAATAATTATTATAAAACTATAACAAAGTTGATAATTTCTTCAAAACTATTTGTGTATTTGTGTATTAACATTAACACTATGATTCATATATCTAATAAATATATACTTTTTTATTTATAAAAAATGTAGGTAATTGATATTATAATCATAATTATATTATATCATGACAATTAAAAACAAATAAGAATATATAATGTGATTACTTATAATAAATGTTTATAATAAAACATATATGTAAAGGTGGAACTCCTAAATAAAGGAAATAGTTATCACTTAAAAACACATATTTTGAGAGGGGTTCTAATGTTTATATAATATTAAAATATTAACAAAATAAAAGTTGTAATTAAAGTATTAGAAGTTAAATTCAACATGTGTAAGATTATACCAACTATGTCAATAGATAACTAAACTAAAGATTAGATTTATGAGTTTTATTGAATAAACTATATTTATAAAAATACATATCGTATATACATTAGTAGGGGTGTGGGTGTTGGTGGTGGAAGAGAATGTGTGTTAGTTATGAACACTAGGGGTCAGCACTACGAGAGGATGGAGTTATTCTTCTTCTTGAGGTCGACGTAGAACTCCTGCATGTGTTTCATGTCCATCATTGTCTGGTTCATTATGCCCACGAGGATCTGTATGCCGTCTTGGTTCCTGCATAGTTGCTGGTGGGTTGGGTGGGGGAGGGGTATTAGTGTGGGGGATGATGAGGGGGGAAGATTATTAGTGTAGGGAGAAGATGAGCATTAGCTAGAGAGGGTAGGAGGTGGGGGAGGGGTAGTAGTGAGGGGGAGTATATCATAATAAACATATTTGTTTCATCAAAAAATATTTAATATTGATAAAGCAAAAGCACTTTAATGAAGACATATTTGCATTTATGATACATTTTAAATATCTATAAATAGACAATTTTACTTATGTATTTTATTTATTTGTGCAAGTGCACATTGTCATAAAAATAAAATATTTGGCAAATACGTGTATAAATATATTATAATATTAATAAAGTAATAAATTACGTAAAAATTAATTTAATTTTTTTTTATTTTTTAATATAATTTATTCGATTATTTTTTTTTAAATTATTTTAATAAACATTTTGTTGTGAGATTAAAATGGATATCTACGAGGTATAATAATAATAATAAATTATTTTTCTAACAAAAAAAATGCTGACTACTTTATGAACAAATTTATTTTTTTGTTAAAATGTACAATAAAAGTATTTTTTGAATTTTTTTTTTAATTTCCGTAGATCAATTTAATTATTAAATTTTTTTTTTTTAAATATTTTTAAAGATGTTTTTATATACTACATATGATAAAAGGCAATGTTTAGTTGTAGACAATTTTTCTTTTCATATAACTGAAATTTAAATTTGTTCATTAATTTTTAATTTAAATTCCTAATTTTGTTATATATTGTTTTGCTTTCTGAATTTTTGTCTGTTTTCAATTATTTGTTTATATTATATTTGGAATGAATAAGTGGAGTTATTCCGAGATAGCTGGCAATTTTCTATGAAGATAACTAAAGTTACCAAAAGTTACCAAAACGGGCTACCCTATTGTACATTATTTTATACTATTGAAATTATTTAAAATTGTGAAATATAAACACACTTTATCTTTAACACAAATTGTAATACTTGATATGTACAAAATGTTAATCAGATAACTGCAATATATAATATTGTTCTAGATTAATCTTAATTATAAATATGTTTTGTTATCATACTTATATATAATGTTAAAAAATTGTTTAAAATTATTGCAATATATAATATTGTTCTAGATTAATCTTAATTATAAATATGTTTTGTTATCATACTTATATATAATGTTAAAAAATTGTTTAACATTATTGTTATTTTGGTGGAGTCCTGTTATCACATCCAGGAATTTAGATGAATTTTGACTTATAACCAAATATATACACATATATTTGTTGAAACTGTGAATATTTATACTGTATTCTCAACATTTGTGAGAACTTTACAGAACTATATATATATGGAATGTATGAATAGTTTCATTTTATGTTTAAATAATGGTAAATCAAGTCCACAAATACTATTTTTTTTTGATATTATAGATTTCATTTTTTTTTACTAATACATATTGAATTAAATATAATAATTACTTTTGTGAAATTTTTAACTAATACTGTGTTTTATAAGTACAATAAAACATGTTTTATGAAGGTTAGTAAATAAATTATTCTAATAATAACATATTAAAAAATAATATTGATTAATTTATGACTATATATTTAGGTATAATTGTATAGGTAGATTATTAGGTAGATTATTAGGTAGATTATTAGGTAGACTATTAGGTAGAATATTAGGTAGAATATTAGGTAGACTATTAGGTAGAATATTAGGTAGATTGTATTATCTAACTAGCATATTATTGATTTTACAAAATTTTAAAAATCTATTATTTTATTAAAATAACTTTGAACGTATTTATTTTAAAAATAATTATTTTCTCACATTCATTAGTAATCAATATGATATTGAGAGTAGTGCAGTTTTCCATATGTTTTACCGCTTATGGTAATAACCGCTGTAATAACATGTCCAGTAAAAACAGGTTTTTACCATGGTAAAAACCTAGTTATGTCTATATAATTAAATATAATATTATCTATATTATATTAAACCTACTATTGTCTATATAATTTATAATTATATATTATTTATAGATTTTATATGTAATAGATAATATACAATTATAAAGTTAAACTACATTAAAATACTACATTAAAATCATGATTATAAGATTTTTTTTAAAACAACCTTTATTAATTTTGACTTTGTAGACATTTTTTTTTAAATAAATAATATGATATTGAAATTTAAATAAATGAGTAAATAATTCAATAAAAAATATATATATATAAAATATTGAATAGAATAATATATTTATTTTTGTATTAGTAAATGGTAATATTATAAAAAATATATATATTAAACAATAGAACTAATAATATTTGCATTGAGAAATTATTCAAATGTATTAATTATTTGATTTCATACTATGATATTTAATTAAATATATTAAATATATCTATAGATATATTGTTAATTATATGTAAATATTGAATAGAATATTTATTTTTATATATATGAAATTAAATATAGTTAAAAAAACATTTTTTACAATACTATATAACTATTTAGTAATATTTTATTGTGTAATTTTATGAATATATAGCATAGTATGATTTTATTTCATTTATAAAATGTATCCAATTACATCAACTTGTTAATTTTACAATATGAATAAGAATGACAGACCTCAAAATCCAGTATGGATTTAAAAAAATAAATGTACTATAAATAGCATAAATAAAGCACAATGATAAAATGTTTAGTCAAATTTTCAAATAAAACTGCCAGACAAATTAGCCATAACATTTGTTTGTTAACAATTGAGTATTAGGTTTTCCCAATTTTTATTGGTTATTACCAGTTTTTACCGTAAGTTAACATGGTAGAGATACGTTTTTGATGCTTTTTGCCATTTTTCCCGGTAAAACAGGTTTTCACCAAAAATAATGGAACCCTTGAGAAGTGTATGATATTAATAATTGTTGTTGATATTGAAAGAATTAAATATCAAATACTATATGTAAGATTTCTAGAGTTTATTGTATATGTAAAAAAAAGTTAATATAATAAATAATGATAATTTCGTAGACAAAATAAATGTGCACTTTTAAATATTAATTACATGTAATTAATATAATAATAATGTATATTAATATAATGTATATAATTATAATTATTTTGATTACAAATTCTCTCCATATATGTATAGCATAACTATATGATTTATAAAGTTAAGAAATATTTGCAATACTTATGCCACACTACAGGTTAGTAACAAGTATCATAGCTGTAAACAACAGGATATATCAGTATTATGTATTATATCCACAATTATGTTTTAATATCAATAATATTTTAACCTAGAAAATATATAAACTAATAGTAAAAAGATGAAATAAATACTATTAGTAGTATATATATATATATATATACTATATATGCTATATATATATTATTGAAATGCACTTCATATATTGGGCTCACAAAAGAAAAAACAAATGGCAGATTTATCATAAAATAAGATGTCAAGACTGTTATTGTAGGTATTGCACTTATTCAAATATATACTATTGGTCTTATATTCATAAGAAAAATTCAGAAATGAGAATAATTTTGATTGGTATTAAATAATACTAAAAATGTATTGGTCTATGGTAACTTGAGGCAAATTTGAATGTGTAAAATCTAATATACATACATTAGGAATTCAGCGAAAGTTTCGGTTTAATAATAAATACAGTTACTATATACCTATACGTATAAATTGTAAGATTATATTACATGCGTGTATGTATTAAATAACTATTATAAATTAAAATATAATAATATAACTTTAATATTTAATGTTGACATTTTTCACCAATTGACCTCGGGTTCCAGTGACCACTAAGAATTAACAAAACTAAACAGTGAATAAGATAACAACAGCCTAGAGAGCTGTAGTGCGTGGCATACCTCAGTGACAGCGGCCTGTTGTTCAGTAGTGATCACACGCTTCCTGTTCTTCTGATAGTTGACATCCGCTTCCGCGGTGTCTTGCATGCGGATCTGTGACAACAGCTCGTTGAGTTTAGCCTGTAGGGTGTAGGGGTGTAGGGTGTAGGGGAGGTTAGGTGGGGGCATGGCAGGTAGGCGGGGATGGGTGGAGCTAGTTTTGATATATTTGTCAATAATTTTTTTTAATATTTCTAATGATTTTCTTTTTAATCATTTTTTAACGATATTTTTATACATTTTTTTAATGATTTATATTTAAATATAATATTATATATATATATATATATATATATATATATATATATATAACTATACAATATTTAGTAGACTATTACTAGCATAATATTAACAATTTTGTAGAAATGAATATTTGGTCAATTTCGTGTCCACCAAATAGACATGTCAATAATGTATCACTTTTTATATAAATTTGACTTAAAATAAAAGTATATCATTAATATATATGAATTACATTTGTATATTATTTATTAATAATATTAAAATCAAGAGAATAAGTGAGTTTAAAGAATGATTGAATTAACAATCTATATATATATATATATATATTGGATACATAAATATAAATATTTAGTAGACATACTATAGTAAATGAAATATATAGAATTATTGGATATATGTTCATAGGGTGTTGATACATTTCGATGTTATATTACTTGTGGATCATATATATTACATAAAAATATAAAAATAAAATACTAAATTCTAATATAAAATAAAATTCTAAATTCATAATCAATATATATTAAAAATATAATTAAATTTAATTGATTAATAAATTAATTTGTTTATATATTTAAAAATAAGTGCATATGCGTAATGTGTTGTTTATCATTACCTATAGAAAGTATCTCAGAAAATAGAAAAGCTAAAGCTAGATAGAATGACTATGACAATTCTATGCAAAATATCCATAACAAATAAATATTGATATTGTCGACAAATTCATTAACTTATAAATAATATATATTTGGTAGACATTATTTTTATGTTTTTTATTATTCATTATTTTGAACAAATAATTAAATATATTCAAAGATAATATCAAAATTAATTAATATGTAAATATTCACCTTTAAAAAAAGATAGACATATAGGTCTATATTTAAAAAAATATCTTCCAAATGATTATATTTTACATTGTCTACAAAATAGTTATATATATTGTATGTGAACATAATACAAAATGAACAAAACCGGGTCGTATTGGCTAGTATATATATATACTAGTATGTATAAATTTATTATTAAATATATTATAAAAAAATAACATAACAAATGTTTATTAAAAATAATATATTTTAATTAATTTTATTGAAAAAATTCAAATATAAAAAAGTGATTGATGGTATTATATTAAATGGACTTCCAATTAAGAGATAATTATTAGTATAAAGATCTACTAAAATATTACCATAATAATACATAGAATGTTCCTTATCTATAAGTAATGCTGACTAGGTAACCTTATATCCAGTAGGACAGTTCAGTTGTGTTTGAATAGAGTCCAGTTGATTCCTCATCCTCTCGTCGAATTCATCGGCTGCGAATCCCTGCTTACGTTCAATCTCCTGAACTATTATCACCTGAGAGAATGGTGGTTTATATCGTTAGGTGTATGCGTTATCTGTTGAGGTTGTGTAAGATTGGGGTGCAAGTGATTTTAAAGAATATTTTACAAAAAGTTATTTAATTAATTTTACAATAAAATAATTATTTATATATGAAAGAATGAAGTTAGAATATTCATTATACTAAAAATTCTGTAACTATTAAAATAAATTTAAATTCTAAACAATTAAATATTAAATATTATTAATGTTATATTATTTATTTACTATCTAGATAAGTTAATTGTATATGTAGAAGTATATTGTCTAAGAAAAGTATATATGTATATAAATATGTATATCTTAAAATGGTACATTTTCATATTTTAATATTTATTTTGGTAAATTATATTTTTCCAGCGCCAAGAAACCTATTAGCTTCTAAAAAGGCGATTGTGTATTTATTTAATTCTGGTTCTTCTTTATTATTAAACACATATCCGATATTATAATATAAATGTAAAAATATATATTATTATACAAATTTTAAATAAATATTTTTTTTTAAATTAAATAAATAAATAAGTCAAAGATTGTTACATCTGCATTAGTGTCATTGATTTCACTCTATTAAGCGAAATGATTGACGCTTAAGTTAGGGAATCGCTAGATTATAAATGTTTCGATTACGTAGATATATTTACATATAACAACATTTTGTTGTTACATTTGTGGCAATAAAATAATGAGCTGATATTAAATATGTTCTGAATTTGTCTAGTTGTCGTGAATCCTGGTTAGAACAAAAATAAAACATATATTAGTAAATTATTGGAAAATAATTATTTAAACAATTTTAAATTCGATTTTAATCTATTATAAAATATATTTAATTAGTATGTAATCCTAAATTATACACGTTAAATATCTAACTAATGAGTTATTAAAATAGATAAATTTTGTTTTAGACATATGTAATCGTCAAACTAATAAACAAATAGAAACGTTAGTTAAATAACGATTAATTCTAAACGCCGTAACATACTTTACTGTAAGCCACCTGGTGATGAGTGTTGTAACCTGAAGGACGCTATGGCTCAAGGTCAACAGACGTTGTTTGTAAAGCTCAATCTTTCCCTTTATCTCCAGTTGTTCACATTTCATATCCGATATCTCATCTTTAATGATCTGTCGGTGTATAGTGGTTGTACTGTGTGTACAAATTGATAAAGCGACGGTAAATACCTTATAAGGCATTAAGTAAGATAGATCTAGGGTAGATTAGTATATTAATCTTCTAATACCCGAATATACTACAATGGTGTAAAGGTGAATTAATGTTCGCACTTTCGCTATTAATTTAAAATTTCGTGAAATTTATTCAACAAATTACAAATATTCAAATTAGTTTAGCATGATGAAAGATGTGTGGATTAGATAATATCAATAGATCAGTGGATGATAATAATGATAATGAGCCTACCATCGATGTACATTATTAGCTGATCCAATATGGCTATTAGGGGTAGCGTCGTTCATTAGAGGAGGCAAGAGATATGTTACACCCTATCCACTAAACATAATTATGAGTAATCTATATTTCATAGGGGGCAGTAGAATAAATCAATAACATTAATCTTATAGTTATCACTAAATTATAATTACAAATGTAAACGATATTTTTACATGCCTGTCTATATCAATTATTGAAATACACAATTTATTTATTTCATTAGTAACGTTAAATTTTTTAAATAAAATAGTATACCGTACAAATATATAAGTGGTGATGAATTAGTAATATAAATACTACAATTTTATAACATTAAATTATTAATTTATATGTATAATTTTTATTTTAAAATTACATGCGAAATATAAAATCTAAAATAAGGGGGTGCTATAAGCCACCACTAGGGGGAGATGCCTACCTCCATACGAGCGCTATGAGCCTTAGCCTGACTCTGCTGATGGAGCATTCTCTCGGCGAGGTAGTCGAAGCCTGCCATAGGGATGGGTACGGTGGTCTCAGGGTCGGGGTTGTCGTGTATCGACTGTTTCCAGATCAGGGGGTTCACGCCTGTCAATCAGGTGGGCATAATGATGGAGAGAATAGTATTAGTGAATGTTTACTAATATCTCCATTCCACAAATTCAATGATTGGTATTTTTTTTAATATATGTGTTATTATATAATATTACTATTTGAATTTTAAATTACAATTTGGTGTAAGTAGTGATTAAACCCGGACTCGGTTTCGGGTTCCGATTCTGGGTTCTAACAATATTTAAAGAGATCGGATTTTGAAAAATGGTTCAAGAGCGGTTCCGGGTTTTAATAAATTAATTTCGGGTATTTGTGTAAAATAAAAATAATATTTAATATGTATGTAAACATAATTAATGGATAATAAATTACTATAACGGATACCACTGATAATATAAGTAAACAAATATTACCAAAGTCAAAGATAGACGGTCGTCTATTAAGACTATTGTAATATATCACTGTACTAATCATATAGGAAAATAAGTATTTAATTATTTAATAGATATTAAAATATTTATAATATTATATATAAATTTGTACTACATTTTTGATCAAAACTTTTGTTTTAATAAAAATTAAAAAAAACTACAATATGATTAATATTATAGAATTCAATAAGCTTAGTAGTGATACTAATTTTATTATAATAGCATCACTATAAAAAAATCATTCTAGTAGATATTTTTTGATCATAATAAAAATATTTCACGATCTAATATTTATAAATTATATACTCTATTTATATTTATTCACATAATTATATATATTTTATTATATATATATATATATATATATATTATTATTATTATTATCAGATTTAGGTTTGCACCAGGGTTTTTGTAGAAGCTAAAGCTTATCGAGACAATTACCCTTAATTTTAAAGCAAGTTCAAAAAAAAACTAAATAAATAAAATATTATAAAATATTTGATGACTTCCTGTTTACATAGATACAATACAATGAATAAAATAGAAAAATAATATAAATTGTTTGAACTTGCCATAAAATTATGTAATCATCATTTAATTATTTATAAATAAATAACTAAAATAAATAATAAGTACTATAAAATAATACACTAAACAAAAATATAGATGTATTAGTATAAAAGAAGAAAAAATGAAGTAAAATGAAGTAAAACTGAATAAAACTGAATAAAACATAACAAAAAGAATATCTAGAAAGATGGTAAGAACTGTATGTAACATCTTTTTTTTTTTGGAATTTTTTTGTAATACTTTATAATAATGTAAAGAATGTAAAATATTTGTTCAAACTGAAATGTTAGTTTAATTACTAATTTTTATATAAGTGTCAATAAAGAGAAATAAAACAAAGAAGTATAATCAAGTATACAAGAAAAAAGATTCAATACAAAATGTTTATGTAATTAAAAATAAAGTCAAATAATATTATTAGTCAGAGGGAAATAAAAAATACTAAAGAAAATACTAAAGAAAAAAGAAATACCTAACAGTTTTTTTTAATTTTATTATTTTTATATAAACGTCAATTAAAAAGAAAGAAAACATGAAAGTAAATTCAAATATAAAATGCAAAAATTCAGTAAAATAATATTATTAATGTCGGGGAAATAAAATATTGTAAAGTAAAACACTCAAAAGTATTAATTTTTTTTTAATTTTTACATAAACGTCAATAAATTAAAATAAGAATAAAATGTGGATCTTAGTATATAATACAATATTAGATAAAAGACATGATAAAAGATATAAAATTAGAAAAATGAGATTTAGATTATAAGTATATTGAGTAAGAAGATAACAAATGTGTATACATACGTTTCCTGAATATATATATATATATATATATATATATATATATATATATATATATATAAATATACATATAATTTCTATAATTGTGTTGTATTCGAATGTTTAATTACAATATAATTTTCAAATAATATTAAAATATATATAATATAATACATTATTTTAAATATTTAACATTATACGAATCTAAAAGTAATTATTTTATAAATTATGATTATAAATATTAAACATTAAGTTTAAGAACTTAGTCTCGAAGTTAAGTTATTATATGTTTAATTACATATTATATGAGAAATTAAAAAAAATGCTATCTAAATAACAAAAAAAGATTTGAAATCTGACTTATTAAAAATGGATGTGTGAAATAGTGATTAAAATGTACATAGGTGAAGTAATACTAATTGCATAGTAAAAATATTTATTATATACATATAATATACATATAATATAATATTTATTATAAACTTTCATTATCTCGAGAGACTCGAATAAAATTTAGGATTTTATTGCCTCGAGATAATGAAAAATGGGCAAAATTTAAATCACTAAAGATAAGTATACAAATAGCTCTTTTAAAATTATTTAATTTATTAATAATATATAAATATGCTCAAAAGATATAAAATAGCGTTTGGAATAAACCCAAACAGAAATATCCCTCATTGGAACCCGCACTGATAATCACAATTAATAAAGTGTATGGTCCTGGACCGAAATGAAGCTTAGTTTAAAACAAAGCCAAACTATTATAACATATTATCGATTCAATACATAGATCTGTAATATCTGAATACATATCTATTATTCACTACTATCGACGCAGAAACTAAATAAAAATATAAATATTAAACAAAATATTAAAACTTTATTATTAATAATAATTGTAATTCTAAATTCTAATAATTAATTAAATTAGTGTTTTCTTGATTATTATATGAATCTTATTATAGAGTTGTCTTTATATATATATATATATATTCAAAATGAAGCTTTGAAGCTTTGAAACAAGTTTTAACTTTTTATTTATATATGAAGCAGGTTAGAACCTTTGCTTTATTTTAGAAATTAACTTTGATCTATAGAATTTGTTTATACGAATTTTGAAGCATCAGTAGTTGAGTTTATTTCTATCAGTATTATATAATATTAAATAATTCATATTCAACTGATTAAAATTGACATGAAAAAAAATCATTAAAATATATTTTGTAAAAAATATTTCAAAGAAACAATTATTATTACAAATTTATTTTTCGAAAAAATTCTTAAAAAAAATAATCAAATATTTCTATCAAAGATGTGTTCTAACTTAGAACTTCTAAGGAAAGATATAACACTTATGCGAAATCGTGTAATTCGATTTAGTACACAAACATTAAGAGAGCCACATGCGTTCATGTTTCGGAACTATGTGTTGTTTATAATGTAAATTTGTATTTAAAACAATACACAAAATATAATATAATATGTTTTAAATTATTATTTATATCAAATTATTTATATATGAAAACTAAGTTTCCATTATTGATATATAACAAAGCAGAGATATATGTTGTTTTAAAATTCTATTCAACTATATGGCGATTAAAAGCTAATTTAAATTGCATATAATTTAATAGAGCATTAAAAACATTGTTGTATAGAAACCGCGCCAAACCTAAATCCATTTCAGTGATTACGTTACTACTGCTAGCACAAGGATGCTTAAAATAGGGAACGTTGCGTAGATACGGAGTGTTACTACGTTAATTCTATAGTGGTAATAAACAGCTGAGAGATGAAACCTTTAGGCGGATTATGCAGATAGGCTTTAATCTGATCTCGAGTGAGGCCCACTTTAGGGAAGAACTCCACTACGGCCAACTGAGTGACCAGCTGCTGCTTGACTGTGTTCAGGAACTGGAAGAACACGCTGGCACTGATACGGGTCTTGTCTCCTACCACCGATTGCTCCTCGACGTACATCAGTAGTTCGGTGCTAAAGGGTGGGGGCAGGGGTGAGGGGAGGGGTGTTAGTGGAGGACACCGGCTTAGCGAGGGGGTGTTAGTGGAGGACACCGGCTTAGCGAGAGTGTAGGTTAGTGTATGGTGTACAGTGTCGGGTAAGCCGGAGTGGCTCGGTAATTTTTTTTTGAAAATTGCTGCACTTTTTTTTATATTAACTAGATAACATATTAAATTGAATACAAAAAAAAAAATTAAAAAAATTAATTATTGGAGGTGCGCCACCTCATTAAAGTTTAACATGAAGAGATAGGAAGTTTAACATGGAGGAGATAGGAAATATTTGAAACTTCGATTTAACATCATTAACATTTTTTTTTGTAGTTTTATCTGCAATTATAGTTTGAATTATATATTTTTGTATAAGATAATATTTGTACAATATTTTTTTTCGATTTTCCAGGAAATTTCCAGGAAATTTTGGAAAAATACAAAATATTTTAATTTTAATTAAAAAAAAATTATTTATAAAAAAATATAAACATAAATATATATACATAAGTATATGAGTGTACTATTACATGAAATTAATTTTAAAACAATAATGTATAGTATAAAATATGGTTATTTATTCACTATTTTAATGTAAAAATATGATAAATTTTATATTTGAAAAAAAAAAGTTTACGCACTATTACAAATTTTTTTTTTCAATCGACTGGATTAATAATAGGGTTTTTTTAAAGAATTTAAATCGTTAGAAATTTTTTTAA
The DNA here is from genome assembly GCA_964019155.1 of Osedax fenrisi. Taxonomy (NCBI): domain Eukaryota; kingdom Metazoa; phylum Annelida; class Polychaeta; order Sabellida; family Siboglinidae; genus Osedax; species Osedax fenrisi. Next base: position 32,048,410 of record OZ025243.1, read on the forward strand.
ATATATTTTACTTTTTATCTTATTTTTTTATAAATTTTAAATTATTAGTTTGCTCTATCATTTTTTTTCTTTTGTAAATTTGTAAAAATCAAGATACAACTTATATTATAGAATTTAAAGAGCTTTGTAAAAATATAAATTATATTAATTTTAGATAAAAAAAATATTATTAAAAAAAAAAATCCCAATTTTCCCCATATTGGTCAGAAATGCTGATATTTTTTTTATTTCTATAAATATTTAGATAGCTATATTTATAATATATATATTATGTTAATTTCATTATATAATATTCATTATTGAATGAGTTATGTTATAATATGTATTATAAATAAATTAATACATTCATAATTTCTATCTACAAAATTAAACATTTTTACTAATTTTTTTTTCACAATTGTGGTCATAACTTTTTTTTAAATAAAAATTTAAAAAAACTAAGATATGACTTCTATTATAGAATTTGATAAGCATTCCAACTATACAAATTTTATTATAATAGCATAAATATATAAAATCTCATTTTAGTACCAATATCCCATATTCGAATATCTTTATAGTTATTATTTATACAGTAAGATTAGCCGATTATATCCATATATGTTGTTATTTGTCATTTAGTAAATGGTTTGGGGTTATATAAAATATAAAAAGGTGTATTAGTAAGAAGGTTCGTGGTTAAAGAGTATAATAAAATGAATATAAATTTGAAAATTAGTTGTTTATAAGGGTTTATAATGTAATTGTCATGTGATTTCAATATAGGTATTAGCGGTATTTTTTCTATAGAAAAATATTTATAGGTATTTTTAAAAGCTCTGGCGCACGGCGAATACTACATGTAAAAAAAAAAAAAGTATACCATTGTGACAGAAATACTCCAAACATAAAATGCTAGAAGGTGCAGCAATTTTCAACAAAAAAAGTCCGAGCCGCTCCGGCTTAGTGTCGGGTAATGGAGGACGTAAGGCATAGCTATACAGGTCGACACTGTTTAACATCACTATACATCAGTAGTTTGTTGCTGAATCACGGGAGGGCAGGGGGGAGGGGTGTTAGCGGGGGGACACATGGGTGTAGGTTAGTGTATCGGGGAGATAATGAGGTGGTGCTGGTGGTGGTGAGACATATGCATAGGTGTGGGTCAGGAATGGGTTACGTAATTATTTGTGTTTGTTTTTGTATTTAAATATACTGATTTGGTGTATTTGAATGATTAATAGAGATATATTTTTATTTGAATTTGAATGATTAATTGCCCACTGGTATCGCTGGTAAGGTGTACAGATCTGTAAGGTAAATGCACACAGCTGCAGGCAAGTGGGTGAATACCATTTAATCGGCGTGTAGATTTGCAAATGTTTGTACTTTTTAGAAAATAAAATAGATATTTATAGTGATATAGTGATACATGTATTATATGTAGATAATATATATATATATATATATTATAAATGGAAAATAAATATTTAATGTTTAAATTTATAACATTTTAGAGATTTTTCTGCAGTCAAAACTTACTACTAAATACTTACTCAATTTTTACTTAATTATTATTATTTATTCATACATAAATATTGATAACTATGAATAATTGTAATGTTCTATCTTTAATAAAAATAAAATTAATTATTTCAAATACAACATATCAATATTCCTCATAATTTTGTGTATTTAAATTGAAGATATCATAATATTTTATTGATATTTATAATCTAAATCCATAGATATAGAAGTTACTTCTATTTCTGTTTTAATATTTCATATATAATATGACTAATATCCAATAAAAATCACTGATGCCATTTTGTTGTTATAGATAAAAGTGGTATTCACGTATCTATTCATTACATTGCATTTCTTACCCACCTTCTCGCTGTTCAACACGCAACCAGAGTGCACTAGTATAACATATAAATTGTAATTATATAATGCACTATATTACAGTGATCCTTTGTAATAGAGGTGATATGATTATACCTATTGAATAGTATAATGGTGCTGCTTAATCATAATGATGTGCAATATCACAGTACAGATGTGGCTAATAAGTTCATTTCAATACACATTATCTGTAATCAACAAACAGTTCAGACCACTAAACACACTATAACCAATAGTGAGAGTGACTATAGGCAGGTTTTAATGGTTACACCTCAGCCTAATGAGATAATATAGTAAACGGAAGTATGGGAAACTCATTCGATTGTTAATATAATTGAAACATTCTCAGAAGCGTATGTTTTATATGAAATATAAGTGTGTTTTAATAAATTAACAATCGTCCGTCTCAACTGGGATTCGAACCGCTACCCCGGCACATATGAGGCCGACACTCTACCATCCTAGCCGATGGACACTCTCACTTTCGTTAACGTGAAATTATAATTTATAACTAAATTTGCATTTTAATATTTCGCGTGAGAAATATTAAATATAATATTACAACATCTAATGTAAGTTTTTATTTCCGATAAAAATATCAACTAATATATGTGGATAGAGAATTACATATTATCGCCTAAGTAACATAGCCTCTCTTCAGACAATATTTACAGGCTACGATTATTAGCACTACAAACTTTCCATTGGGCAGCGGTTTGATGCTGTCGATACGAATCGTAAGGTTAGGCTTGGAGCCGAAGAGTTTCTGCAGCCCGTCGATGAGCTGTTGTTGATTAGCGCTGACTTCAGCCACCGTCTTCTTGAAGATCAGCATCACTACTCCGTCTTTATTACGCGATCGTGATATGCAGTTGTAACCTATAGCCTTGGATCACGGGGTTAGATAAGGTTATATAAGGTTAGATTAGGTTAGATAAGGGCTACAATATTGCTAACACTAGGGGGAGCTACAATATCACTACTATTATGATTGTATACCATGTATTGCGTATAGCTAGAGATGGTTTGCATATAATTCTATAATTTATTAATTATTTTTAATTAATTCCAATTAAATATGTATAATATTAGATTATTAATACTATTACCAAAGCCCAAGATATGCGGTTGCCTATTAAGCCTATATAAATTATAATATGACACTATACTAATCAAATAGGAAACATGGGTATTTAATTATATCATAGATATTAATAATATATTAATGTCTTAAATAGAAACCAGATAAAAATAATTTTAAAATCATATTATTATTTTTTTATTATACTAGAAATATCAAATAAATATATGCATATATTTATTAATAATATTATTATTTAGAAATAGGCACATTATTAATTTAATAAATATTGAATAGACATATTTCTTGTTATAATAAATTCTATTTTTATAAAAATTATAATTCATAACAATATAAATTTAAGCCATCACATTTTATTCACCACATTTAACCAGATCATAAATTTTGTTTTAATAAAAATAAATAAAAACTAAAATATGATGATGATGATGATGATATTCGGTTTATTAGGCACTAAAATAGTGTCATGTAGACCCCTTCGCTCGTGTGGATTATAATATGACATATTTTAGAATTTAATAAGCCAATGATACTAATTTTATTATAATATCATCAATATAAAAAATCTCATTTCGTAGCTATTAAAAAATAATTTCACAATATTTACCAAATTATATACTCTATTTATACTTATGCACATAATTATATGAATATATAATTACATATATTATATATTATATTTATATATATAAAATGTATATAATAATAATAATAATAATAATATTTATTAGAAGAAAGTTGTACATTTTTTTCGTATGAAGTATTTAAATTAATTATATTGTTATTTCCTCTAAAGGGCTTCAGATAAAGATCAATATCTTTTCTATGCTGTCACCCGATTATATTGTGATGTATTCGAATGTTTAATTTGAAAATAATTTTAAATTAATATTAAAATATTTATAATATAATACATTATTTTAAGTATTTTTTAACATTATATTAATTTTAAAATAATTATTTTATCTAATATTGATTAATAATAGTAAATATTAAATGTAATTATATATTATAGGACAAACTTAAATAAATGTATGTACATAAAAAAGAAATTTAGATAAATATATATATATATATCTAATTTATTATTTAACTAACAGATTAAATAGAATTAATAGTATATAATTATGCATACTATGGAAGAAGAGAGTCAAAAACTGCCGAGCAAGCTCGACCTGGTAAGGTAAGGTAATGCACACTATAATAAGTAATAATAGTATTTTTATTTTTAATATATATATATATTATCGTATAAACTATCAACAAATTAATTTGATAAAACTGAATAGAATTTCTATGTAATATATATCGAAAATATATTCTAGTAAATATATAATAGTTAATATATATATATATATATATATATATATACATATAGCTGTATAAATACTGTTAAACTGTATACCATTCACCTACAAGTATACTGACCTTGAACTTGCAGTAGATGTTATCAGGTTTGAGGTCAACGAATGCCCCCTGTTGGGTGTAGTAGGCTCTGCCTGTCCCGTAGCCCGCCTGTATCTGGTTATACTTAGCTATCACTACATCTCTCTCGTCTCCGTATAGGGTGGGGGTTGTGAGGGCCTTTAATAGGTTCTTCTCCTCCTCTGGGGTTAGAGTGGGTGGTGTTATAGGGTGGGGGTTGTGAGGGCCTTTAATAGGTTCTTCTCCTCCTCTGGGGTTAGAGTGGGGTGGTGTTATAGGGTGGGGGTTGTGAGGGCCTTTAATAGGTTCTTCACCTCCTCTGGGGTTAGAGTGGGGTAGTGTTATAGGGTGGGGGGACATAGGGTGGGGGTTGTGAGCCTCACAATGTGAGGGTATTTAGGAGGTTCTTCACCTCCTCTTGGGTTAGAGTGGGGTAGTGTTATAGGGTGGGGGGCATAGGGTGGGGGTTGTGAGGTCATTAAGAGGCTATTTTCCTCTATGGGGCGTGGTTATAGGGTGGGGGGGTAGATAGTACTACTACCACTTACACTAAAGGCTACGGATACTGATACTGCTATGACTAGTAGCTATCGGCTACTGTTACTAACAATACCATTAATAATTATACTATTGCTATCTCTGATGTTAATGCTTATACTGCTACTAATAATATCGTAGTATTATAATAGATTACTTTTTAATTCTACTAAGATATTATTTGTATATTGATATTAAATATTTATTAAATAAATAAAAATATATAAATATATATATATATGATTGGTATATATTAACCTTATATGTTTATATATTGTCATTCTTTGAAACTATTATATTTAATATTAATATTATGAAAAGTAATTTTATTTTAAATAATTTACGTTAGAATGAACTTTGATGACAAACGTGAATAGTACATGTTAAACTATCTACACTCTACGCAATGTATTCAATACTTACTATATATGGTAATGCATATTTAGATAAATGTTTTTAATAATCATTATCATAAATATGACGTTCCCTATTAAACATAATATATTTATATATAACATTTAAATAATTGATGCTATCATCGATTAGTATTATAATGTTTACGCTAGTAAATTATAGTACTCGCTATATAGTTTCATATTTGTAATAATCAAATATAATGAATGATGAAACTTCACGTGACCCTCCTATAGTAATATTAGGTAGTTAGTTGTGTATATAAACCTAATTGTAATTCAGCAGAACTCTGTACTGGAACAGGTGCAGCAACTGTGATAGCGATAGTGATGTGTGTTATAGTCTCATGTAGTGTATGCGATAGTGATGTGTTATAGTCTCATGTAGTGTATGCGATAGTGATGTGTGTTATATAGGGGCTATTAATATTAGTGTTTAACTTGTAGCGATACAAATATTTTGAGTTTTGAACATCGATACAATGAAAAGTGGGTTCATTTGCAACACTAATTCTATATATATATATATATAATATATATTTATAAAGAAAGAAATAACTCTAATACATTTAAATGTAATTATTATAGATTATTTGATTCAGTGGAGAACAGAATATTTCATGATAATGCAAATAATTTAATAATTATAGACTAATAATATAAAATTAATCATATTTACAAAATATATATTTGCAAATTTTAATATAAATAAATCATCATATGATGATTTATGTAAATAACTAGATAATTTATCATATGTATTTAATTCTAACTTTACCAATTTACATTTTTTACATATAAAGTAGATTTTGATCTTGAATTAATAAATATAGTGAGTACATAAAAAAGGCATGTAAAAAATTGGTTTTAAATGCGTTTTAAATCGTGAATAAAAAAACGAAAAAAATGGAATAATATTTATAATAGGATATATTTAAAAATATCCAACATCTTTAACACATTTAATTGTATAATAATATTTGAATTATTATGTTACATTATTAGAATACTGATGATTGAAGAAAATAAATTAAGTTACATTACAAATATTTATTATATAAAAAAATCCAAAATATAATAATATATATCAATAATAAATAGTGATATTAGATAAATGTATGGCCGTTAATATAATGCCGAACATATCAGTGATATTGATATTACATCGCTATATATACATAACTTATATAGAATTATGATTACATACATATATATATATATATATATATGTATGTATATATATTATTGAGATGAAAAATTACAATCTACACTATGAAATTTAGATATTATGTTTATTTTTTAAAGTATTACATATAATGACATTATATATACAACATTAGTATCATTTAGTTAATCATTGAGAATAAAATGTCACTAATTATACATATCAAATAATAACTAATAGAGTTATTATTAGTTGTATACCGTTTATATATATTTTATATTGATACAATTAAATAAATATATAATAACAAAAGGTAAAATAATATATAAAAGTTATTAAAGAAAAATATAAATATTAGTGATGATATTATTGTAATCAGGAAAAGTCGGCCATTTAATATGAACACATTTCAGTTATGCAAATAATGATAATGATAAAACCATAAGATATATGACAATTATTATATTTCATTATTATACTATTTAATTCTATAATTTGTTAATGGCGCAATTATATACATCGAAAAGGAACACTGTTGCATCAGTGAGTATGCATACGGTCTACCTACCCCCGAACAAGGACGTCGCAGGTTTAGCCGCCCCAAACATGCCGACCCCAGTTTGAGGAGTAGTCGCAAACAGAGACGATGTGCCGAATAAACTGGTTTTAGCGGGTGTTGCGGCGGTTCCGAATATACCTTGAGTGACAGACAGACATATGTAGAGATTATTGCTGTGATATATGGGATCGTTGCCAATGCGATACATAGTAAGATAGGCAATACTATGATACATTAGATACATTAGCGATACATTAGCGAGCTAGTCGATATCATCACTGCGATAAGTTGATATCGATGAGTATGAGAGTGTATAGTACACTGTATACTATACACTGTATACTATACACTATATACTATACATTGTTAGATGCTAGGTTAGAACTACAACAATGATTATATAAATCATATAGAATATTACGATTTCTAATAAGAATAATACACGAGTAATATTAGCGATAATATTAATGGTTATACTACTAAGCACTAGGTACATCGTGACTCATACATTACACTACTAAGCGCTAGGTACAGTGTGACTCATACATTATACTACTAAGCACTAGGTACATCGTGACTCATACATTACACTACTAAGCGCTAGGTACATCGTGACTCATACATTACACTACTAAGCGCTAGGTACAGTGTGACTCATACATTACACTTCTAAGCGCTAGGTACATTGTGACTCATACATTACACTACTAAGCGCTAGCTACATTATGACTCATACGGTACAGTGACAGAACACAGTGATACTTACTAGTGGTGGTCTTAGCGGGAGTTCCAAACAGATTTGTAGAGGTAACCGCTGCACTGGGAGAACCAAAGCTAAATGCTGCTGCGTTGTTAATGTGTTAATCAATGTTATACTCTACATATATATATATATATATATGTATATAGAAGTTATATCATAATGATGTATTCTTTGAAAAGTGGTTTAGCTTTAAATGTGAATGATATTCGAATGAGAGACACTCGTGTATATGGGGAGGTACATCTGTAAACATCAGAATACTGTCGCGTATCGCTGATATAATCATGAAAGGAGTTACAACGATGTACCTATCTCTCTCTCTCTCTATGTCCGTATGTAACTATTTCACAAGTGACCGACGCGTATCACAACATATAGCGGTAGAATGTCGTGTAGTGAATAATTAGTGTAACGATTCGTTATTTCATTAGAAATGATATCTAACGATGTAATATTCGTTGAACGTATAATCGTGCATACATAGCTTAGGAGTGTTGATCGATTTAATGTAGCTATTTAATCTAAATTACAAACGATTTAGAAATCTTTTCACTAATTCAAATATTACACTTAATTTAAATATTAAATACATTCGATAACGTAACGTAGAGTGAATAGTAACATGAATTGTTACTAAAGTCAGTCGACGGATATCTCGTGCGGGGCAATGTAAACTTAAATAGTAGTATTTACATCACACATGAGATCACCAAACCTAAATACACGCACAGCAAGAGACATTAGATACCACACAAACCCCATATCGCACTCGTTACTAATGAACAACACGGGGGAAGGGGGGGGGATGTCTAACAGGATGTTGATTTAGCTCCGAAGATGCCCCCTGCGGTAGGGGCTACGGAGGCGACGGGGCTGCCGAACAGGCCGGTAGAGGGCGCCGGCGTACCCCCAAACAGCCCAGTAGAGGGCGTCGATGTAGGCGTGGATCCGAATAGACCTAATGCGGTGTGGATGTATGTGTGATGAGGGGGAGGGGTACGGTGAATAGGGATACGGACGAATGTACTACGACGTACTAAATGTAGCGTACTATGTAAGAATAATAATTATTATGCGTGTAGTTATCATTGTTTATATACAAATAGTCTAGTATTATTACTTATAAACTTTATATATAAACTTTATTATAATAATATAAAGTGAATCAAACTAAGACGTTATTGTAACGTCGTAAGAAATAAATAATGTTTCTGGTGAAATAAAAAAGAATCGTTAATTAGAAAACAGTAGGTTAAAAGCTCTAACTTAGAGCTGACAATATTAAGCGTAGAATCACCGAGTCTAATGTAATTTATTCACTCTAAATACCCGTCGCCGTTTTCTACTGGTGGCTAACGAACCGACTGTAGGTTTGACTGCTGCGGTACTTCCGAAGAGACCCACCGAGGGACTTGCGGTGGCTCCGAACAGACTAGGCGTGGCGGCGGGTGTCCCCGGGCTTCCGAATGAGAAACCTGGTGGAGAAACGAGTGCCCGTATTAGGTAGTGAGGGGTTAGAGCGGGGCCGACCTAATGGATGACGATACCAGTCGTGATGTTAGGTTTAATTACATAGAGCTAGAGATATGAGAAATATATATAATATGTTATTCGTCATTGTTAACGTTTTTGAATACATACTTTGAATACATCACTATGGCATATGTAAATCAATAATGTTAATACATTTATTTATGTTTTATTACTAGTTTTATCTCCTGTTTTATGTCATTTTGAATATCTATTTTCTATATTCAATAATTATATTATTATTATATTATATTATAGTATATACTACTCATTTATTATGCATCATCTCATTCTTAGTAATACTATATTTAATTTATAAAACATTAGTTTACGTATAACGTATGTTATATTTGAAGAATTAAATTTGAATCTAAAATATGGTAGATGATACGATTAACATGGTTCTACTACTTATTACGGTATTATAATTAGGTGATATAATACATCGTGATTCATGCGAAATATTTATATACTTTATTAATACATTTATTAGGGAATAGTAGAACTACTATAACTTTATATAATATATAATATATATAGAACATATGTCAATTAGCTAACATTTATTTTAATGTTATTATATCAATTGTAATCGAAAACAAACAAAGGCAATACTATATACCGTCCAAATAAAATGATGCATATTTACATAATAAATTGTAGTTTATTATAAGTATGGGGAGGTAATTCTTAATGTAGTATATTTTATACAATATGAACATTAATATATAATAAATTTGATAAAAAAATGTAATTTAAAAAATAACAAGAGCTACTTAGTTTATATATCATTACGAAATATTCATTATTATGCGGAAAACCTGTTGGTTATATATTGATTCATAATTAGGAAATGCTAATAATAGTATAATATTCTAAATATTTATAAATAATAAATATCTAAAATCAATTTTAGTAATTCATATATATATATATATATAAATTATTATATTATTAAATATATATATATATATATATATATATATACCATTTATATATATATAAATGGTATATAGTTAGCCATCTGCCAACTATTTATATTTAACAGTTAGTAGAGTTGGGTGATTAGTTTAGTCGCTTAATGAGTGACTAATACATGACTAATACATGATTAATACATGACTAATACATGATTAATACATGACTAATACATGGCTTATATTCTTTATGTTCAATAAGGAATAAAATCTAAATGAGAAATATATATATACATGAAATAATAGATCATCCATCCATTACAATATTTATAAATATTGGTTATGGTACGTATTTCGCACAAGCTATATTATATTTATAGAATATCACGATATAATAGAGTACATCAGTACTCAAGTTTGAGTATGAATTATGCAATATATGAGGTATTATATAGACTATATCGTGTGGGGTATCGTGTGGCAAACATTAACTAGACTATAACATATTACTCGAATATATTAGCATAAGCAACGTATTGAATTCTCAAAATAATCAGCAGTCAATTTCCTCCGCTACACTTGCCTCACAAGTGTTCACTAGTTAATGTGTGCAGCCCAACATGTATAACCCTATATAATATAGTCATTATAATAGTGGATACGTTTTAAATATATAGATTAAATATACGTGAATTGATTATAATGGTCAATCATATTTAACATAATATTTATATGCGTATAATATATAATATTGCGTACATATATGTAATTAAGCGTAGGTATCATTAATACATTATACGTCGCTTGTGTGGATTTCCAATGTGCGAAATGTACATACATATTAGATATTATATTTATACCACCTATACATGTGGACTTATCTACAAATTGATAATAATATAGTTACTTAGTTAGTTACTAAGTTATTATCATCGATATAAAGAAAGAGGATAAGCAATTGACGCACGCAATGCATATAAAAGAAAGATACGTGAATGACACTTTTATCGATAAATTAACAAAATGGCATCAGTGATTTTGATTGGATATTAGTCATATTATATATGTCAAATATTAAAACAGTAGACTTTTCGTCGAAATAGATTAAAGTGACTTCTATCTATATCAATGGATATAGATTATAAATATCAATAAATTTCAATAAAATAGTATGATATCTTCAATTTAAATACACAAAATTACGAGGAATGTTGATATGAATCATATCATATTATGTATTTTAAATATATAATTTTATTTTTAGTATAGATAGTACATAAAAATTGGTAGTAATTATCAATATATATCTGTATAAATACATATTATTATAAATAAAAAGTAGTGGGCCAGATAGTGGGTTTCGACTGCAGCGCCCGTAGCGGATAGTGCCATACACTACATTCAATTGCTTATCCACTTTCTTTATATCGATGGTTATTATATGTAACTTATTATAATAGTATTATAATTAGTTAATTTGTTATATCATATACTGTATATCTTATACAGTATATGGTATATTATATATAATATTATTATAATAATTATATTATATATATAAATATATTTCAAAATAAGACTTATGTTAAGTATTATTATAATAAGTATTAATAGAATGCCAGTAATCTCGTACGAGGTAATCCCGTACGGGGTAATTTCGTACGACTTATTTAGTAATCTCGTACGACTTATTAAATTTAATTTATTTCATAAGTATAAAGTTCTTATACGAATATATGTAATACAATATTATATTGAATATATGATATCAATATATAATAAGTTATTATATATAATGATTATAATAATCGTATAAAAAATGTATTATTATGAAATAAATTAAATTTAACAAGTCGTGCGAAATTACTCGTACGAGGTTACTGGCTACCTTATTTTGAAATATATTTAATATATTATATACCGTATATATATATATATATATATATATATTAATACTTATTATAATAATACTTATAAGTATTATTTTGAAATATATTTAATATATATATAATATAATTATTATAATAATATTAACATAATTAGTATCATAATACACACAATAACATTAAAATATAATTATTATCATATGATAATTATTATGTAATAATTATGATAATAATTATGTTTTTATTTTTATTTTATTGTGTGCATTCGTGAATTCAAGTCACGATTCATTACTCACGAGTAAGTGACTATACTGGTCATAGCTGACTATCAGAATATTTAAATAGTTTACCGTCAGATTATCTATACGCTTTATAAGGTATAGAGTCCAATTTTAAATGATTTTACAAATTTATAAATTTTAAATTAATTCTGAAATAATATATTAAATTGATATATATTTTAATAATTAATATAAATATATTGTAATAATATATAAATAAATTATAATATCTATTTAATGTATATCAGAAATATTATATAAATTGGAAAATATATAATCTTAAATTTAAAATAAATAACAAATTATTATAATTTGTGTTTAATAATTTGAATTAAAAATAGCTACGTATATTTATTTCTTGTATCTACGTACTAGATGTAGGAGCAGCAACACCGAATGCCGGTTTTGCAGGAGTAGATCCGAAATTAAAGGACATTCTTATTTAAAATATGTATAATGTATTTAAATTAAATTAAATTATGTTTAATTCATCAATTTAAATGTTTGTTTTGAACGATAATATCTGTATTTAAATGTTACCCAATAGGTGGCGAAACTATAGATAATATATATAATTTTAAATAATAATAGCATTTAATATTTATATTAGGAACGTTATTTAGATATTTAGATTATGATATTGTATTAATAAACTATTTAGTCTATGGTATAGACTATAGTCTATAATATAATATACATGTATATATATTCCATATATATTAAAAGTATTCCATCTAATAAATATTTATAATGTAATATTCTGCAAATAGCTGTATTTAGGCCCTTTATGATAAGTTTATTTTAATAAATCCATTTGTATTTTATTCGATCATATACTCGAATTAGGTAGAATCTTAGAATTAGGTAAAACCCAATTCTAAGTCTATGTATTCGATATATATATATTAACGTGATTAAATGAATTAATATTATTGTTTATACTATATATTCTTCCCTTTTATAAAGATATTAAAACTTCCTAATATATATTATGTTATATATAATATTATATTATATATATTATGTTATATTAAATATATGCTATATATATGCAGAGCTGGGCACGATACTCAAATTATATATATATAATATATACAATTACAATTACACACGTTTTTCTTATAATAGATACTAATACAATTACTTTAAAAAAAACATAGTAGATACAATTACAAATACATAATTTTCTTTATAGATACATCTTAGTAGATACAAATACATTATAATTATATCCAATATATATAGACTATATTATATAGTCATAACTGTAGAGCTTATAACATAATTTATCAGTGTTGAATCTGATTATCGAATTATACCAGTAAATATAATACTGATTCTTAGAGTTAATAACAAGAAATCTAGTCAAGTCAAAAATTACGATAGGACAAGATTAAAGATAGATACAGAAACCCGATATACCTTTATTACTAAAGTGAAAACTAAATTCGAAGCTCTACATGACACCACAGCTTCGCTATCTGTTAGAAAAATGTATAGGAAATATTCACTTTGATGTAAGTGTATGTAAGGAACTACTGGTAAAGTAATCCCATTGAAACCTAAGTTAAAAAAATGAATATCCTGGGAAACCTAATATCTATAAAAACTGTAAAATACAATACGAAACAGCGCGACATAAATAAAATCAATCGATACCATAACATTTCAGACATTTCAACGAAGCTCAAAAGTATCTTGTACAATCGTATGAGAAGGAACAACAATATTACGTTCAGAATAAAATAAGTGAAATTAAAAATGCGATGTGTAACAAAAAATCAGCCTAAGCCTGGAAAATAGTAAATGAATTTAGTGGAAGAAATAACTCAAACAGAGCAAAACTTAAAGCAAACAGTGGAAAAGAACGAATTTAACTATGTAACGACCATTTCAAGGAACTACTTGATAAACCATAAATTACCACATCAAACGATGAAAGTAAATTGAATATACAAAATGAACTAGATATCAAAAAAATAATTTTACAATAGATTAAAGATATTATTAATTAAAGATAGCTACGAAAAGCATAACAAATGGAAAATCTGTTGGCTTAGATGAAATACCAGTTCAAGTATGGAAACTATGATATCTAAAAATATCTAACAATCGTATAATTTGATACAAATAAATTATTACTATTTAATTTAAAAAATTAAAATATATAATTTATATATAATAATTATACAATTAAAATTAATTTAAAAAAAATTATTTTTAGAAAATAAATTAACATCATTTGTAATTTTTTTTGTATTTTTATTTAAAATGTGAAATACAAAATATTTGTGCATATTTTTTAATTTTAATAAAGGACATTAATATTTAACTTATATCAAAAATTCAATAAAATATGCTCACTCAAATTTATGTAGAGTATAATTATATATATATTAATTTAAAAAAATTAATTATATTTTTGAATAATTTTGAAATAAATACTTTGTAAAATGGTGTATTTTCTCGAGTTTTAGGAGACATTAATATTGGTAATTTGTAGATATAAAAATGAAATATAGATATTATATTAATAATAAATATAAAGAATGGTATATATTATATTAATTCATTAAATATAATACAAATACATAATTAATTTCAAATATTTTTATTTTAAATGTAAACATCAAAGATAATAAGATGGTGAATGACTATTATACATGTGATATTTTAAATTAAATTAAAAAATAATAATATATATTTCAAACTTTAAAATGCTTCGTGACCGAATGTACCTATTTTTGTTATAAAAATTGTAAATATAGATATTGTTACTAAAATATAGATATGTATTATATTTTATATGAAGTATCACAAATTGATTCGAACGAACCGATCTTCTGTAGGTACTACCTACTAGGTAGTGATAACTACAGTGATAACTGAGCCACACAAGAAGTTATCTATATATAATCGAAATATTGGATAATACTAAAGAAATGTTGGAAATTAGCTAACTATAGTATACCTTATAACTTCAAACTACATTTTTAGTGAACCCAGACAGCAGTAATAGCCTTAAAATAGCAACATAATAGCATAAATAAGAGCCTAACATAATTAAACTTTCTATTATGCTGCCATTATGTTGCCATTAAAAGTCTATTATGCTGCTGTTAATTGTTAATATATTGCTATTATTATAATAGAAACATAATAGCATCATAATAGCATTACATATTATAATATCAGCATAATATACTTTACGGTAATAAATACTATGTTTTCCTATATTATAGAAATAAATACTATGTTTTTCTTTATTATACATTTCACTCGCTAGGTAATCACGTGATCACATTTATAAATTATATGTAAATTATAATGTTAATATGTTTTCAATGTGCATTTATCATGAAAGGTACATCATTATATTAATTTACTTTAATATATATATATATATATATATATAATTATATATTTTATAGTTATATTTTATATATATATAATATATTTTATAATTCCTCTCTTCTAATATTTAATATTCGTAATTTGCTAATATTATTTTTTATTGTATTTATTGTTTACATGGCAACGATTATATTTTAAACACGTTATTATTGTAGGGCAGTATAGTTATGAAGTTATCGATGTTACGCTGTTCTCTAAACCAACATTTCTTAGGATCATCAACGTGAACTGGTTTAATTATATAGTATATTAATATTTATTTCAACCTATATTGGTATAAAATAACTATATAATTTATTTTATCATCAAGAATTTAATCCAATTATAATTTAATTAATTAATATAATATAATATTACATATAATTCATGACATAACTAAAATAACAAATGTATTTATTAATACTATAATTGTACAATTTATAAATACATTGATTTAATATAAAACTATATTATATTATACTAATTAATATTTCGTAATTTTAAGTTGTATTGTAGGTGTGTAGGCTATCCTAGTTATTATTTATATAGGAACGAATATATTTTAAAACATAAATCATATTTTTAGGGCGAATATTTATGAAGTTGTCGTTGTATCATCTTACTCCCAGCCAACATTTCTTAGTATCATCAAAGGGATTTGGTATCATTAAATAATATTATATATAACATATGATTTTAATTTATTATCAATAATTAATCCAATTATAATGAGTTTAATTAATAACTTGAATGGTATTACTAACGTAATCAATTCATTTTAATTATACAATTTAAAATATATTGATAATTATAGATAAATATATTGATATATATATATATATATATATATATATATATATAAATAAACATTTCGTAATTTGTTAAGGGCATAATTGGGAATTCAATGTAAAAAGATAGGTTTATTTTTATTTTTTAAATAGTCTATTAGTCTAAAAATAATTAAGTTATTTTAATTCTGTAAACGGCCTATTATAGTGTGGAATATTAGTTACAAGCAATTGTATGGATCATAAGGTATAATTATTTATTTTCGGAAATACAAGACATCTAGTAATGGTAAACAAATTATTTTTATTTATTTTTATTTGAAACTATTTTTATATATGATGATGATGATAATTTATTTAAATACTAATTCGATTATAAAATTCTTATAGTGTGACAATAATAAAAAACAATAAATAAATGTTTATTGATACAATGGAAATAATTGAATAAGCCATACACTTTTATAATATAGACATATTAAGTGATATATAGGTGATATATCCTACTGCAAATCCTCATCAAGTTATGAGCAACATTTATTTTTTTATTTTGACTGATTTTTTCAAGTCAAGCATATGCCCTTATTTTTGTCGTTTTTATTGTTTTTATTGTTTACATGGAAACGAATATATTTTAGAACATACATTATTGTAGACAGTTTTTAAAGGTATAATAATAATCATATAATAGTTAAGTTATACATATAAATAATAGTAGACACAATTATCTAAAGTGTAATCAAATAATAATGTAAACAAAATTATAATAAGAGATGTTTCTTCTGTCTTTTGCGGAAGATTTAAATAGAAGAAGCAATTCATATCACAAGAGGTAGTTAATTCCACATCGAGGAATTGGACATCCTGAAAGATTTATTTATGATCATACTTATTATCATAACAATCTATGTCAAGCTTAGTATCATTATTATATTTAATATATATATATATATATATATATATATATATATATATATATATATATATATATATGTGTGTGTGTGTATATGTAATACACACTGAGTATACATTATTTATTTAATATAATTATATAATCATATAATTAGATATTAATAATAAATTAATATACCCAGTAAACCAAATTTGAAAATAATATACAAATAATTTTCAAAAGTTGAGAACAATTTTCGAAATTTTGTGGACATATTTTGCAAACTGAAAATAATTTTCAATATTTTTATATATTTTTTGAAAATCAATTGCAAACTTGGTATAAATATTTAGTCAACAATCAACACATTTTCAAATTAATAATAAATGATCTAGAATATAGTAAAAACAAAATATATGGTTTAACATTAAAAAATATATATATGCCTAGAATAAATATATTGTATAAAATAAATATTTTTGCCCTTCATTGATTGATTTAAAAATTAGTTAAAATGAATAAACAGTGGTTTATTAATTTATGTTTGCAGACCTATACTTCATTATTTGTTATTCAATCCTAGACTTTTAAAAAATGTAATATTTTTCTGCAATAATAAATATATTTAAAAATGAAATATACTTCATTATATTTTATTCAATATATAACCCTTAATAATTACGTTAAATATAAAATATATATATCAATTTATATACATCAAAATCAATTTTAAGATAGTAACATTTAATATTTTGTTCGTTAACCATAAATGAAAGTAGGCTTTTAAAAAATTTAAAAAAATTTAAACATTTATCTGCAATAATAAATATATTTAAAAATAAAATTTATTAATTTTATAGTAATTTATTTATATTAATGTAGGAATTGCCAGATAATAAGATTTGCAAATTGTTTTCGTAACATTTTCGAAAATCATTTTAGTATATTTGTCTATATTATTTTCAAATATTTGACAAACTTCGTTTTATTTTGAAAAAAATTACATATTATTTTACATATTTTGTATACTTTGCATATTATTTACCACTTATTTTCGTAAAATTGTTGTATTATTTTCGTAATTTAATTGCAAATATTTAACAAACTTCGTATTTTATTTTCAAAAAATTTAAAAACTTTGCATATTATTATCGATATTTGTATATATTATTTTCAAATATTTTACAAACTTCGAATTTTATCTTCAAAATATTTACAATCTGCATATTATTTGCATAATATTTTCGTACAATTTCTAAAATCATTTTCGTATTATTTTCCTAATTTAAATGCAAATATTTTACAAACTTCGAATTTCATTTTCAAAATATTTAATAACTTTTTAAATTATTTTCGTAACACTTTATAAAATCATTTTCGTATATTTGCGTATATTATTTTTTATATATTTGACAAACTTTGTGTTTTATTTTCAACAAATTTAATAACTTAAGTTGTCAATTTTGCAAATTTGCATATTATTTTCGTAAAATTTAGGAAAATCATTTTCGATATTTGCGTATATTATTTTCACATATTTTACAAACTTTGTGTTTTATCTTCAAAATATTTACAATCTGCATATTATTTGCAAATTATTTTCGTACAACTTTCTAAAATCATTTGCGTATATTATTTTCACATATTTTACAAACTTTGTGTTTTATCTTCAAAATATTTACAATCTGCATATTATTTGCAAATTATTTTCGTACAACTTTCTAAAATCATTTGCGTATATTATTTTTAAATATTTTTCAAACTTCGTGTTTTATTTTCAAAAAATATACAGAAAGTATAAGCATACTTTGTAAATTAAATTTCAATCATTTTCAAAATTCATAAATAAATTACAAACATTTTCAATTTTTGCTTACTGGGTAATAATAATGAGATTTTTCATATTGATTTATTTTAATAAAATTTACCATTACTTTTATAATATTTCCAATGAAAGATTATAAAATTGTATTATTCAAGTTGTATTTTAGTTTTTTCAAACTTATATTTGAAAATAATTATCACAAATATGCAAGATAAAATGTCATGAAATATAATTAATTCAATAATGTATATTTTTACTGACATTAGTATTATATCTGTTTGAGACATATTACATTAAATGTAGGCCTATTACCTAATATAGGGGAAAGTGAGGACTTTCTTTAATACAATTGTTATATAAAAAATTAATATAATTAATATTTTTAGAAAGGCTTTTAAATTATACATTATAAATTATATTTTATTTGCTACTGTATTGCAAAGAAAAAAAACTAAAATAATAACATTTATTTTAATTATTGTTATTAAATCAATAATTATAAAATTCAATAATAAATAAAAAATTATATTTAATTTATAAATTATTTAAAATTATACATAACTTTATATTACTATATAATTTAAATACATTTTTATATTACATCATAATATATCATATGCGTATCATTTAGATTATGTATACTGTTATAAGTAATGATATTGCACACAAGTGTTTAATGATAATCCCTGGTAATCCCTACACATGTCTCTAGAATAGAACCATTATAACGGTAACATGCACACCAGTTTCTGTACTACCATTACAACTGAACATTTGTTGGAATGGTATTACACATTATTAAATTATTACAATCATTAAATAGAAATGGTATTACACATTATTAAATTATTACAACCATTAAATACAAATGGTAAAATTATATATGATATTTAACAAATATATATCTATTAAATTAGAATATCGATATAGATTTATATGTGAATGAATGAATGAATATGAATGAGTTAATCATATTTATTTTACTTATATATTATATATATATATATATATATATATATATATATATTACATATAAGTTATATAAAATAAATTAATAATACATATACAATTTTCATACATTAAAATATAGTAATTTAAAATAAGTAAAAAATATATCCTTAATAGCAAGTTCTTGAAAAGCATTTATGTTTTCGAGTGTGTCCAACAAATGCGTAATTACCTGTAGTATAATGTTAAGGATAGATAGGCAGTTCTATAAGATCGTATACGATTACATACACAACATTCACTATAGTGCATTTTTATTTATTAATTTTTATTTTCAATTATCATAATAAATTAATTTAAAACCAATATAGTCTGATTTTTTGATCGTTTACTCGTTAGATTTATTTTATTTTATTAATTCGTATTACAAAATAATTGAATATATTCACAACAATAATGGAGATACCGAGATATGATTGTTTTCAAATACTTGACTATACTGTACAATGGACAGTGCCAACTATTTATACACGTGTATGGATACTTTATAACATACATTTATTATTTAATATTTATTAATAATTTATTTGAATATAAATAATGCTTTATCATAGACTATTTATGTATTATTAATATTAACCTCATACATAATGTATACATTACACCGTGAGTTATGTATAAGTAACTAATCAATAATTAACATGATCATGTTGTCTATAGATAAATAGTAGGGGACCCGAGCCTCACGTTGTGACGGGTTTTCACCGATGAGAATATATTATTTAATATACAATTTAAGCAAAATGATACACGAGAAATATGTACTATAGTGTTTACTATATATAGTATGATATATATATATATATATATATATATATATATATATGTATATATATATATATACATTTATTAAATAAGATTATATATAGGATAGATTATATATTATATATAATATCCTACTCTGTATACATATAATAAATATATATATTTAGTATATAGTATACTATTAATAAATGAATATATATATACTCCATAACGAAATGTATGAATACAATATATGATGTATATATGTCATATATTGTATTCATACATTTCGTTATGGAGTATATATATATATATATAATATTTTTTTAAATATTCATAATATTTTAATACGGATATAAGAAAAATATATATGTAAAAGATTACATATATATATGTTTATATATAATATCTCTGATATCACTTTAAATACTCTAAAATATATTTCACTTGCTTAATATTTTATATATGATGGATAGTTTACCTTTGTGATTTTGTACTTGACGAATGCCGCCTGTAGAAACTTTAAGTTCCTCATGCAAGCACTCGCAAGGTATATTGGTATTTAGCTTTACTCTGTTGATATTAATGCAGCCATCGTACGGTAGGTGGTATATCATGTGACATGTGTGTATCGGTGTTGTTGTTGTTACGGTTTCTTAGGTTACCGTGGTAACGTATATGTTTTAATTATACATATATTTGTATATCAAAATATATATTTACCATTTATATATATATATATATATATATATATATATATATATTTACACACATGATGTTGACGGATATGTGAATATCTAAAGCAGTGGTTCCCAACCTTTTTTCACCATGACACTTTTTTTGATAATTCTTAATTGGAAAATATACCATGACCCAATGACACATTTTATTTTTTTATTTTATTTATTAATAAACTTCATTTATATGATATTTGTATAAAACTGTATCTAAAAGCCAGCATTTTTTTTTAAATAATTTTTTTTATTTAGAAATTGGCCCAAACAAAAAACCCAATGACCCAAGTTTGGGTTCTGACCCATAGGTTGGGAACCACTGCTTTAAAGTATATATGTGCAATGTATCCCACACAGTAAAAAGTAAACGTTTATTAGACACATTCAGAGTCTAATGAACGTTTAATATATACAATTTAACCTAAACGTTCTAGAAATATAGTTGTTTATCAACGGTGTACAAACGTTCTTTAATACATTTCAGAGTCCAATGAACGTTTATACAAAAACGTTCACTAGAATATAGAGTCTGAACGTTACAAAAGGTTCGCTATTTCAACCACCCAATGAACGTTTAAATTGAGTCTATAGACTATATATAGACTAATATAAGCTATGGCAACATGCACAGTAAAAACTAAACGTTCATTATAATGAACGTTTAGTTTTTACTGTGCATGTTGCCATAGATTATAGTTTTAATAACTAATATAACATAATGTAATGTTGACTATCTGCTGGTGTATGTATACATATATAGGTGTCGCAATATCTTTTTAATAATCTCCGCGTTACTAAACGATCTCATAATTTTTAAATGTCCTGGAATATGTCTTACATATATTAACGGGTGGGGTGTAAGGGGCTTTGAGAAGATATATATATATATATATATATATATATATATATATATATATATACTATATATAATTACTTGTGAGTGGTTAGATCGATATTGAGATATAGCTGTAAGATTATAAATTGCCATGGCAATTTTATACTATATCTTATACTAGCTCTACCTGTATATACCTACTGGATCCACACACACATGTGTGCACACACACACACACACACACATATATATATATATATATATTAGTGATTAAAATGAAACCGACTTTTGTGGTTTCGAAACATCTGAAACCTTCTTTATGTTGGTTTCGAAACAAATGAAACAGGATAAAGTTGGTTTCGAAACAAATTAAACCGGATAAAGATGGTTTCGTAACATAAAATATGGTCGTTATAAAATCAATGTTACAATAAAATAATATACAGATAATTGGTAACAGTAAGATATGATGGGACTTGATAGTAGGTTGGGGTACAATGAGCTGGAATGTGACTTGTAATTTTAATTTTCATTATCTAGAGACTCTCGAGATAATGAAAGTTTATAATAAATTTTGTAATTCATGAAAAATTAACTTTTTGCCATTACAATGATTTTTTTTCATGTAAAATCTTCAGCGACGCTTTTTTTCAAATTTTTTTTTACATTTTTTGGAAATATTTTGGAATTTTTAAAAAAAAAATTGGAAATTTGTAAAAATATTTTTCAAATTTTTATGAAATATTTTGTAATATTTTTTAATATTTTTAAACACTTTCTTGAAATTAATATTTTATTTTTTTTTAAATATTTTGTATTAAGCCGTGTACACACCGCTAACATCAAGTGCAGTAACATTATTATACTAGTAGTATTACTGGAAATATATCACGCTTATTTATTTTTATATATATATATATATATATATATCTATTATATAATAGACGTCAAATTGCATTTTTTTTTAAAATTATTATTTAAACAAAAGTTATGATAAAAAATGTATATATTTTAATATATATGAAATAATAAATAATTAATTTCCTATTTGATTGGTACAGTGAGACATTACAATTTACATAGGCTTAATATGTGATTTGGTAATATTTGGCTTTGGTAATATTTAGTTTACTTACGTTATCAGTGGTATACATCATAGTAATTTATTATCTATTAATTATGTGTATATACATCTTTAAATATTATTTTTATTTTACACAAATACCCAACATTAATTAAAATTATTAAAATTATTGACATATTTATGTAATAATTATAATATTAAAATTCACTATAATATTAAAATATATACAATTAGTACTGTTTTATAACACTTGTAAATCTAAAGTAGTTAATAATAACTTAATAATGATTTTTTTTTATATTATAATTAACAATAATGTATTTAATAATATCTGTAATTACCAATATAGGGTTTTTATTCATGTGATCATGCATTAAAATCGAATACTCTAAATTATTCATATTTAAAAAAGTATTTTATATTAATTAAAATTTAAAATAACACCAATAATGATAGAAAAATATAAACACTAATAATATGATACATTTCAATACATTTTATTAAATAATTTAAATAATTAAAAAAAGCTCGATAGTGTTTCAGTCCGGCTCGAGTCGAGTCGGACTCTGGCTCGATCGAGTTTCAGTCCGGCTTGACTCGACTCGAGCCGGACTCTGGCTCGACTCGACTCGAAAAACTCGACTCGTTTGAATCACTAATATATATATATATATATATATATATATATATATATATATATATATATATATACATGAATCGTTTAAATATGGTGTGGCAATATCTTTTTAATAATCTACGCGTTACTTACGCTATCGTAATTTTTAAATGCCTGGAATATGTCTTACATATATTAACGGGTGGGGTGTATACATATATATATACTATATATAATTACTTGTGAGTGGTTAGATCGATATTTAGCTATAGCTGTAAGATTATCAAATTGCCATGGTAATTGTATACTATATCTTATACTATAGTATGTGTGGACCCAGTAGTTATATACAGGTAGAGGTATAGCTCTACATGTATATAATTACTGGATACACACACACACATATATATATATATAATATTTTTTTAAATATTCATAATATTTTAATACGGATATAAGAAAAATATATATATTTTTATATTATATATATATATATATATATATATATATATATATATATATATATATGTAAAAGAATAAATATATATATGTTTATATATAATATCTCTGATATCACTTTAAATACTCTAAAATATGTTTCACTTACTTAATATTTTGTAAAAGGATGTAACTTATACAACATGTCCTTTACTTATAAATTATATATATATATATATATATATATATATATGTGTATGTATATATAAAGTTTAGTTACTAAGCGCTTCCTCGCGGATCTGGCAGTAACCCTCTCGGTGGATCTAATTCGGAATGTCGCGTTCTTGTATTCTACTTCTACCTGATCAAGTATACTATATATATTAATTATATATATATCAACTAAATATATATATATTAATTATAAAAATATATATATATATATATATATAATATATACAATATATATATATATATATATATATATATTTATATATAAATGAATCGTTTAAATATCTTCGATGGATAGTTTACCTTGGAAATGTCGTACTTCACTGTAGAAACATGCACTCGCAAGGTATATTGGTATTTAGCTTTACTATGTTGATATTAATGCAGCCATCGTACGGTAGGTGGTCTGTCACGTGACGGATGTGTATAGGTGTTGTTGTTGTTACGTTTTCTTAGGTTACCGTGGTAACGTATATGTTTAGTTTTTAAATTATTAATATTTGTATGTCAACATATATATTTACCATTTATATATATATTTTTTTATATGTTTATCTTGTATTATGCATAATCATGGTTATGTTCTTTACTTATATTTATATATAATATATAAATGTAGGTACCTATATATATATTTATATATATATATGTATGTAGTACATATATGTACATAGTATACTATGTATCTACATTTATATATATTTAAATACCCGCAGTTATATATCTATAGATATTACTATATATATATCAGTGTATAAAGTGTTATATACTATAGTATACTATAGTGTATGACCTAGCCCCATGTCCGCATTACCATCCGTATTGCCTCGTACACACATGTAACATCACGTGATAAGCCTCACTATTTCAGTCTCTTCATCTGTTAGCATCTCTGCTTCCGTATACGGCTGAACATGTTCCGTGTAGAGCGTATATGTGTAACTCTAGCAATGGTATTTATGACTTCATCTATTAATACTATCATATTTGTAATATATAAGTACTGCATTACCAGAATAGTTACACAAATTATAATAATACCTAAGGAATATAGTATTTTTTCTTAGACACTTAATCCAGATAACATATCTATATCTATATATATATATATTAAATGATATGTCAGTGTTATTTTTATGTATTAATTATGTTTTAGTTATTGACCTATAGCTAGACAAAAATGTTCAAATAGTAATTTGAACATTTTATTGTTGATTTAAAAAGGCGATTCTCTTGAACTAGTAATGAAGTAATACTGTTGTGGTGTGATGTGTTGTATATTGCGTATATACTTAGCTATCTTCATAAGTAATCAACAACACACCTATTACCACAGCATTGAATAAGCTATCTAAACATGTCCCAACAGGGAAATAGGACGCTTCCTATTATATCTATGTTTAATAGTATGGTAATATGTTAGAGCAGTGGTTCCAACCTTTTTTCATCGTGAACTTTTTTGTTGATAATTCTTAATTAAAAAATATATCATGAACCAATAAAAAATGTTATTCTTGTATCATTAAACTTTAGTCATAAACGAATAATATAAACTATATATTTTTTAAATTTGACATGATCCATAATAAAAACCCAATAAATCATGATGCATGACTCGTGAACTATGGATTGGGAACCAATGGGTTAAGTACTATGTTTAGGTTATAGGATTATTGACCTATAACCGCGGCTATATGAATGAATGAAATCAGTTTATAGACAATTGTCTAAGGAGGATCATTAAAAGCTATAAGTAGCTTTATTAAGTCGATACCTCCATAGTATATGAATATAATAGCTTTGGGACATTTATACAATAATAATAAGACTTGTGTACTAGAATTCAATATAATAAGAGTAAAGAAATATATATAAAGAGAATAATAATAATAATACAAATAATGTCCCTCAGCGTATTTCATCATGTTTCATCAATCCATTAAATAAACTAATAAAATAAAATGTGTTAAAACTTGTGCAAACAAATATAAAACAAAAAGTGCGAATAAAATAATAAAAAATTATTGAAATGTAATAACATAAAATGATTCAAATGGTTTAGTATATACAAATTAAAATAAAGTATGTTTAAAACTTGTGCAAACAATTATATAACAAAAAAGTGCGAATAAAATAATAAAAAATTATAAAAATATAATAACATAAATATGACCCAAGTAGTTTTAAATATAAAAATTTTAAAAATTGACGAAGATTAAAAATATTAAAAATTATTAAAATGCTAAAATATAAAAACTAATATTTATTTAAAAAGTAATTCTTTAATACTTTTTTTAATTTGTGTATATTATGTATATTTTCAGATTTTAATATATTATTACTCATTATATTATTATAGTATTTTGGGCCTTTAAAAAAAATTGTGTTTTGAAATTTCGTTGTTTTCATTAATGGTAAAATAAATCTTGATTTGTCTTTATTATAAATAAAAAATGTATCTAGATTAATGTTATAGTTATTATGTAAAAGGTTATATAAAAATAATATTATTCTAAAAGATATGAGTTCATTCAATTTTAAAATAGAATTATATTTAAACATATTATTAGTGTTTGATAAACGAATCAGAGGTAATTGAGACTTGTCTATCATATTTTTATTGATAATTCGAATTGTTTTTTTTTGTATTAATACTAGATTTTTTAATCTATCTTCATAAACATTACCCCATATTTCTATTCCATATGACATATTTGATAAAAATAGTGAATTATATAATATAATTAAATTGTGTATGTTAAGAAATTTTAGCTTCCGAAAAAGATATACAATTTTTGATAATTTATTACACAAATTTATAATATGAAACGAATATGTTAAATTACTATCTAATATAATACCTAAAAACGTATACCTATCTACTATTTCTATGTTCGCATTATTTAAATTTATATTATTTATAATTTTTGTATTAAAATAAGGAAGTATTTTAGTTTTTTCAATATTCAATTTTAATTTATTTATATTAAACCAATGACATAATCTATCTAAATATAATTGCATATTACTACTCAATTCTTCATTTGAATTTGCAAATATAGAGAGTGATGTGTCATCTGCATATATATTTAAATTTATATTATCATCATTATTAAATATATTTGATATGTCATTAATAAATATTATAAAAAATAATGGACCTAATACTGATCCCTGAGGAACACCAAAACGTACATTTCTAACAGATGATACAGTATTATTTATTCGAGTTTTAACTTTTCTATCTAATAAATAATTTTTTAAAAACACATTTACATGACCCCTAAAACCACAGTATTCTAATTTTTTTAATAAAATGTCATGGTCTACAACATCGAACGCTTTTTTAAGGTCTAAAAATAGCGTAGCAATTTTTTTATTTAAACTATGTTTAGTAAATAAAAAATGTTGTAAGTTAAAATGTGAAAGGGTAGTATTGGATTTTTCAATAAATCCATATTGGTTATCATTAATTATTTTATTTTTATATATAAAGTCCATCATTCTATTATAAATTATTTTTTCGAAGATTTTACTAATTTGCGGTTGTAATGAAATGGGTCTATAGTTGATTATCTGTTTTTTATCATTTGCTTTAAATACTGGTTTAATGATAGCAATTTTCATATTATCAGGAAATTCAGAATTAGCCAAGCATAAATTAAATAAATATTCTAATGGTTTAGCAATAGAATTTATTAAAAGCTTGATTAATTTCATGTCCCAGTTATTTATATCTTTGGATGATTTAGATTTCATATTAAGTGTAATATTAATTATTTCCTTATCAGTAATAGGTAAAAAATAAAAACTGTTCTCAATAGAGTTTAAAAAATATCTAAAATCATTATCATTAGTTATATTATCATTAGTCATATTATCACTAGTCATGTTATCACTAATCAAATTATCATTAGTCATATTTTTATTTAAAAAACTTTCATTTATTTTAAAACCCACATTTGAAAAATAATTATTAAAATGTTCACATTGATCTTTTATATTTATAATTTCTTTTCCTTCATATTTAAGTATTTTGGGTAATTCATCAACATTTTGATTAATTATAGTGTTCAAATGTGTCCAATTTTCTTTTTGATTACAATTTGAAAAAATATTTGAGTAATATTTATTTTTTTAATATTTTATATTTTTATTAATTTTATTTTTTAGTTTTTTATATTTAATAAATGTGATAGGGCAGTTTTTAGTTTTATATGTGTTAAATAATTTATTTTTTTTTCTTATTGCATTTTTCAATTTACTTGTAAGCCATGGATTGTTAATACTATTTTTATTTATTTTTTTTCTAGATATGGGACAACATTTATTAAACATTTCATTTAATTGTATTACTAATTCATCATAACATATAGAAGGATCTGTAATTGTGTAAAAATAGTCCCATTTGTAAATCGATAATGTATTTACTAATGCATTAATATTATGCATATTTCTGATATATACATAGTCACAACTTTTAGTATAGTTATTTTTTATATTCAAAGTAGTAAATATAACAGAATGATCAGATATATCTGTATTAATAACACCATTCAATAAAATTGAATTACTATTTGTTAATATGTTATCTATTAATGAATTCTTATAAGTTGATAATCTAGTTGGTATTTTTATTAAATTATTTAGGCCTAATTGTGAAATGGTATTATTAAAATCAATTGTGAATGGATTAAAAACATCTAAAAAATCAATATTAAAATCACCACAAATAAAAATTTCAGAATTAATATATTTTAAAAACAAATTATAAAAGAAATCATTAAAGATAGTTCTATTAATATTTGGTGCTTTATACAACCCTGTGATTATTATAGGTTTATATTTAAATTTTAAATTTAATTGTATACTGATTATTTCTAAGTCATCATCAATTGCTGTTGATAAGTCTTCTATATATAAACAATCTAAATGTTTGTGAGCAAAAATTGCAACTCCTCCACCTTTTTTTTTAATTTTTAGTATACGATTTGTTTTAAACATTTTGTAATCTGTTAGATATATTGAAGGATCATCAGTATCAGTTAACCATGTTTCAGTTAGTACTATTATATCTGGTTTACTGACTAATGTATCCAAAAATATATTAAATGTATTGATATTTTTATTGAAACTTCTAATGTTTAGCATCAATATAGTTATATTTAACGTATTATGTATATTATTATATTCCTTAATATTATAATAAGCTGTGTTTTGAATTGTATTATTCATCATACTGTTGTGATTCAGATACTATAGATATTGTTTTAAAGGAATTATTTATAAATATTACTTTATATTTAACATCATCAGTTGACTTACTTATTGCCTTTTTTATTAGGTCTGATTGAATATTAAGTTGATCTATAGAAAATTCATGTGTTATACCAACTTTATTATATTCAGAATCTTTTAATTTAAATGCATGTTTGATTATATTAATTTTATCAATTTCATTTTTAAAAATTACTTTTATAGGTCTAATTTTATTATTTTGTATCTTTACATCATTTCGTTTTCCTAATCTATGGAACTTAATTACATTATTACATATAGAATCATCTGTAACAGTCTTAATTATATTATTTACAAGTTTTAATTCAGTATCATATTTACTTTTATTATCTGCGAAGTCACTTTCATTAGCATTATATATTATTATTGATTTGTTTTTTAAATTATCACCATTAATTTCTGAAATATTTTTATTGATTGTCTTTTTAATAGTACTTTCAATATTAAGTAATTGTTTAGATGTAATATCTGCATATGTGGTATTGTTATTATTATTTTTTTTATCTATATTATCTATTTTTATGATTAATTCATCAATTTTTTCATTAAGTTTAATTATTGTTTCAGTATTATTTTCTAAAATCTGTTTAATATTACCTTCAAATAATTCCTTTATATAATCCTTAATTGATGTTGACAATTCTAAATTTGTCATTCTAGATGACATAATAAAAATAAAAGGTATCTAGTATATTTATATATTCAATAGTTTATTTATATGTAAAAGTATATTATTACATAATAAATAATTTAATATCTAAATATATTTATATTATAGTTATAGCTGATATTAATTTGTTTTACTACTATTAATTTATATGCATATATTTGTCATTTTATATTAAATATTCAATAACAACAGAGTATCTTTATAGGTATATTTATACACTCAATAGTTTATTTATATATCAACATATATCATTGCATAATAAATAATCTAATATATAAATGTACATGCATAATAATTATATATGATATTAATTTGTTTTACAACTATTAATTTATACGTATAGATACACACAAATAAAATAAAATCACTTATCTGTCTGTATTGTTCACGGTCTATTGAATAATTCTATAAAATCAAAAACACGTCCTATCGCTTTGAATCCTAATACACAAGTGAACTAAATATAGAATTGGAGGTATACCTACAGGTTGAAACATGATTTTTGGACTTATGTTTATGACCCATTTAAGCTATATATAGCTATATATATATATATATATATATATATATATATATATATATATATATACATATAAATATATATGTTGATGACATTTATCGGTAGATGTTTCATGTTAGAATGTCGCTGGTTCACTTTCCTCAAAATATAGATGTTATGATTATCTTCAGAGATATGCATGTCTACGTATATTATCAATTATATCATACTATAGTATACTATAGAATAGTATACTATATATAGTATGATATATGTTAGTATGGTTTTATTTCCTCTAATGTAGGAGATCTGTTCCAGTGGTGATCCGACCCAGATGTTATCTATTAAGATAACTGATGATCATATCAATCATCTCTGCTGCAGCTGTTCGATTATCTATTTATAGATATAGGATAACTGTTGCGTAATCTGACATCATTTTTATCTCTATATATTATTGTCATATATTAAAATACACGGATGAAAAAAAATATCTAGACTATAATCTATAGACATGTCACAAAATAAAACCATACTAACATATATCATACTATATATATAGTATATACCTCTATTAATAGAGGCAATTGTCTATAATATATATATATATATATATATATATATATATATATATATATACATATATTTATTTATAAATGTGTAATATATATTACATTAATGAATATTCATTAATATATATATATATATATCAGATGGATTATTTACATTTGTAATTTTATATTTGACGAATGCCGCCTGTAGAAACTTTAAGTTCCTCATGCAAGCACTCGCAAGGTATATTGGTATTTAGCTTTACTCTGTTGATATTAATGCAGCCATCGTACGGTAGGTGGCATGTCACGTGACATATGTGTATCGATGTTGTTGTTGTTGTTAAGCTTTCTTAGGTTACCGTGGTAACGTATATGTTTAGTTTTTAAATTATTAATATTTGTATATCAACATATAAATTTACCATTTAGATATATGTATATATATATCTATATATGTGTGTGTGTAAACATACATATACCTGTATGTATTAAATATACAATAGAAGTGATATACTTGTTGACCAATATAATATAGGGCCTATATAAGTTATATCAGGTATTCCCGAGCTATAGAAAGGGTAAACCTGCACCTATCTCTATCTATTACCCTTACTTACGGATGGAGATTTTCTGTATAAGGTATATAGTTTTAACTCTGGGGAATGGGGGGGGGGGGGGGTATTATATGTGACTTAAGGGAACGGGGTAGGGTTTTTCGTTCACATGTAAAATATACAAAAAATGAATACTTTTTAATACTTAATTCACTATGTATTATTTTTTTCAATTTTTAAATTTGTATACATATTATTATTATATATAATAATTAATCTGAAAACTATGGATCACTTTTTTTTAATACACTATGTGGTACATATGTATTTAGATGACTATAAAAATAAACTTGATTCGTAACGCTACATTGTTATGGATATATTGTAAACATTTTAAATAAAATAAAGCATTTTTGAGTTATTAGAATTATAGTTAACGTAATTGGTAAAAATAATTATTTTGTGTAAATAAAGTTTTAAATTTAAATGCCTACGAGTATATTTATATTTATTTTAAAATTCTTCTTATATATATATAATATATTAATAATATATATATATATAATATATTAATAATATATATATATATATATATATATATATATATATATATATTTACACACATGATGTTGACGGATATTTGACTCTCTAAATCAGTGGTTCCCGACCTTTTTTCACCGTGACCCTTTTTTTGATAATTCTTAATTGGAAAATATACCATGACCCAATGACACGTTTTATTTTTTTATTTTTTTTATTAATAAACTTCATTTATATGATATTTGTTTTAAACTGTATCTAAAACGCTAGCATTTTTTTTAAATAATTTTTTTTATTTAGAAATTTGCCCAAACAAAAAACCCAATGACCCAATTTTGGGTTCTGACCCATATGTTGGGAACCACTGCTTTAAAGTATATATATGCAATGTATCCCACACAATAAAAAGTAAACGTTTATTAGACACATTCAGAGTCTAATAAATATTTAATATATAATATTTAACCTAAACGTTCTTGAAATATAGTTGTTTGATGAACGTTTATCAACGGTGTACAAACGTTCTTTAGACATTTCAGAGTCCAATGAACGTTTATACAAAAACGTTCACTAGAATATAGAGTCTAAAGAACGTTACAAAAGGTTCGCTATTTCAACCACCCAATGAACGTTTAAATTGAGTCTATAGACTATATACTAATATAAGCTATGGCAACATGCACAGTAAAAACTAAACGTTCATTATAATGAACGTTTAGTTTTTACTGTGCATGTTGCCATAGCTTATAGTTTTAATAACTAATATAACATAATGTAATGTTGACTATCTGATGGTGTATGTATACATATATAGGTGTCGCAATATCTTTTTAATAATCTACGCGTTACTAGCGATCTCATAATTTTTAAATGTCCTGGAATATGTCTTACATATATTAACGGGTGGGGTGTATACATGTATATCTTCCCAAAGCCCCTTATAAGGGGCTTTGAGAAGATATATATATACTATATATAATTACTTGTGAGTGGTTATATCGATATTGAGCTATAACTATAAGATTATTAAATTGCCATGGCAATTTTATACTATATCTTATACTAGCTCTACCTGTATATAACTACTGGATCTACACACATATTTATATATATATATAATATATATAATATATATATATATATATATATATATATATATATATATATAATATTTTTTTAAATATTCATAATATTTTAATACGGATATAAGAAAAATATATATATATTTTTATATTATATATATATATATATATATATATATATGTAAAAGAATACATATATATATTTATATATAATATCTCTGATATCACTTTAAATACTCTAAAATATGTTTTACTTACTTAATATTTTGTAAAAGGATGTAACTCATACAACATGTCCTTTACTTATAAGTTATATATATATATATATATATATATATATATATATATGTATATATAAAGTTTAGTTACTAAGCGCTACCTCGCGGATCTGGCAGTAACCCTCTCGGTGGATCTACTTCGGAATGTCGCGTTCTTGTATTCTACTTCTACCTGCTCAAGTATACTATATATATTAATTATATATATCAACTAAATATATATATTAATTATAAATATATATATATATATATATATATATATACATTGATTAAATTAATATAAAATTGTACATATATAAAATATATGTACAATTTATATATGTATATAAATATAAACGATTCATTTATATATATATATATATATATATATATAAAAATGAATCGTTTAAATATCTTCGATGAATAGTTTACCTTGGAAATGTTGTACTTCACTGTAGAAACATGCACTCGCAAGGTATATTGGTATTTAGCTTTACTATGTTGATATTAATGCAGCCATCGTACGGTAGGTGGTATATCACGTGACATATGTGTATCGGTGTTGTTGTTGTTACGTTTTCTTAGGTTACCGTGGTAACGTCAATGTTTAGTTTTTAAATTATTAATATTTGTATGTTAAAATATATATTTACCATTTATATATATATTTTTTTATATTTTTATCTTAGATTATGCATAATCATGGTTATGTTATTTACTTATATTTATATATAATATATAAATGTATACTTATAGGTACATATATATATTTATATATATATATATATATATATATAGAATATATAGAATAGTATATATAGAATATATATATATGAAGAATTAATAATTATGTAAGATACATGATATTTCTCCATCTTTATTATCAAAATCATTGGAAAAGTAAAAACCTCTTTATAAGAAAACCTCTCTATAAGAAAAAAATTACTGAAAAAAAATAGTTTCTTATAGAGAGGTTTTACTGTATATATATATATATATATATATATATATATATATATATGTATGTAGTACATACTATGTACCTACATTTATATATTTAAATACCCGCAGTTGTGTATATCTATAGATATTACTATATATATATCAGTGTATAAAGTGTTATATACTATAGTATACTATAGTTGTATGACCTAGCCCCATGTCCGCATTACCCTCCGTATTGCCTCGTATACGCATGTAACATCACGTGATAATCCTCACTATTTCAGTCTCTTCATCTGTTAGCATCTCTGCTTCCGTATACGGCTGAACATGTTCCGTGTAGAGCGTATATGTGTAACTCTAGCAATGGTATTTATGACTTCATCTATTAATACTATCATATTTGTAATATATAAGTACTGCATTACCAGAATAGTTACACAAATTATAATAATACCTAAGGAATATAGTATTTTTTCTTAGACACTTAATCCAGATAACATATCTATATCTATATATATATATATTAAATGATATGTCAGTGTTATTTTTATGTATTAATTATGTTTTAGTTATTGACCTATAGCTAGACAAAAATGTTCAAATAGTAATTTGAACATTTTATTGTTGATTTAAAAAGGCGATTCTCTTGAACTAGTAATGAAGTAATACTGTTGTGGTGTGATGTGTTGTATATTGCGTATATACTTAGCTATCTTCATAAGTAATCAACAACACACCTATTACCACAGCATTGAATAAGCTATCTAAACATGTCCCAACAGGGAAATAGGACGCTTCCTATTATATCTATGTTTAATAGTATGGTAATATGTTAGAGCAGTGGTTCCAACCTTTTTTCATCGTGAACTTTTTTGTTGATAATTCTTAATTAAAAAATATATCATGAACCAATAAAAAATGTTATTCTTGTATCATTAAACTTTAGTCATAAACGAATAATATAAACTATATATTTTTTAAATTTGACATGATCCATAATAAAAACCCAATAAATCATGATGCATGACTCGTGAACTATGGATTGGGAACCATTGGGTTAAGTAATATGTTTAGGTTATAGGATTTTTGACCTATAACCGCGGATATATAGAATTTGAGGTATAGCTACAGGTTGAAACATGATTTGTGGACTTATGTTTATGACCCATTTAAGCTATATATAGCTATATATATACATATAAATGTATATGTTGATGACATTTATCGGTAGATGTTTCATGTTAGAATGTCGCTGGTTCACTTTCCTCAAAATATAGATGTTATGATTATCTTCATAGATATTCATGTCTACGTATATCATCAATTATATCATATTATAGTATACTATAGTATAGTATACTATATATAGTATGATATATGTTAGTA
This sequence comes from Osedax fenrisi, assembly GCA_964019155.1. Classification (NCBI taxonomy): domain Eukaryota; kingdom Metazoa; phylum Annelida; class Polychaeta; order Sabellida; family Siboglinidae; genus Osedax; species Osedax fenrisi. The sequence continues at coordinate 32,085,245 of OZ025243.1, forward strand.
TGGTTTTATTTCCTCTAATGTAGGAGATCTGTTCCAGTGGTGATCCGACCCAGATGTTATCTATTAAGATAACTGATGATCATATCAATCATCTCTGCTGCAGCTGTTCGATTATCTATTTATAGATATAGGATAACTGTTGCGTAATCTGACATCATTTTTATCTCTATATATTATTGTCATATATTAAAATACACGGATGAAAAAAAATATCTAGACTATAATCTATAGACATGTCACAAAATAAAACCATACTAACATATATCATACTATATATATATAGTATATACCTCTATTAATAGAGGCAATTGTCTATAATATATATATATATATATATATACATATATTTATTTATAAATGTGTAATATATATTACATTAATGAATATTCATTAATATATATATATCAGATGGATTATTTACATTTGTAATTTTATATTTGACGAATGCCGCCTGTAGAAACTTTAAGTTCCTCATGCAAGCACTCGCAAGGTATATTGGTATTTAGCTTTACTCTGTTGATATTAATGCAGCCATCGTACGGTAGGTGGTATATCACGTGACAGGTGTGTATCGATGTTGTTGTTTTTGTTACGTTTTCTTAGGTTACCGTGGTAACGTAAATGTTTTAATTATACATATATTTGTATGTTAAAATATATATTCACCATTTATATATATATATATATTTACACACATGATGTTGACGGATATTTGACTCTCTAAAGCAGTGGTTCCCGACCTTTTTTCACTGTAACCCTTTTTTTGATAATTCTTAATTGGAAAATATACCATGACCCAATGACACGTTTTATTTTTTTAATTTTTTTTATTAATAAACTTCATTTATATGATATTTGTATCAAACTGTATCTAAAACGCCAGAATTTTTTTTTAAATAATTTTTTTTATTTAGAAATTGTCCCAAACAAAAAACCCAATGACCCAAGTTTGGGTTCTGACCCATAGATTGGGAACCACTGCTTTAAAGTATATATGTGCAATGTATCCCACACAGTAAAAAGTATACGTTTATTAGACACATTCAGAGTCTAATTAACGTTTAATATATACAATTTAACCTAAACGTTCTTGAAATATAGTTGTTTAATGAACGTTTATCAACGGTGTACAAACGTTCTTTAGACATTTCAGAGTCCAATGAACGTTTATACAAAAACGTTCATTAGAATATAGAGTCTAAAGAACGTTACAAAAGGTTCGCTATTTCAACCACCCAATGAACGTTTACATTGAGTCTATAGACTAAAGACTAATATAAGCTATGGCAACATGCGCAGTAAAAACTAAACGTTCATTATAATGAACGTTTAGTTTTTACTGAGCATGTTGCCATAGCTTATAGTTTTAATAAGTAATATAACATAATGTAATGTTGACTATCTGCTGGTGTATGTATACATATATAGGTGTCGCACTATCTTTTTAATAATCTCCGCGTTACTCGCGATCTCGTAATTTTTAAATGTCCTGGAATATGTCTTACATATATTAACGGGTGGGGTGTATACATATATATATATATACTATATATAATTACTTGTGAGTGGTTAGATCGATATTGAGCTATAGCTGTAAGATTATCAAATTTCCATGGTAATTTTATACTATATCTTATACTAGCTCTATATATATATACTCCATAACGAAATGTATGAATACAATATATTATGTATATATGTCATATATTGTATTCATACATTTCGTTATGGAGTATATATATATATATATATATATATATATATATATATATACATATATCCGATGGATTATTTACATTTGTAATTTTGTACTTGACGAATGCCGCCTGTAGCAACTTTAAGTTTCTCATGAAATCATTCGCTCGGGATATCTGTATTGATTACTTTACTCTGTTGATATTAATGCAGCCATCGTACGGTAGGTGGTATATCACGTGACAGGTGTGTATCGGTGTTGTTGTTGTTACGTTGTCTTAGGTTACCGTGGTAACGTTAATGTTTAGTTTTTAAATTATTAATATTTGTATGTTAAAATATATATTTACCATTTATATATATATTTTGTTATATTTGTATCTTGTATTATGCATAATCATGGTTATGTTCTTTACTTATATTTATATATAATATATAAATGTAGGTACCTATATATATATTTATATATATGTATGCAGTACATACTATGTACCTACATTTATATATATTTAAAACCCGCAGTTGTATATACATAGATATTACTATATATATATATATATCAGTGTATAAAGTGTTATACACTATAGTATACTATAGTTGTATGACCTAGCACCATGTCCGCATTACCCTCCGTAGTGCCTCGTACACATGTAACATCACGTGATAAGCCTCACTATTTCAGTCTTTTCATCTGTTAGCATCTCTGCTTCCGTATACGGCTGAACATGTTCCGTGTAGAGCGTATATGTGTAACTCTAGCAATTGTATATATGACTTCATCTATTAATACTATCATATTTGTAATATATAAATATGTAATATATAAGTTGAATTCTTAATGCCGAACTATAAAATGAATAAAAATAAAAACAAAAACTAAAACAAGCAATATGAAGGTTTAATAAATAATACCAGTAAACAAAAATAAAATTAGATAATCAATTGTTTAATTGATTTTCATATTTTGATATAAGATGTTTTTTTAATATTTTTTTAAAGGTTTTTGTGAATAATAATTTATTTAGACATACATTATTCCATGATTTAGGGCCTTTAAATGATAATGATTTATGATGACGGCTTGATTTTATATAAGGTAATTTGAAATTATGAAAAGTATTTTTGTATACATTGTTATATATTGGAAATAATAATGAAATTCTGCTTGGGCATTTCATTAAATGTACAATGTGCATGAATACAATATTTTTATAAGTTATTAAATCTTTAAATTTTAATACATTAGAACATAAAAATAAATTGTTAGTATTAGTCAAAATAAAAATATTATTGACAATTTTAAAGATATTTTTATTTACAATTCGAACAGCCTTTTTTTGTAGAGTTGAAATACATTGAAGGTTATTATTAAAATTATTTCCCCAAATTTCTAAACAATACATGATATGAGGCAAAAACAAAGAATTGTAAGGCAGCTTTAAAATATATATTGGTATACCAATATTTATAAATAGCTCAGCTTTCTTAATATATATATAACATGTGATAATTTCAATTGTATTTTTCTTATGTATTCTTTAAAATTAAAATTATTATCTAAAATAACTCCAAGAAAAGTATAACTTGATACTAAGCATATTTCAGTTGAATTAATTGATATACTATTAATAATATTTGCATCTTTATAAGGTAGCACTTTTGTTTTATCAATTTAATATTAATCTATTATTAGTAAACCATTCATGTAAATTTAAAATAACTAAATTTAAACTTTTGCATAGAGTCTTATTACTTGGTTCACTAATGCTAACAGATGTATCGTCAGCAACAAGTATAAGATTACAATTTATATTTAAATTATGTAAGGCCATATGAATATCATTTATATATAAAATAAATAGTAAGGGGCCCAAAATGGATCCCTGGGTACCCCAACATTGATGATACTTCTTTCAGAAAGTTCGTTATCTATTCTAGTTGATAATATTCGATCTTGTAGATAGCTTTCAATTAAACGATTAGTACTGCCCCTAAAACCATAATATTTTAATTTGTTTAATAGAATCTTATGATCTACAAGATCGAAGGCTTTTTTTAGATCTAAAAATAATGAGGCTAATTTATTATTTATTTCTAAGTTTGATTCAATAAAATTATAGAGATCATAGAGTGCGTATATATATATATATATTAAATGATATGTCAGTGTTATTTTTATTTATTAATTATGTTTTAGTTATTGACCTATAACTAAACAAAAATGTTCAAATAGTAATTTGAACATTTTATTGTTGATTTAAAAAGGCGATTCTCTTGAACTAGTAATGAAGTAATACTGTTGTGGTGTGATGTGTTGTATATTGCGTATATACTTAGCTATCTTCATAAGTAATCAACAACACACCTATTACCACAGCATTGAATAAGCTATCTTAACATGTCCTAACAGGGAAATAGGACGCTTCCTATTACATCTATGTTTAGTAGTATGGTAATATGTTAGAGCAGTGGTTCCAACCTTTTTTCATCGTGAACTTTTTTTGTTGATAATTCTTAATTAAAAAATATATCATGAACCAATAAAAAATGTTATTCTTGTATCATTAAACTTTAGTCATAAACGAATAATATAAACTATATATTTTTTAAATTTGACATGATCCATAATAAAAACCCAATAAATCATGATGCATGACTCGTGAACTATGGATTGGGAAACATTGGGTTAAGTACTATGTTTAGATTATAGGATTATTGACCTATAACCGCGGCTATATAGAATTGGAGGTATACCTACAGGTTGAAACATGATTTGTGGACTTATGTTTATGACCCATTTAAGCTATATATAGCTATATATATATATATATATATATATATATATATATATATATATATATATATATATATATACATATATATATATATATATATATATATACATGTATATGTTGATGACATTTATCGGTAGATGTTTCATGTTAGAATGTCGCTGGTTCACTTTCCTCAAAATATAGATGTTATGATTATCTTCAGAGATATGCATGTCTACGTATATTATCAATTATATCATACTATAGTATACTATAGTATAGTATACTATATATAGTATGATATATGTTAGTATGGTTTTATTTCCTCTAATGTAGGAGATCTGTTCCAGTGGTGATCCGACCCAGATGTTATCTATTAAGATAACTGATGATCATATCAATCATCTCTGCTGCAGCTGTTGTCTATATATAGACTCAATTTAAACGTTCATTGGGTGGTTGAAATAGCGAACCTTTTGTAACGTTCTTTAGACTCTATATTCTAGTGAACGTTTTTGTATATAGGCTATAGACTATATATAGACTAATATAAGCTATGGCAACATGCACAGTAAAAACTAAACGTTCATTATAATGAACGTTTAGTTTTTACTGTGCATGTTACCATAGCTTATAGTTTTAATAACTAATATAACATAATGTAATGTTGACTATCTGCTGGTGTATGTATACATATATAGGGGTCGCAATATCTTTTTAATAATCTACGCGTTACTAGCGATCTCATAATTTGTAAATGTCCTGGAATATGTCTTACATATATTAACGGGTGGGGTGTAAGGGGCTTTGAGAAGATATATATATATACTATATATAATTACTTGTGAGTGGTTAGATCGATATTGAGATATAGCTGTAAGATTATCAAATTGCCATGGAAATTTTATACTATATCTTATACTAGCTCTACCTGTATATAACTACTGGATCCACATACACATGTGTGCACACACACACACATATATATATATATATATATATATATATATATATATATATATACATTGATTAAATTAATATAAAATTGTACATATATAAAATATATGTACAATGTATATAGATAGATAGATAGATGATTTATTTAGACACAAATATAACGAGTGTTCTCATTTGTGTTTTAGCAACAACAAAAATAATAATAATAAATAAGCGATAAAATAGTATATAAGTAGACAAAAATAGGATTGTTAGAATAATAAACGTGAACAAAAAAATAAAAAAATATAACAAAAATATACGAATATTAAAAATTACCAATAATAAAATCTTTAACTTTGCTTTTGAAACGTTCTAAAGATGAAACCATTCTCAATTCTCGAGGTAGACCATTCCAAAGTACGGCTGCCGAATGCCGAAAACATCTTTTTCCATGTCTAGCCAGCCTGAACTTGTGGTACTGAAGTACCTTGCTGAAAGACGACCTAGATGTTCTCGACTCAGTGCGGTAAATCAGCAAATCTTTCAAATATTTAGGTGATTTAAGATATAGGCATTTATATACAATCATTATAATTTTATATATAGAACGCTGTTTAGCTGATAACCATTGCATAGAGTACAATTTATCAGAAGTGCATGCATGATTAGACAATTGTATGCGATATAGTAAGCGTACAGATGACCGTATAACTCTATTTAAACAATTTGTAGAAAATAAAGGAAGTCCGTGATATAAAGAATTACAGTACTCTATACGAGATAGTACTGTAGATTCAATAAGGAGCTTACAAATGTTACCAGGAACATAATTTCTAATTGTTTTTATTTTGTGTAAATTGAAGAAAGATGATCGACATACACTAGAGATCTATATATATATATAAACGATTCATTTATATATAAATATATATATATATATATACATGAATCGTTTAAATATGGTGTCGCAATATCTTTTTAATAATCTCCGCGTTACTTACGCTCTCGTAATTTTTAAATGTCCTGGAATATGTCTTACATATATTAAGGGGTGTATACATATATATATATATATATATATATATATATATATATATACTATATATAATTACTTGTGAGTGGTTAGATCGATATTGAGCTATAGCTGTAAGATTATCAAATTGCCATGGTAATTGTATACTATATCTTATACTAGCTCTATATATATATATATATATATATATATATATATATATATACTCCATAACGAAATGTATGAATACAATATATTATGTATATATGTCATATATTGTATTCATACATTTCGTTATGGAGTATATATATATATATATATATATATATATATATATATCCGATGGATTATTTACATTTGTAATTTTGTACTTGACGAATGCCGCCTGTAGCAACTTTAAGTTTCTCATGCAATCATTCGCTCGGGATATCTGTATTGATTACTTTACTCTGTTGATATTAATACAGCCATCGTACGGTAGGTGGCATGTCACGAGACAGGTGTGTATCGGTGTTGTTGTTGTTACGTTTTCTTAGGTTACCGTGGTAACGTTAATGTTTAGTTTTTAAATTATTAATATTTGTATGTTAAAATATATATTTACCATTTATATATATATTTTTTCCTATTTTTATCTTATATTATGCATAATCATGGTTATGTTCTTTACTTATATTTATATATAATATATAAATGTATACTTATAAGTACATATATATATATATATATATATATTTATATATATATATATATATATATATATATACAGTAAAACCTCTCTATAAGAAACCTCTTTATAAGAAAATTGTTCACACATTTGGTTGGAATTCAACCATTTCCACATTAAAAAACCTCTTTATAAGATAATCTTATAAGAAAAATATAAGAAAAACCTCTTTATAAGAAACTTATTGTATACAAATATAAGAAATATAAAAAATAATTATATATAAATAGAAGTATTGTATACAATATATATTGATAACAATTATAGAAATCAATTATTATATAATATATTTTTTTTTCTTATGAATATTTTATATTACATAAATAGCTCGAAATGAAATAAAATTAATTAATAAATATTATTATATCCTTAAATGTATTGATGATACAATTTATTATATTATACAATTAAATGTTAAATAATAGATTATTATAATATTCATAATTTATAACATTTATAATTTATAATTGCTAATGTAAATCAAATAAAATGTCATTATGTAAGAAGTTAAGATGTCTAATCGCGAACAATATAGTATATATTTTAAATCTAATATAATTAAAGAAGTTGATGAAGGTTTACTGAAGAATTAATAATTATGTAAGATACATGATATTTCTCCATCTTTATTATCAAAATCATTGGAAAAGTAAAAACCTCTTTATAAGAAAACCTCTCTATAAGAAAAAAATTACTGAAAAAAAATAGTTTCTTATAGAGAGGTTTTACTGTATATATATATATATATATATATATATATATATATATATATATGTATGTAGTACATACTATGTACCTACATTTATATATTTAAATACCCGCAGTTGTGTATATCTATAGATATTACTATATATATATCAGTGTATAAAGTGTTATATACTATAGTATACTATAGTGTATGACCTAGCCCCATGTCCGCATTACCCTCCGTAGTGCCTCGTACACATGTAACAGCTTGCTATCACGTGATAAGCCTCACTATTTCAGTCTTTTCATCTGTTAGCATCTCTGCTTCCGTATACGGCTGAACATGTTCCGTGTAGAGCGTATATGTGTAACTCTAGCAATGGTATTTATGACTTCATCTATTAATACTTTAAACATTGTAATATATATATAATATATATATATATATATATATATATATATATATATATATATATCAAAGTATACTTTCAAATTCATATTCTAAATTAAGTCATAACTAAAAGATATAATAATGATATTATATCGTTGTTATATATTTTAGTTATGACTTAATTTAGAATTGTTGTAGTTGATTTAAAAACAAGATTAGTATATATACTTATATATACTTATAATGCTGCTATATCAGCATTATTTTGTGTGCGCTTCTAAGTGCATATGTAGAATACTGTATACAGTACATGTAATAACAATATGTATTAGAAGAATTGTATTTTTTCTGATAGTTTTCTAGTATAGTTAAGTAATTTTTCCTGTTAAATGTCTTATAAATAATAGATTATAATCTATAGATTATAATCATTGTCTAGCGGCCATATATAGCATGGGAGATTAGTTATATTCACGAGTATCATTATGGCCGATTGTTTTATAAACTCAGTTCGCAGTCCGAAAACCGAAAAATGTAAAATGCATGTATCATTACAGATGTACCTATTTCAGAAACTTTCATCGTTTTATGTATTTACTCGAGCTATATTTATTTTTTTAAATATATATATATATTGAATTTGAACATATATTTATTTAACATAAATTAATAGTCATCATTAATATGTAAAAGTGCACATATATTTAGGCTAGTTAAGTTAAAAATGAATACATATAAAAATGTACACAAACATATATATATATATATATAAGTATACTTATAAGTATACATATATGTATACATATGAGAAAATGAATATAATATATTATATACATAATATACATATATTTATATTATATTATATATATATATATATATATATATATATATCATATATGATAGCATTTATTTGGTAGTGTATTATCGAATGTTCACCGTATAGTATAGTCTATAAGTTATACATATACACGGCGTGTATTGTACATCATATATTTAAATACATTTTATTAAAATTTAATTATATTTTAAATTTGAATTATACATATTGATAAATTAGTAATAATATACGCTATATGCTATATACGCTATATACTATAGCACTTTTTAAGTCACTCCTTTTAATGAACATTATTTATTGATATTTCTATTAGTGTTTATACTTACAAATATTAATTAATATGTATATTTTTAATATATTAATATCTATGTCGGTGTATATAATTTTAAATAAATAGGTATTTCTATCAAATATAATTTTTCGATTACATATATTCGTCTGAACATTATTTAGAAGTTATAGATAACATATATATTATTGTCACACTATGAGAATTTTATAATTGAATTAGTGTTTAAATTAAATCATCATCATCGTCATCATCATCGTCATCATCATCATCATCATCATCATCATCATTATATTTAATATTAATAAAGCAACCGATACATGTTAGAGTTGTAGTCTGTGGCCTATAGGCTAGTGTATATATACACCACTACGTAGGTACATTAGAACATATGTTTACGTGAACGTGAGTGTTGTGTTAGATGTACATTAACTACCCACTTCCGGTTAATATTTAACCCTACTTCCGGTACACCCTGGAGGAGGATGAGTTCACCGATGAGGTCAGCTGTCACTCAAGTGATGATGCTAAAGAGGATATCGCAAGGATACTGGATGTCACTCAAGTGAAGATGCTTAAGAGGACATGACAAGGACAAGCCGATATCAGCCCCTCGGTCAAAGTTAGTAATCATTAACTTATTAATATGATATTACGATTATCTTTTTGTATAGTTTTGATGGGAATTTAATACATTAATGATTTTCATATATATATATATATATATATATATATATATATATATATATATATATACATATAACATTTTCAGTCTATTTGATAATTTAAATAGAATTATTATATATAATACACTTTTAAACTTTATTAGGCACATATATATACCTATATTTAAATTATCATATATTTTGATATATTGATTGCTTGATAGATTGAAAGTTTATTTAAAAACTTAAATAAATCATAATAAAATTAATCTATATTAAATATTACATATTTCAGCATCTTGATGTATATTAATGGAGCTCTAGGAATATTAAAAGTCATTAAAATGTAAAGGATATATACAATATTTAAAATAATAATAAATTATTAAATAAACATCAAAAACTATATACTTGTATTATTTATTTATGATATGAATATTCATTATAGTTTTTTAATTTAAAAGGATTTAAAATAGTACATGTCATTTAAAATAATATATTATATTTTTATAATCTTTGAAATTAATAATAGGTATATATTTAATTTATAATTTATACTGTACCTAAATATATAATTTTATTGTACCTACATACATTTACTATGTTGTATACATATTATATATATATATATATATATATATATATATATATATATATATATATATATGATGACTTTATAGAGTAATAATATATTAAGATGTGGCATGTCTACTAAAAGATAAATCTTCCATTGCTGATGAATTCCTACATCTGGAAATATATAAGAGTTTCAGTATTCGTATTGTGCACACGTATGAGGTATTCTGTAAGAACAACTAGCTACGATTCTATTGGTTGCATATAATAATAAAAATAATATCAATAATATTTATTAGAAGAATTGTAGTTTTTTTCAGTTTTCAAGTTTAGTTATATAATTTGTCTTGCTAAATGGCTTCAAAGTAATACATTCTATGTTCTATTGTTGTCTCCCTTATGTAATAAGTTACGTAACAAGACACGCCTCTTTCGTAAGTTATTGTTATTTTGAATACAACAGATTTTATACATAGATAGGTATATACATATATATTGTACGGAATAGTCCCATAATAAGTGTCCCATGTAGGTTGTAGATAATGTGTAGGATATCCAGGATTTTGTATATATATATATGTGTAAATCAGCTAATTATCATTTACATAATATAAATATCATTCGTAAATATTTATCAATAAAATCAACTATTCGACTTATTGACAGTTTGGTTCTATCGAGATTATATTATAAGAATATTATCTTTCGGAGCTCCAATATATATATTAAACACATTAAATGAGTTAATCGTAGATGTATACTAAATATATGTAATATCACATATTCGAATACATTTTCAACTAGTTATTATTTACAAAAATTAAAATAGTTAGGGATATATCATCGAATTAAAGATATATAAAGATATATCTTCCAGAATTATTACAGATTTGTATGTGTAATTAAAAAAGTTAATATTTCTATACCTTTCTATTTATCAACGCTATTATCAGAGAAAATAACTAGTCTTTGAGGATATATCGCATTAGACTTGAAGAGGGTCGAAGTCTACTACAAATCACAAAGAGGTCTCTCAGGATGTCTGCTGCTTCAATGTGGATAACTACCTCTGTCAATAAGAAGTGCTCCGTCCATTTCAATCTTCCGCAAAATACTGAAGAAACATATTTTATTATAATAATTATTTTATTACACTTAAGAGAATAATTTGTATTATTATTTAAGTGACTAAATAAACTATTATTAATATTATAATATATATATATATATATATATATATATATATTAGTATTTATATAAGAATATTCATAGTTAATTTAAAGATTAATATAAAAATATAAAGTTCAATTAAAATGTAATATATTAAAACTTAAATACAATGATAAATAAAATGCATACATTTTGTAATTCATTAAATCTATACATATACTCTATTTTAAGTGAATACTATAATACTAAAATTATATCCACCATGCATATGTTAGGATGTTGGTATAATATATTACGCAATTTTATCCAATTACAGAACCATTGTTTATTCACGGAATTGCAATCATATTACAATTTTAAAGTATCAATATTATTTATTGTCATGATATTTTTCTAATTTATAAAATAAATTAAATATATTGATTAAGTATAAAAACTGGTTATTAAGGGGTCGGAAATTGACGATGTTACCCCATATAAGTCATGCATTTATATAAACTATGCATACCCAATATCCTATATATATAGTTATCATACTTTATACCTATAGGGTATACCCTTATACCATTAGTATTTATCATACTATTAGGTAATTGACGTACTATATATATGTTACTACCTACGTATTATTGATAATCCAATACATCCAATATGTTGAGCATATAGTTCTCATGTGTATTTCCCCCCCCCAACTTTTACCACACTATTTATTTTGATTGGTTGGTACAATACCCCTACATACAAGATCGTTCCAGCGGATCTAACAATCGATATGTATTTACAATACATATGACAATTTATATTTAATAATAATAATAACAATCAAATATTATGTTCACATCCATGTTATCTAGATATCAACATGTCAGTAGATGAACGAATATAATCTATACAAATTTAAAAATAACAAATATGTATATATAATATAATGGTAAATAAATATGCTCAACAATATAAAACCCAAAGATATGATATACTAAAAATAAGTGTGCTATATAAATTATAAATGATAAGTTAAATTATTACACTGAACATGTAATACTGAATTTATTATATATACAATTTAAAATACTAAATTCTACACACAAAATAACTGAATAATCAGTGATGGTTACGATCACGACTTTTCACGATCGTCGATCAATTTCGTCGATCATCGATCTTTTTATTCAGAATAATATACATATAATGTAGAAACTTTAATAAAGCATAGAGTATAAAGATATGTATATGTAACTGGAAAAAACACGATACTAAAATATAGTTCATCTACTGATTCAAAAGTAAAATAAAAGTAATTATAATAAATTAATAAAGACTAAAATGTATATAGGTTACCTATATATATATATATATTATTATTATTATTTATTTGAGTTTATACACTTTTTAAATTATAATTAACAAAAGTGTTTATAATAACATTATAATATGAGATACAAATAAAATGGTAATATATGTTCCTGATATATTAGATAATAAAAAATAATTTATAAATCAAGCAAATAATAAATAAATGAGTTTTTATTAATATCTTGTAATATAGTAAACTAATTGATAATTATCTACCTACCTTTACTACTTCCTTAATATTTGACATTTATGTTCTTATTTTAAAATCCACTTGCTTATCTCCATATGACCCTATTAATATTTATAATTTTAAAAGACTCGCTAGTAACATTTCCCTTATTTTCATACTATATTCTCATCTTATCTATCAAATGGATTATACCCCCTTCTTTTAAACTTATATCATCACTCCCATTCTTAAAACAACTTCTTACAACCCTAATCTCTTATGTAATTGCGTCATGTCTCCCAATTTTCTATTATTAATAACATTCTTGAAGGGATCGTTGTCCATCAAATAAATATATTTATATCACTAATCTCCTCCCATGATGTCCTGCAAAGTGCAGTTAGTAAAGATCACTCAACTGAGAAAGCCCTCCAAATCTTGAACGATATATATGAGACATTTTTCTAAATAGTTCTCTCTCACTATGGTGTCAAATGGTTCTCCTTAATCTCTCTTGCTCATTTGACTCTTTTCGTCATGATATTCTTATCTCGAGACTTGAGATGATTGGCATTAATGGTAGTGCTCTAAAATTGCTTAACTCATATATACTAAATAGATCATCCTCAGTTAAATTATGTGATTTCTCTTCTGAACCCGTCCTCAGCTCTATGGCGTCCCACAAGGTTCTGTCCTAGGCCTATATCTATTCTCCATATATATAGTATCTATAATGTCTATTACATCATAATTTCCTGGCTTTTACTATTATATATATGCTGATGATATCCAACTCTACTCATTTGCGTGCATCCTCTATTATATACTGGCTTATCTCTAAAAATATTCTATTAAATACCTCACAAACTGCCTTCATCAATATACCTACGAACTCCCCATTATTCCCTTCATTTTACCTTTAAAACATTATTGTTTCACCTTCTAAGTCAGTCCTAAATTTTTAGTCGTTTTCGACTATGATCTATATTTTTCTAGACATATTTTGCTAAAATTACTAAAACTGTTAATTTCATTTATTTAGAACCATATTTATCCGTAAACATATTAATTGTTACTTATATGCTGTCTTTATTAATTAACTTGTAATTTCTCGTATTGATTATTGTTCTTCTTTATTATATAACCTTACTGCTTCCTCCATCTCCTCATTAAACAAAATCATCAGATCATCCATACGATCCATTTTCAATATTAGACTAGCTGACCATTCATCCACTGACTCCTTTTAACTTCTACTAATTTGGTTCCCCTATAAAAACGATCAAATATATATTACCCATACATCTATATATTCCTCCAATACTTCATATATATTTGACTTACTCACAATTCGCCTCACAAAACACGATAAACGTTCAACTACAGTATACATCTCGTTATTCAACAGCCATCCTCCCTTAAATTCCATAAAAGCTCATTTTCCTACATTATTCCATCTATCTGAAACGCACTCCCTTCATATATAAGATATATTTAATCTCCCATCTCCTTCAATACTAATCTCAAGTCATATTTATCCTCTATTTAATTATATTATTATTATATTTTATATTTTATTATTATTACTTCCACTCCGTTGATTGATTGATTGATAATTTATTTAAGCAAATACATAGCCGAAATATATAATCTAAAGCATAAAGTATAAATATTTTCTAACGATAACATTCGTTATAAAAATAAAAAAGAATAATACGAAATTAAAAAATTAAATAAATTAAAACGTTTTAGAGTTAGCGTAAAAATATATGAAAAATAATCAAAATAGAAATAAATTATATAGTAAAAATAAACGAAAATATAAATAAAATACATTATTTTGTTAGTGGCCTCGAAATATTAAATTTATAATTTAACGTTATAGAATTATTCTTATCTTTGTACCCTGTATTAGTAATACATTATTAGTTATATAGTTTAATATTTAAATGATAAATTTTAAATATATTATAAACAGAACATGTAATAAAAATAAACTAATACTAGAAATAAACAAATAATGTAATACTTACCAAAATCTATAATAATAGTAGGTAGTACATTATTAATTTTATATTTTAATTGTATAATAAATTTGAAACATATATATTTATACAAACAGAACATGTTACAAATAAAATAAACCAATATACCTATACACAAACATAACTCGTTAATAACAAATCAAACCAATAATATTACGAAACAAACACTATATATAGTATTATAATACTTATCACTATAATCTGAAATAATAGTAAATTATTAAAATTGTATTTTAATAATATAATACATTTGAAATATATATAAAAAATATATATAAATTAAAAATATAATACAGATAAAAATAAAAATAAAATAATTTTCCACACTTTAAAATCTGTAATAATAATGAATTATTAATTTTATATTATAGTAGGTAATATTTTAAATATAGATATGAAAACCCAAATTGTCTACAACAAAAACAAATTAAAAAAAAAACATGAAGAGATAACGCAACAATTAAGATATAAAATTAAATATAAATCAATATAAAATTATAAATTTCTGTTAAAAAAAAGTTGTTTGTCAAAACAGATTTTGTTTATTGTATTTTTAAAAGATGAAACAGATACATATTTTATTATATCATTATTTAATGAATTCCATATATTAACTGATCTATTATTAATTCTATTTTTAATTGTATTATCATAATTATGTATTACACTTAATTTTGTACAATTACCTCTAGTTCTACAATTATTCGAAATGTTAAGGATATCAGATATATTTATATCTGTATAATTATTTGAAATTTTAAAAATTGTGGTTAGATCTATTTTTAATCTTCTAAATTCAAGGTATTCTAATTTAAAATATCCTAATCTCTCTGTATATGATTTATAATTAATATTTGATGAATTTGTATATCCTACGCATCTTGTAATTAATCTTCTAGTAAATAATCTTTGCACTCGTTCAATTTGATCTATGAGACTACGAAATGAACTAACCTTTGAAAAAGGTGACCACATTATGGATGCATATTCTAAAATTGATCTGCAATAAATTGTATATGCATTTAATAATGTTTTATGTGATTTTGTAGTAGGGGAAAGTAACCGCATACGGACAGTGACCGAATACGTACACTCTCGGTATCTCATAAATCATTAATCCTAAAAAAAAATTGTAATGAACAAAATATTCATAAATGTATAAATAGTCTAAATAAGTATTTTGTATGTTTTAATCATTAAAAATAATGTTGATATATCCAATAATCTGATTTTTTTTATTACGTTTTAAATTTATGAAAAAGAATGTCACCTTAAAACCTTCTCAATAATATAAAAATGTATCGATATAAAATGTAACACTATATTTTATATTATTCGATATATTAATATAACATTATGTTTTTATAAAAACTAAATAATTATAAACATTATATACATAATTTCTATATTTGTACTCACATATTTATTAAGTTATAAGAACATATCTAGAGGTCTTATACGTTCTTAATACGGACACTCTATAGAGTGTATTAATATGGAAACCCTTACCATAACCAATCAGCGCGCAGATTGTGAACTATTCTGATTTACCTAAAAATCGCGTGCGTTATAATATTAATACAACCAATGAAGCTACATCTAAAAATATTATTATTTAGATACTTAACTTGTAGTATTAATTTAAAAAAATAATAAATATAAATATATTAATTACTAATTAAATTATATTAAATTATTCATAACATTTATTTTAAATAATGTAATTGTAATTTATATGATTGGTTCATCAATAATATATAGTTTATCTAGTGGTATATATGGTGTCCGTATTATAATATAGAATGTCCATATTCGGTACCAATGTCCCGTTATCTATTTTATAAAATTATTAAATACAATTTTAAAATCACAATAATATCTATAATTATATAATATTAATATATTGTAATTTTTGAATAAAAATATTGAGTCATACAATTTTAAGACCATTTATTGTTAAAGTGTCCGTATTATAATAATACCTATAGGTTACTTTCCCTTAATGCCCTTAATGCATCTGTAAATTAAATTCAAATTAAAATAAGCTTTTTTACAAATATAATCAATACAATTATTAAATAAAAGGTTATTCTCAAATATTATTTTTAGATCTTTATAAAAAAAGTAACGTTTTTTAATTGATTATTATTTATAAAATATTTAGAACGAGTAACCTTTACTAAAGTCATAACTGCACTATTTTGATAATAAAATATTAAATTTCCATTTAATATTTAATACTGCCCATTGTGAAAATAAATTTAAATTATTTTGTAAAAGAAATCTTACACTCTCAGACGCGTAAGAAAAATATATGTGTATGTCATCTCTGTTACTTTAGTTATTTTCGCTTTTTTGTGGTTGCGTGTTTTATTTGTATTATTTATTTTACGTGAACTTACGAGAAGTGTTATCACTTTATAAATGTGCCTAATAACCCATATATCATCAAAATGTATATATAGGTCCTATAGATCGATTTTAGTCGTAATCTAATAAGTTAATTTAATATTATACTAATTTCAATCGTATCAGTATTGAAATTATGAAAAAATTATTTACACTAATTTTAATAAAATATATTATGGTAAATATAAAATCAAAAATTAGGTATAATAAATCAATTTTTAATAAAAGAAACAAATGATTTAATATTTGGTATCTATATTACGATATTATTGGTATTTAAATGTTGTGATATTTCTAAATATTCCAATATATCTAACTTAAATTATAACCGGAATTATTGAGTGGGAGGGAAGGCAAGGGAGACATAATAAGTCTTAAGGTGGCGTTTAAAGGAGGGAGTTGATGTGTTTGTTCGTAGGTGATTGGGCAGGGAGTTCCAGTGGTAATGGGCTGAGAGGGCAAATGATCGTATATTAGAAGAGTGGAGTTTGTGTAGATGGGGAGTGGTAAGGATAAAGGTGTTGGAGGAACGGGTCTGGCGTGGAGTGATGGGTGTGTGTAGATGTAGGAGGGAGGCAAGGTAGTCAGGGGAGTTGTGGTGAATAGCTTAGTGGATGGTCAGGGAAAGTTTGTACTGTATGCGGTATGGGACTGACATCCAGTGTAGTTGTTTTAGGAGAGGTGTAATGGAGTCAGAAGAACGACGGGGAAGTAAATGGACATAGCGAACTACAGCGTTTTGGAGTCGTTGTAGTTTGATGAGTTTATATTCAGAGAGGTTAAAGAGTAGATAGTTACAATAGTCGAATAGGGGGATGATGTAGGAGGAGGCAATGGTAATAGCGATGGGGAGAGGAATTGAGCGTCGGATTAAGCGGAGGCAGTGTAGGTGGTAGTGGATGGATGTGGATTTGTTTTTTTTAAACTTGTTTATTTTACCTATATCTCATATACAAACAATATTTATAACAACAATACTTTAATCTATTATATTAATATATAGTTAAATATATGTGTATATCAAATCGATATCGAATTATTATTATCGTATTACTATTATTTATTATTATTTTCTTCTCACACGAGCGAATGGGTCTACATGACCCTATTTTAGTGCTTAATAAACCTAATATCATCATCATCATCATATAATGAGTTTTATATCAAATTTATATATGATATCCTAACCTAATAAACCAAAACGATAAAAGAAATAATATTATTAAATACATAATAACATAGATATTTTCAACTCACGGTTTAGAAAAATGTTACATTTATTTCTATGTGTGAGGTATATGTGTGCATTTAGATGTATACATGTATTTATGTGCATACACATAGTATATATATATATATATATATATATATATATATGTGTGTGTGTATGTGTATGTGTGTATGTGTATGTATATGTATGTGTGTGTGTGTATGTGTGTGTGTGTGTGTTTGTATTTGTGTGTGTATAGGTTTATAACGTATATAACATATTGGTTGTGTTTGTTATACAACAAATACATAGGACATAGGTAATTATAAAATATTAAATAGATTATTTCTCCATAGATGGCGATACTAACAAAATTATATATTAATATAATACACACACAACTATGTATTTAGTGTGTATAAATAAAATATTTAAAAAAAATATATATATAAAGTATAATAGGTATATGATATATTTATATTATAATTTCCTAACACGTGAAATAAATCGAAGTAATTCATAAATAGTAAGGTTTATAATAATACAATTTCAATAAATATAATAGAATATTAATTACAGTAAACTATATAAGTTTACCATATATACTATAGCATAGTATGCTATAGTATGTAGGTATACAGTATATACTATATACTATAGTATACGGTTTCTCGTAATATTTCTCGTAATAATTAACTAATATTATTATAATAATTTATTATATATTATATAATTTAATATTATAAAATATAAACTTAAATTTAAATACATCATCAAACTATACATTTATAATTTATAATCATATTATTTACATATTATTTATAAATAAAAGCGGCATTTACCATATATGGCTATACATATACATGGGTGGATCCAGGGGGGAATATAGGGTCTAGACCCTAAGCCCCCTTGATACATCGGGATACATATTATAAGTTGGTTATATATTATCATACCTATACATTTTACCTTACAGCTTTAAACTCTATAAAGCGGTTAAGGTATTTCATATAAATTATTAATAAATATTCCCCAGGACATCATTCCATACCACCTATTATTATTAATAATCATATTATAGAATACTCTAACCAAGCTAAAAACCTCGGCCTCACACTTGACCAAAAGCTGTCTTATCTACCACATATAACTAATATATCGAAGTCCATTAATTACACCTTACATACGATCCAACTTATTATACCTTCTATAACTACTGAACTTACCAAACTACTAGTTACTTCCTTAATACTGCCCGACTTGACTACTGTAACTCTACTTTAAATTCACTCCCAGCACATAGTATCAAAATGCTCACTAAATTACAATATAAAGCCATCAGAACCATTTTCAGGATAAAAAAATACTCAAGACAACATATCACACCTTATATGAAATCCATTCACTGGCTACCCATCCCTTACCGCATACAATACAAATTACTCCTACTGACCCACCATGCCACCCATAATAATAAACCTGACTATCTTACTGAACTACTTACGAACTACAAGTCATCCCGACCACAACGAATAATACATAAATACAAACTAAATATACCAATAACTTTATCACTAAATAAAAAACAGGAATCTTCTTTTTCTATAATATCACCTAAACTATGGAACTCCCTACCTCACTCAATTAGATCTATAGTTTCTGACCACACCTTTAAAGTCAAATTGAAAACACATATATTTAATATAGCTTATAATAATTAATATACGATACACCGTCGAAAACTCATTACTGATGTTGATCGCAGTGTCTAAACAAATTGGTTACAAGGTTACAAGGTTATATAAATAACCATTTACATCATTTAAATGAATTTTCATGGGTTTAAATATGTATTCATCAAATAAATAATGAATCCGCTACATTATTATCATCTATCTTTAAACCATGGATACCCTGATATGAGAGCGGATTCTAACGGAAATTAGAGCATTTTTTGTATAAGTAAAAATACACATTACACATAATTAGTATATACCTGCAATAATTCATATTTCTTTTATTTCATATTTATAATTCATATTTCATATTTACATGATACATATATATATATATATATATATATATATATATATATATTAAACAAGGTATACCATATATAATTTAACTATTTATAATTATAAATATTAATATATTCAATATGATCATTTTGTAAATAATTACATACATATTATTAGTATATTATTAAATAATAGATATAACATAACATACAATATACAATATACAATATATACTTTTAAATATAATATATATTATATATATATTTTGTTAATATACCATTTATACTATACATACTTATTATTTATGATATATAAATAATAAATTAAATATTAAACATGGATTCAATCATAATTAAAAGGTTAACATTTATTTTCCCATAAGAAACACCACTCCGTGAACATTTCCTAACGACTCCGTATAATTAATAGCCAGCGAGATAGTATCTCGAGTGCGTATACATTATTGATATGTACGCACGTATGTGTGTGCGGTGTATAGTAATAATACGACGTAACAAGCGTGCGTATGTGTATACGTAAACAAGCGACGCGTGTGATGTACACAGTCTCCACTGAGAGATGAGACCGAGATGAGAGTGAGCGAGAGAGAATGTGTTGATGTGTTTTATAGTGGATATTGTCATCGTCATCTCATCTTGTTTTATCTTTATTAGTTATTATCGAGGCCGACTTCCTACGGTGTATGTATGTATACATACACACGCTCTATACATATGCTGCATACACATGCTGTATACATACACATGCGCATGTATGTATGTACACTATATTACGTGATACGTTACGTAATACCGAGTTATCGTGTCGACCCCTGGCGTTCTAGCACGGAACTAACTCGGCACTATCTTTGTTATTACGAGCGCGCTATCTTTAAGCGGAGAAGGGTGTTCGGGTGTTATTTATTCGGGTGAGAATTCATGTGTGTGTGTGTGTGCGACACTGTGTGTGTGTGTGTGGGTGTGTGTAATCTATGTAGATAGAATTGTTCGTGAACTCTCACGAAATCTCGCGCGATGTTCTACACCGTGTGGTGATCGTGAAGTACAGTTTTATTTTGTATTGTTCGTTTACGAAGTTAAAATATATTAATAATATATCGGTGAGAATATTATACTAATTAGTAATTTCTTATATATATATTTAAAATATTTAAATATATTTTAGGAATAGGATATGTAATATTTTATTCATTCGGGATAATATGTTGAAGTATTATATAATATAAATTAACGTTTTATTCGAAGTACGTATGACACTTTACGAACACAGTTCATAGCGCGCACATACAAGTGTACACATACATGCTTATATATATATATATATTATATATATATATATATATATATATATATATATATATATATATGTGTGTGTGTAAGCATGTATGTGTACACATCCTGGTATAAACGTTACGAGCTGGTAGTGCTTACATCGCGCTCGATACAAGGCCGACTCTCTCCGGCCACTACAGGACATCCCGGTCATCGCCTAGGTGGGCGGGGCGAGGGGCGTGGCCCGGAGCTAGGGGACCCGACAACTGGGTCCCGTTTAGTGGCGGCGAGTTGTCCAGTAATCAATACCACGGTCAATCGATACATTAAGGCCGATACATTAAGGCCGCCCGCTGCTCCGTCGCCTACCGCGCCCCACCCAACCCGATATCGTTCGATAATTCGTTTAACAATCTTTGGTTCGCGAGCGCCGCGCACACTAATCGCACACACGCCGCGCACACTAATTCCGCACAGCGCACACTCGCTATTTATTTATTAATTCGCGATAATCTCACGCCGGGGAACGCGTGTCCTAATTAATTAGCTCTCATTCCGGCCGCCAGTCTCCGATGTGGCGCCACCCACAACATGCCGCTAAGTACATGTATATTCCCAATACGTATTACCACTAGTAATGCATGTATACATCGTATACCTATCTACACATCAATAGAGGCAGACATAATATTTACTTAATATAAAACTAAATATATATTAGTTTAATTGTTTTTTAATTTCTTATAAAAAAGAGATAATTTAACATACATATAATCTATATGTACATATACCATATATTTGGTTAACATTTTATCTTATGTAATACATCTAGTAATATCTTATCCCACGTGATTCTATACATATATATGTATATATATATAGAACATTATCTGTTAGAATATATTACCACTATGCATTCATACGTAAGTTACATAATGTAACACATTATATATTAATCTGTATTGAATAACACCGGAAAACATTACACATTTATTTGAAACACATTTTTATAATAGTTTAGGTGATTTCATATTATTAAGTTAATAATTATACAATAATATAATACTATAATAAAGTACAGTACGTTATAGTTTTATATTTATATTATTTAGTAACGGTTAGTATTTGTATATTAATAAATATTCCACGTACAAAAAAATAAATGTGCATTTCACAAGTTTTATTCCACATTATTAAAGTATGTATCTCAATAGTATTGACTTAATACACATCTTGCCATATTACATACCTAACTCTATAACCCCGTTATCGTATGGTTAATATGTGTTATCATGGCTTACCCCTAATCGGTTAGCCAGTAAACATTACAGACTAATCAGAAATGTAATCCGCCTAGTTATACTTCGGTCTACATCTATTTATTTTACTTTCAACACAATCTTATAATAATGTTTCGACCAATAAATCATATCTTAATTAGTAACAAAACTATAGTTTGTATAGGGGTGAGCCATGATAATACAGTTTACTATAGTTTAAGGTTGCCTGTTTTAAGGTACATAACAAAGATTCGCGGTTTCTAACTAGTGACCTTATTTTCATTCCTATGAGTCATATGTGTGTTTCCTTCCCAGACAGCTGTATACGGAGTTGTATATAAAACATGATATTCAAAGTACTCGTGTATCAGATTCGCTTTAAAGCACTGCGCTTATTCCTCGACCAGTGTCCGTATATTGTACACATAATGTTATGAAATTAATTGAAATTATTAAAAAAATACAGTTTGAATAATATATATAATAAACAATTATTTGTGAATATAATAAAAATAGCTCCTTTAAGGTATATATGTTGCATATACACGTATAACTAGAGCGTTGTAGAGATGGAATTTGTGTTTAAAATATCCCATTGCCCGTATCTTCTCTAAACAGTGACGTCTCACCAATGACGTCACACCAGTGACGATATTTCCATTAGAAATCTTGTTTATTATCATCTTTATCGGCTTTGTTGCCCGTACTCTTTCTGTTTCGGGTTTACCGTATACGGTGTTAGAATGTTAACACAGAATACAATGTATACATTGTACGCCGTACACTCGAAATATGTATGTCGTTAACATAGCTACTATACGCATCTATATATGAGATGAGAAAGTACGAGAAAGTACGATAAAGTACGATAAAGTATACGTTATATGATTTCTATAGACGTTATTGCCTCACTCCAACTGGTATGTAATGATGCATAACCTAAAGCGGAACAATAGAGATGTCACATGGTAATGTAGCCGATGTTAACGTACCGCCATGTAATTATTGATGATATGTCATTGTTATTGATGAAGTCAATGTATTGTTAGTCAATGACATTATAACACGCAATATTAGCTGATTAATACAGTGTTCTATTAATTACCGTAATTGAATATATGTTTTTCAATTCGCTTATATTTATAATGAAACTAACCTGGTAATCTGATAAGATGCGCCTCTCTTTAGGATGAAACTTATTCACGATACTTCTACGGATAATCTTACTTTAATCGTTCTAATCAGACAGTCCATGGACTTAATATTGTAGTACCTAAATACGTATTTCATATTATGATACTAAAGTACATACCATACCATGCCACATGCATGTATACTACTAGTATACTACTAGGTAGATAATACTAGTATATATATATACATAACACAATACATGTATATGCAATGGCATTCATGGTATTAATGTAATACCTATAGGTATATTAACTGCTTGTGTGGCCTAGTTAAGGCGTCAGACACACAAGCAGTAGGACACGGGTTCGACCCTCGTCCGGACCATTAATTAATATTATAAAATGGGTCTTTAAATATTATTTAGAAATGTTCAAATGATCGGCTCTCGTTAAAACCATGGATTCCTTAATAAGAGAGTGGCTTCGAAGGGATATTAGAGCCATATATGGCTATAAGTGTAAACTTCATCTAAGTTCCTGGATGGGATGAAAGGACTCCACCAAATAAAAATAATAAAAAATACACACATATAGGTATTACATTAATACCATTACTATACTGAGTTATGTCTGATATTTAAGAATTTTAATACAAAATTGTACATAAAAACAAAAATTATAATTGAAATTACAATGTAATTATAATTTATTAGAAATATAAATATGTTTGTATGATTCATCAACTACGATTCATCACATATAGGCATATCGTTATTGTTATGTTGGTGTGTGGCATTTGGAGTAATACCATTCGATATTAGATAACGTATTCACTTATGATAACAGTTCCGGATATCCCTTCGTTGTCGCTCTCATGTTAAAGTATCACCCAGGTTGTGTTTAACACTATGCAGGAGTTAACGACACGATACAGGTATACACAGTGTACACTGTACACCGTGTACACTGTACACTGTACAGTGTACAGTGTACACCTGTAGATTATGTGTGTCGATATATTTATATGACAATACGTATTCGTTAATTACAGCTAGTAAGAAGCTATAGAAGTTGCGAGTACTTAATTATAAAGTCCATATAATAATTACACGTCTGTATAATCATTATAATAGAGCCATATCTATATTTGAATATTCAATATAATAATAGTATATCTGTTTATATAACAATTGTATTCTATTCAATTTCAAATATAAAATTAATATTAACAATTATTATTATATATATATATATATATATATATATATATATATATATATA
This sequence comes from Osedax fenrisi, assembly GCA_964019155.1. Taxonomy (NCBI): domain Eukaryota; kingdom Metazoa; phylum Annelida; class Polychaeta; order Sabellida; family Siboglinidae; genus Osedax; species Osedax fenrisi. The sequence continues at coordinate 32,111,198 of OZ025243.1, forward strand.
ATACTATATGTAATGTACAACTCCTATTCGATACTACGTGATACCGATACACTATACACACGTGACTGTATACACGTGACCGATGACGTAACCGATGTCCTCAACACACGCAGGACAGAAGCTCGTCACGTGACCGACACAATACACACATCCCGCCGCCGTGTTATCTTATTACTTAGGCGGCGACACTGTGCTACACAGCAGACCACACACGAAGTAGCTCGCCAGCATATATGTATAGAGAAGAACCGAGAATAACACTGCCGGAGAGAACTATTCCGATACAACTATCGACACCTATCGGCTAGAAATCGCGTTAAATCGTCGTCCTATGTATCGCGCGTTAACTATGGCCGCCGAGTGACGAATTGACCGCGCTTAATAATAGTACTCGGTGATTACGTGTCGATACACGCTGAGTGTGATTTAACCCGAGAGCGACACGAGTTGTCGGGTACCCGTAATGGCGGCCTCGCATCTCTACGCGGCTTCACGCATCTAGAAACCAACGAGAGCGGCTCTAAGTGAAACCGTAGTCGATGCAGGAAACATTAGAATATATTTATTCGTAGAAATGGAACCGAGTCAATTCGTGTTGTGGTACTTTATGGTCGGCGAAGTGATTACAGTAATGGAATATTCTGATTACATCTGGAAATTAGGTTACTATATATAAATATATACATATTAATTTTATTAGATTATATATCTGTTTATATAATTATTAATATTTACATTACTATATATATATATATATATATAATAAATAATATTATATATTAATTATTTCATGTTTATGGAATAACATGAAATAAAAGGGACATCAATAAATAATAATTGTATTTATAAGGACCCCTCCCAAATAATTATCTTATTGTTATACCAATATAAGTTATAATCCATTGATTATTATTAGTAACCTGTAGATTAGTAACCTAAGTTAGATTATATATCATCTAAATTATAGCCTATATATAAACCTATAGGCCTATATGTATATCTATAGAGGTACGAGTTCTAATTTGTACTTCTTGAGATAATGCAGCTATATTCAAATAGATGAGTAAAGGATAAAATTATAAAATATATATACGGTATATACATATATAGTATGGTAGGTACGTATTTATTAGTATTCTATAGTTTCAGAGTATTTAAATATGAATATTAGATATTTAAATATAAGGTGGCTGAGAAAGCCTAGAAATTGTTTGAAAAGTAATATAAATTTAATTTAATTTATGGATACATTTATATGGTCACTTGAAATTTATAATCCTTGATTTTTAATATTTTATATAGTATAATATGCTTTTATATGATACTTTTTATAATATTAAAGTTAATAAATAATAAAGTGTATACAAATATAATAATAAAAAAGAGACCATCATTAATAATGGATAACAAAAAATATATATATATATACATTTACATAAGATATTATTTTGTAGGTCATTACTTACATTTGTATTTAACATCGTATACGAACTATAGTTCATTATGATATACCTGCCATTAGTTAGGCCCTATACCATAGCCCCCAAATAGCATTGTTATACAATATACACTTAATCTACAGTAGGCAATGTATTGTATGCTATGATGTATTACCTGTGTATTGTTGACATATTCTCGTAGATGAACAACAGTTATGAAATTTATATATATATATATATATATATATACAAAATATTGTATACCATATTTTATATTAAAAGTATCGAAATACTTTCACTACTTAATAAGTAATTATATAAATACTATTTTCGATTTCCTTTTCAACTATAGTTGATAAACATGTTATAATATATACATATATATATATATATATATATATATATATATATATATATATATATATATATATATGTTTGTATAACGGGTATACACTGGTATATCGAGTACATGTATACATGCATAACGTAAGTAAGATAATTACGTAACAATTGATTACGGGGCGGCGGCTTCGCTTGATTACGTAACACAATCACGGCGATCAGTTAAGACCTCAGTGGTCAGCGCGGGGGGGACGCACAGACACGCCAGTGATGACCACTGTACGTATCACAAGCAGGGCGGTTAGCATAAACATTATTAGCGGCGTAGCGAGCTAGACTGGGATAAGAGGGGAGGGATAACAAGGGAGGGAGATGAGAAAAGGGAGGAGGGGAGAGAGAGGATAGGAGAGGGAGGAGATGAGAGGGGATATACATGAAGTGGGAGGAGATGGATGTAGTAGTAAATACATGATATGGACGATACATATGAAAGGAGATGGAGGGAAGGAGGAGGATGAAGAGGAGGAGAGGAAAGGGATTTAGTGAATAAATCGTATTATTAAAGAGTGGAGTGGTCCGTTACGAATTGAATAAACTATGGTCCATTTACCACTAAATTAACATATATGTATGTGCGTATATGCACACACACACATACACACATATTTATATACACATAAGAACACGCACACGGTATATATATATATATATATATATATATATATATATATATATATGTATATATGTGATCGTGTATCTAGGCATACCAATACATGTACAATACATGTACACTGTACACAGTCGCCATAAGTTGATAATATATCGATGAGTGGATTGCCGACCATAATGAGGCCATACAAATATCGTGTAGAAGGACATACAGAGGGAGAAGGACACGACTATATATATTATGAAATACGCATATATGCGTATACAATATATATATACACTGTATCGGTGATGTAGAACACATATATACTATAGTATATAGTATACACAGTATAGTATACTGAGTATACTTATATATGAGTATCCCTATAGGGCATCGATTTATATTGTATATTTAGATAATATTATTTATTATAGTTTGCGCTTTACTCTCTCTCACTATAACGTTATATAGTAATGTTTGTATATTAATATATATATATATATATATATATATATATATATATATATACATTTGTGTAAAGTACACATTGCCTAAATTGCAATCCTAAACAATTATGTATTATGTTTAGATTATATATATATATATATATATATATATATATTCCCATACATTGTATCCCTTTTAATAACAAAAATATATAATTTATATTCATAATAGTATGTTGACAAAAAGTTATATTTTTGTTTACAGAATTTCATCAGTATAATCATTATTAACTATTTAAAAAAAACTTTGACGGAATAATCCAATTTTAAATGTTTATTTATTTATATTTTATATATAATATAACAATTATAATAAAATATACATCATGAGAAGCTACAATTTTGTTAATACAAGTATAATTTAACATATTGGTTGAGAAACATAATGAAAAGTGCTAATTAGGCATAATTACTACATAGCATATATATAAATATTGTTCTTCAGTAACATAAGTGGGTATCCCACTACCAGTAATCGTAAAATGTTTACTAGAAAGTAATTTTCTAACAGGTTGTAGAGAGATACACCCTTTAAAGTTACTATATTATCGGCAAGTTGCCGGAAAGTAAGTAGGCATCCAACTACAATTGTAGTTAACTTGCTTTTTATCCACTTTCTAGAAAACATATCCGGACATTATTTCCGGAAATACTGATAGTGGGTATACCACCTTTAGAAATAATATATTAATTTGAAAATATCAGAAACATTAGATAATATATAAATGTACAGATAATATCTGAATAATATTTAATAATTAATATTAATACAAAAATATAACATATTTTTTTAATAATTTGTGGTGATAATGATACAATTAATCATATATTATACTTATGTGTATGTGAACACACACAAACACACACACACATATATATTATACAGAAGTGCATGCATGTAAACAGATATAATGTTAGTCTATTGTATGCCATGAACTTATAGACAACTCGTGCTCTCGTGCGCGCCTGTATGTGTGTGTGCGTGTGTTCGTTATACATCATACGGTGCGAATGCGATGTGAGGAAGTACACAGACGCACACACGCGCACTATACTAGTAGACCGCACAGTGTGCGGCGCACACACACGCATATAGAATACACAGTCGCACACACTATACAAGTAACACGCATACATAACCACACACACATACACACATAATAACACACATACGCACACCGGAGTGCACACCGCTTTCGTGCGGATCAATGCCGCTGACCGTTGCCCGACCAATTAGGAATCTATACACACTACCGGGTCATTAGGCCTCGAGTCGGTGTGCGTGGTGTGTGCGGTGTGTGCGCTAGTGTGCGTGTGGTCAAGCTAATAGTATTTACAAATGACCTCTGCGGTCAAGCCGATGGTCAGAGTTATGTGGCACGTAATGTTATTGTTCTAAGGGGGGGGGGAGGCCTAGTTGTACTTCTCTTAGATGTTATCTATTGTTATTGTGGTGTTTACATATCACGTGGCTTGTACTTCAGTTCATTAATTGTTGTTTGATATATACTGTAGTACTACATACCATGTCACACACGCATATATATACATATATAAATCTGATAATAATATATTATAATATATAAACACATAAAGGTTTTTATTTATTATTTATATTATAAATAAATATACATATTACATAATTCAAGCCAAACAAACACACACGTATATCATATATTCCCTATAACAGTGTGATAGCGATAGCAAGATTAAACTTTCATTGTAAGGGTTCAAATGACATCACGGTACCAGTTGGAATACATCGCAGCGTTACGCTCTGATTACGTAATAGATCGTAATACGCGCGACATTACGTCACATCAGAGTTACGCCGAAAGTATTGCTTGCGGGATCACGCGGGCATGGTTATTACGTCATATCTGATAGAGTGAGTCACCGGGGGGGGGGGGAGGACGTGTGGGTCTCACGTTAGTCAGACGAACGAGCCGGTGTAGTGTTATCGCTTACTACATCGCCGATACTTAGCGGTGATGACTCATGCAACGGTGACGCATGCAACGATACGCTAACGATGCCTAGTTATGTGTATACACGTCTGACCTTGACCTCAATAGCTCGGTGTCCCCATCAGCAGCGCGCGTGACATCGCCAACAATGGCCGTTAAGTATTATAGCGCGGCGACCACGACGGAGGCAGAAGTCCCAGCTGACTTCGTGACCCGGATCTCCATCTCCCAGCCTCCCAGCCTCCCAGCCTCCCTGCCTCCTCGCAGCGCATCCTCCGCGATGACATCGTTATCTATTGTTACATAACTTGTGTTCATCTCGTACTGCACGACACGTTATCGCTACATTAACATTCGGTATACGTATTATATAACTGTACATAATACATACGTATACGTATATATATATACATATATATATATATATATACACATAATAATAAAGAATAACCTATATAATAATACACGGTACATGGTATGCTAATAAGTAGGGCTGACGCTATGCAGTTAAGAGCGGCGTGTAACAAGTATGCTACAATATCAATCGTATTGAATATAAATGCATGGTAACATAAATATATTATTATAAAATATTTAATATAATTCAATACAACAACATTAAATGAATACGTAACATATTGAATTGTCAATTTTAACATTGGATTGATAGACAATATCATAATGGAATGGATACACAATTAATTCAATACCATTTTAATATACTTTATATTAGTGAATTTTAGCACACGATACATATGTAATAGAATTTACCCTTATTAACAGAATAGCAAAAAATATATTATCTATATATATATATCCATATATATATATATATATATATATATATATATATGACTACTATATATATAACGACACGATAACACGATGTTAACTCCATACTCGTAAAGCTGCAGCGATTACGTATATATAGAGTTCCCAGAGCAGCCGTTTAAGGGTCACTGCATCACTATATAGGATATAGAGAGAGCGGTCGGTAAATTAGTTTACGTTTCGTTAAATCGCGTCGCTACTAAACCGAGAGCCGAGAGATGCTGATGAGGCTGACCCTAGCGAGACGCGTGCCTCCCCATAGCGGGCTGTACCGATCTCTAAACGATGTCGTTATGTAGGGGAGAGAGAGAGTGTAATCTAATTGCTGTACACGAATAATGATCTTCTCATAACAAATGCAAACATATACACATACACATACGCACACGCACGCATATACATATACACACACATATATATATATATTTATATATATATATATATATATATATATTCGTATATTTATATATAAATATTTGTTATTACATAATAATCCACTGGGAAAATTGCGAACGTCACAATAATAACGCGCACATAAATATTAAATAACATAATCCGCGCAATAAATCCACGTCTACCCTGCACAATAATAGGACACCGTTAAAATGTCGTTACGGGAAAGGCTGTCACATCGACGGTCCGTTACTATTGCGTAAGAGTTCTAGATATCGCCATGTTACGTAAGCTATTCCGCTGCGCAGATGCGGGTTATCTCGCGCTAGTTAGAGGTCATATAGGCGGAAATACATAGGTCATAGGCAGATTAATAGAGGTCATTCTCATAGTAGTAGTCATATAAACTACGTACAGGATGTTTATCCTATCCCCAAACACAACGGAGTTGGTCAATGGCGGAGTGGTCAAGTATTGTGGTTAAGTACGGACGCACCGAGTATGCAGCTGACCACTCGGTTATGGTGGATAGGCCCATATCTCGGTAAGGACATTCGCGTGTATTACACTCGCGTACACCGGGACACGAATACTTCATGGAGAATGGGCGGGCCGGAGGGGCGGGGCTTATGGTCGAGCTTAGGGGCGGGTCTCGACGTCGCGCTTAGGGGATACAGGAAATTAATACGGAGGAGCGGTCGCTAATTAAATATCGGCTGTTGACCACCTAAACGATTACGGTCGTAGTACTGAAACCGTAGCGGTCAATCACGTGACCACGTGACTATAGTGATGTCACGTGACTATAGTGATGTCACGCGCGCGCGTGATTCATTCATTGACCTCTGCTACAACTCTGACCTCTGCTACAACATTTACTGCCGTTTGTATACCCTATAGGGGCGTTAACGTAACCTATCTGACCACATGTTAATATAGTGATGTTATAACTTAACGCGGCATTCCTATATATAGGAATATATATATATATATATATATATATATATACATATATATATACATACATATATACATGTATGTATGTATGTATGTATATGACTATATATAGGCATGCCGCGTTAAGTTATAAATATAGGCCATAGGCTATATTGGTAAATTATTACATATCTAGACGGTATTGTTTATCGATAAAACAATGGCCGCCTTGTTATCGAGATGCGCTGTATATCTATTGTTATACGTAGTTATTAATATTCATAAATGTATGCATTCTACTGATGCATAAGTTACATGCTTGTATTAGTAATGCATATTAATAGGGTTGTATATACTTATTTATTATAAATATGTTATATTAATTTTATGTGTGTACTGTAAATGTGGTTATATATATTATATAATATATATGATAATGGTGGTAATTATAATTATACGTATATGTGTATTAGTACTTATCATATGTGTGTCCACCCCTCACATGTAAAGTGTATACAATGTACAATGTACACTGTATACACAGTGTAGACACTGTATATTGTATAGGTAATACTTTAATATAATAAATAATGAACAAGAACTATAGATAAAATTAAAAAAATGATAACATCATTTGATTATAAAATTTGGAATTATTCACGCGTGGAGTCAAAATAAGTGAATAGTATTACTATTATATTAAGTGAATGAAGTAGGTCTTAGTATGCGACTTAAAGGAGGATATGAACGATTATATCTAATGGAGGTAGGGGGAGTTATATACGTATGGATCAATATAACTGAAAGCATGTCTTCGAAATTTAAGGGAGTTACGTTGGGTATCGGTATTGAAACATAGCGATCCTTAACCTCGAGGTTAGTATGCCTCGTAGTGTTAGTATACTTATACCTTATAGACAAGTCGTATAATAGTTAGCTATATATAACCTATAGGTTGATACATGTGTGAGTGAGAGGAGATCAACACATCCTATAGGAGGGTACTTTTTTAGGGGGATTTTGTTAGATATTAGTTGTTGAGAATAACTCGTATAATGAATCATGTCACCAATGACTAAGTCGGTTAATATATTACACATATACACGTATACTTCAGTTTCAGGGGGGTAGCGAGGTATTAGGAAGATGATGGAATAGAGATGGGCGATAATATATACGATAAAGTAGGAGCGCGTTAATGAAATACATCCAAGAACCTCGATATACCTATATTATATTAGGAGGTTTTGACTCATGAGGACAGCTGTGAAAAGTTGCTATAAGTCCATCAGTATATATATAGATGTATACAAACATGTACATACACAGTATATATATATGTATACGTCTCCTTTAAAGATATAGTTGGCTGATTATAGTTGTAATGTGGACTTCGAATAATAATTCACAATCCAAATTAACACCAATATTGTGGATAGATGATAACGGAGTGGTCGTCGGGGAAACAGGAGGACAACAGTTGCAGTTTATGGGGTATTAGTATGGACAATATATATTGTGAAGAGTTTAGAAGAAAGAACTTCTAGAGTATACTATATAGGTTATAGAGTCTATAGGCTATAGCCGTATCTAGTAGCTGACACACAGTTATATAGTTGGAGTTTACAGGTAGGTTGTGGGTATATATACTCTATAGGCTAACCTATATATAGGGTACCCTATATATATATAGGCTAACCTATATATAGGGTACCCTATAGGTTTCAATGTTATCGGCGTATTTGTGATAGTGGAAATCTAGCTCCGATAGTATTATGCACTATGCCCCCTATAGAGGATATGTATATAGAGGATAGTTCTGATAACAGATCCCCAAATAAATCCGTAATACATGAAACGAAGTTTGATATATAATTTGTAGATGTTCACAGATGATTCTCGATAATATATATATATATATATATATATATATACTTCCACTTTAATAAAACATTGAGAATATAATCCATGACACACATTTATATAGTTGTATAACATATTTTTTTGCATAGAAATATTTTATTATATTGCATAGTAAATATCGCTAGAATGCATGTCAATCTATTGTACAGACAATAGTAATTTAGATCACCTATAAATCAGCAGGTGTATACAATAGGTGTAGTATTACGCATGCTATGTGTGAGGAATACCTAATATATAATGACTATGGACACGCATGTACACACACACACACATACAAACATACATACATACATACATACATACATACATACATGTATGCATACACAAACATACATACATACCTACATACATCGTGTAATAAAGGACTCCGAGAAGCAATACATGCAGGACAATTTTATCCATTGCGTAATATATATATATATATATTTATATAAACACACATTTTATTACTCTTAATTAAGTCATAAAGTCTGTAGGTAATAAATGAATATTTATTGATATATATATATATATATATATATATATATATATATGTTTGTGTGTATATTTTGCACATACTCACACATACACCCACACTACAATATACCAACAAACAAACACAAACACACACACACTCACACAACATAAGTAACTGCTAACTATAAACTATGTAATATTGTAATACTAACTTATGAATATTACTAGTCTACAATCGATGTTATTCTACAATGAAGTCCTATTTTACATTAATGTCTGAACTTCTCTATTTTATCACCTAGTGTTCCTCCCTTACACCCTATAAGCATACGGCTTCCTACTATTTAGTGCACTGAAGTGGAGTATTCTGAAGGTAAACTACATATATGTATACAGCTCGTTAGTTACCTTTGCAACTAGTGAATAATAGGAAACCGTATACTTATATATAGGGTTCAAGGGAGACATACATGTGAAATACTATCTAATAAAGAAATTAATTCAGTTAACTTGCCTATTATATATATATATATATATAGGGTTATGGGCTTATGAAATACTCCTTTAGATTAACACATTAAATTACCTTTGAGAACTTGAGAGTGTTCTGGCTTATACTCGAATCTCCACTGTCATACACATTCATGAACCGTTTATCCTATTTCATTTTCCCATCATTGTGGAATTATCTGTCAGTATCAATTCGTTAATTCCGATATTAAACTTCTTTTAAAAGTTTATAGGTACATTTACTAATAAAGTTAAATACCACCTTTTCTCTATGCAGTATAATTTATTTGATCTCTTTACAATCTACTCCTTTTTATTTAATATTGTTTGATTAAAAAAATTAGTTTTGTTATTAATTATTTTATAAAAGAATTAATATACATATAGCCATCGTATCATATATGATAAATAATGTACATAAATAAAATTAAATATGTTGATAAATAGACATATTGTATATATATACATATATACATACATATACTTATATTATTTGTATATTATAACATGTATTATATAATACATAGGAAATGCGATATTGAGACAAATATTATTGTAATTGTAAATGTCGCAATACTTTAATTAATTGTACGTGATAATTCATCATTCATTAATGTATTTCACGTTTAATCATTACTATTTGAAGTACAATATAATACATACTTATTTATAATGTCCCTCGCAATTATGTATAAAGTTTAACATGTACTAACATGGACATTCTTAATAGGTCCATGTGTATCCGCTCGTGGTATACCATTTTACTATAGTAATATATGAATATACGAGAGATAAATATATATATATATATATATATATATATATATGATAAACCGACGTTCCCCACATAAATAGTAGACTTCGAACACCTTGTTACATACTACCACGTGGTTCACTAATGCCTACTCCGCTCACCAGGTGAATGGGGTGAATGCGTGTACCCGGGTTGCGGTGAAGGGGGTCAACAGTACCGGAACATCTGGTGCGACCACAAGGCCGGATGGTCCACCATTGATGTGAACTGTAACCGCTTCCGGAAGCCCAGTAATACTAGGGTTAGTATAGGCCGAGAGGTTAGAGGTCATCTATTAGTGTGGGTGGGCAGGGGTTATTGCATGGGGTTATATATGATATATAGCATCGGGGTTATATTTAACTTTATACCGTACGTGAAATGTATACTATATAATTAAACACCAATAATGTATCTGATACTGTAATCTATTGCAGTAATCTGATACATATATCATATCATGTACTGGGTTACGATTTACGTAAATCTCAGTATTATATCACATATATAATACTCATGATAATATCGTAATTCTATACTGAATATTTTCGATACATTTAAATCATAAATATAATATATATATACATTCCTGTGTGTCTCAGTTGGTTAAGGCGTCAGACACACAAGCAGTAGGACGAGAGTTGAAGCCATGGCTGCACGTGCACGTCGTCCAGACCATAAAAATATACTTAGAATATTATTTAGAAGTAATCTTATATAATTGTGTATACATGATCGGCTCTCGTTAAATTCATGGATGCCTTAATATGAGAGCGGCTTCGAATGTACATTATTGCCATATATGGTTATAAGTGAAAACTTCATCTAAATTCCTGGATGGGATGAAATGACTCCACTAAATAAAATAACAATAAAAATAACAATATATATATATAACATATATCGTTAACTTAAATATATATTACACTTATAAGTGTATACTCCCTATGCGTAAGGTTATACACCGATAGTTAAGTGCTGCCACCTATCTATCATATATAATATTATATAAATATTTGTATTTAAATTTAATGATTTTGTTGTCATTTATATACATTAGATCCATTATAAATAGTTTACTAAAATACATACCATTTTACTTTATATCTTTATACATTTTATCAGCCATATATATATATATAATATATATGTGTCGGTGTGTGTATTTATTTTATACACAAACACGAACGTACACATATCATTAATATATATATATATATTAATATATTATATACATTAATATATTTATTAATATTATATGTATTAATGTTAATATTGTTTTTCAATTATCGAAATTAGTACATTTATGAATATTAATATAAAATTAATAACTAAATGTCAACATTATAATTGATTAATAAATGTTAAAGGTTATATTATATAAATATATATATATATATATATATATATATATATATATATAGTATACAAATAATAATTATATACACATATATATAGACATATAATTACATTTGTGAAAAATAGTATATATTACATATTTATATATTTCCTCTAATATTCAAATTATAAATTTGACTGTACTAGATTATTTTAGTAATTATAATATACGAATATTAAGGTAATTTTTGTATTGATATTTTGAACAGGTGGATATAGCCCTCCTAATTACAGTGTATACACTATATATAATAATTAAATACCAATCAAAACAATAGAATTAACCAAAACAAAAACTAAACAAAGGTCTGGTAATAATATTTATATGTTGCGGTTAATAGATATACCTATACCTATATAATATATATATATATATATATATATATATATATATATATATATATATATATATATATACTGGGTAGGTGTTATTGTAGATAATAAAGTAATCATGTAGACGGATATCATATTGGGATAAGGGTTAGTATTTCATGAAGAGGGTACACTATATATAAAGGGTAGTGTACTCTCTTTATAGTGAAGGATAATGATAGATACTTACCGCTATTATATCGAATGGGGGGGGGGGGGGTAAGAAGCATAATAATGGAAGTAACTGTTAAGTATCTATCTAGTTCATGCGTACTCATGAGTAAGTTCTTCTAGTTTACCTTCTTCTCGTAAAGTACGTACGTTCCAAGTACCTATATACGTGTTTTTTCTTCTTATCTTTATTTTCTTTTAATATTACTTACTAAAATTATAATATACATTATTTAAATTAAACATTTCTGACAATTTATAAACATTCCGACTTATCCAGTATAAAGATCATAAAAATGACAATAAAATGTGTCCGACTTATCCAATCAAACTTATCCGATTTATCAGATAAATTTAACATGTAACTAGATACAAACCAACCAAATCATCTAAATGTCTCCGACTTATCGAGAAGTCCAACTTATCCGTAGTCCGACTTACCGAGAGTAGACTTTATATATATATATATGTATACATCGAATACTAAAGAGTTTTACATTAGTGGTAATTTATCCAATAATTAAATTTAAACACAATTCTATAAATATAAGTTTTATTCTAAAAATCAATATATTATGATATTTATTAAAATATTATCAAATACTAATTTTTAATAATATCAAATAATTTGCGAAACAGAAAAATAGGTGTTGGGATAATTAACCTTAGAATAATCGTTGATAATATATTGCTATATTTATTATAATTGCTATATTTAATATCCGATTCATTATATTACTTTCACATATACAAAATATACATTACACTTAGCTATAATATCTTGTAATTCAGCTTGATTTTCATTATTATTTTACAATACTGATATTAATATAAAACAGTATAATGTATTAACATTTAGTATGTTTCAGATGCATAGATTTTATGTAAAAGTCCAAATTCATCTAAATTATTTAAATTATTGAGTGAAATATAAATATAAATTTATAATAATACAAATATAAACTTATAAAAATAAATTTAGTTATAAATATAGTTATTTAATATATGTAATCATCGATGGTATATCTCGTGGATATTGATAAATCATCGGTATTCACAACTTATTCAACAAGTAATCGTGGACCTCTAATTAAAATACGCAAAGACAAATGTATTAATAAAGTAACTATCAATTCATTCAGCAACATAGTGAGTACCGCTTGGAATTCACTTCCTCGTTCTATGGCTTCATCTAAATCTATAAGCATATTTATTACAAATATAGATACTATTAATATTAATGGAAACTTTTATTCTCAACATGCATAAATGTAATGTCGTTATTTTTATAATTTTATTGTTTTTCTAGTTTTCGTTTTCATTTTGTACTTTATTTGGGTATTTGTTCTTACAGCTGTATAATCATTTGATATTCTAGGTGTGGAGAGATGTCAAAAAACCAAAATGCAGGGACCGTCCATACCTCAGGATTTATGGGCATATAATTCTATATGGGCCTGACCAACCCGATACCTCTTCCCTCGTTATTTGATGATGTGTTCAGCACGTTTGATCAACATCCCAAATATTGCTTTATTATTATTTTATTTACTTTCGGTGTGTGTAAATCACAACTTATTTATATTAGCACAACTTATTTATATTCTTTATATATTTCTGTCATTATTATTTATTATTACCCATCGTTTTGAATCTATTCAATAAATTATTATCTATTTATCTATCTATCTATTATGTAGAGTATAAACATTATATATATATATATATATATATATATATATACACACTCTATAGAGTATATATAACTTATATAATATATGATATTATATAACATTATAATAACATTTATACTCGATAAAATTAGTTTATAAAGCTAATATTAATAAAGCTTATACTAGTATTATGTGGGTATTGTAATAGTATTATTTCTACTTTTGTTCTAGAACATTGAGTAATTCAGTTTATGTCGTTTATTATTGAATAATAAGGGAGGCACGTAAGATATAACGTTATTGTATCGGATTGTTGCTGCTGTCTACCTCATTACGATGTTTATATAATATATATATATATATATGTATATATATATAATATATATATATATATATATATATATGTGTGTGTGTATGTACAATGTACATTGTACATGTGGTTATATATTACTATAGTATGACAAAGAGTTTTTGTTTAATATATTATATACATATTTCATAAAACTATGTATAGTTTATTTGTATACAACATTAATACATACATATTATAATTGTCTACACAATGACCCTTTTTGAAGGAATACATATAATGCAAGAATATATAGTTTAATATATATATATACATGTATATAATGCTTTACAAATTATATATACGTATGTATGTATATGTATGTATGTCCATAAGCGGATATATTTTAAACTGGTCAGTACATAAGTAAACTAATTTACCAAGTATAATTATAGGTCATTTACCTAAATTAAGTTAGCGAATAATTCGTATAACTACTAAATAACATTTACATTGTATGGTGTTTGTATGGTTAGAGACTTATCTCGGCTCGGGCTCGTTTTTTTCCGAAAATTAAAGTAACCAAAAGTCTCGGCTCGGTATTAAAAAGATCGGCATAATTTACATCACCACTTTAAATCATCACCACATCACGATCTTTTGTCCACTTATGTGTCACACTTATACGAACAACAAACTATATATTTACATATATATATTATTACTACATTATGTATAGGTATTTACAGGGGTAGTAGAGAACCATTCTTCTTATCGAGATAATTACGTTATGTATGATAAGTTTAAATATTAATTAAAATAATATGATATTAGTAATATCGATATAATATTATTTCGGATGAATTATCCATAATAAATATACTTGTAACTTATAAAATTAATTAAATAACCATTTTATAATAATATAAATATAAATTTAAATAATAAAAAAAATACATATAAATATTAAAATAATCTAAAATAATATTATTAGAAAGTATAAAAAGATTCCAAAAATAAACCAGTTATAACATATTTTGTACATATATAATAGTCAATTAAAGTAATTTTAATATTTATTTTATAAATATCATTTATATAATGTCGAAAATTCACAAATAATAATATATAATATTGTTATCAGTTAATTTGTAATATGAGTCATATTATATGACACATAAATTAAGTACAATTTAAATTTAAAAAAAAGTAACTTATGAATATACATTAATTATGTATTATATAATGTATAAGACATAATAATGTTAAACAATGAGCATTTATTATACCAATGGTATGTACTATGCATATTTTAAAAATTATGTATGAAACTTAAATTTTGTTTTGATTTAAAATTATGTTTTCTATAATTCTATTAATATAATTATTTAAATATAATTAAAAATATTAAATATATTTAAAATGGCCTAAATATACGTATTATGTATAACGATAGATACGATATCTTAATTTTTGACTATATAAAAATAGCATTACATTTAATTGGAATTTATGTTTCAGAATATTTGATGATCATTACTACATTTGTATCATCAGAAAAATATATATATATTTATTATCTGGTGGATATGATTTATATTATTTGTCTAAGTGTTCCCTATATCATATTTCTGTTGTTGAATCTTTAAGTTAAGTAAATTTAGTAAGCTTTAATGTATACAGTATACTGTAATTTGTAAGTAAGATCATTTACTATCTTAAAGATAATACAATTTCTATTAGGGAATTTTATATTATAAATTTAACATCTAATATTTACATCAATGTGGTCACATTTAATTTGTATCTTTCTAACAAGTACTACTATATATAGTACTACCAAAGCCCAGGGCTTTGGTACTACTATAATAATATACACATGGTCTGTGATATAATGTATAACCATATCTATAATAATATAATTATTGTGTATATATAAGGGTAATTGTCTCAATAAGAAATTGTCTGTTTCTATAATTACCCTGGCATTGCCTACATCTGATGATAATACTAATGATACATATATATTGAGTATATATATAACATAACTTATAAGTTATAGTTAAATGTTATTTATCTATAAATGGACAACTATATATATATCAATGATTTTATGAGCTTAACAGTATACTTCTTATAATATATATATATATATTACTAAAACTTAATTATCATTATATTTATATAATAATGTCAATGAATACTAGATTTACTGATTATTGACGGTGTCCCCCTTATAACGTCAACAAAGTCACGTGAATTGCTCTTACACGCTATAGCACATATAGAGCATTTACCTTGTTTACACAATAGAGAACATACAGCGTTATTTTTGTGTATAAATAAACATTCATTCATTCATTCATTCATTCATTTACCACAACTACCACGTGATCAGGAATGTTTCCGGATATGCGATCACCATCGGTTCGAGTACAGCTGGACAACGGAGCCGTGGTCCGAATGTAGGCCACTGGAGCAACACCGCTGCGACCAGTTGGTGTACGGCGCTCAGACCCGACGGGTCACCTGCATTCCTATCTGCGACGGTAACTCCACCCTGCGGGTTCCCGATGAAATATGCTCAAGGTCAACTCGCCATTGCAACGTAGTCGTACATAACCATATATGGTATGATAACTATTATTGCGTGGTCGCGTGTATATTGCGCCATCACTGCTATTATTATTACATAATTCCAATATATTAAATAGACAAAACCAATTTAGTGAATATTTGAATTATTATAATTTCATTGTAACTTTAATTTATAGATATCCTCAAGGGGCATCGTAAGACAACCCATAGCCTAATAACAACTCAATGTTATTTCTTTATATTGGCACCATTGTATATATAAGGCTCATATATATATATATATATATATATATATATATATATATATAGCTACTATATTCTTAGATCTCAAGAAAGCATTTGATGTGGTTGATCATGATATTTTACTTGCTAAATTGGAATGTATAGGTTTTAGAGGTGATACAAATTTATTTATTAAAAATTATCTTACAAATAGAAATATTATAACAAGAATTTATAATACTCTATCATCTAGAAAGATTATTAGATATGGAGTGCCGCAAGGATCTGTTCTGGGACCTCTACTATTTATTATCTTTATAAATGACATATCAAATATTTTTAATAATGAACAAGTAAATAATATTAATATCAATTTATATGCAGATGATACATCTATAACTATATTTGCTGAAAATGATACATTATTAACATATTATTTGCAATATTACATGGATAAGTTAAAAAAATGGTTTGATATAAATAAGCTTAAGCTAAATATCGAAAAAACAAAAATATTGCCATATATAAATTCTGGTATATTAAAAGATATAATAATAGATAATATTAAAATCGATATAGTTAATAATTATAAATTTCTTGGGATCTACTTAGATTCCCAAATGACCTACAAAAAACATATACATTATTTATCGAATAAATTGTCAAAAATTATATATACTATAAAAAAAATATCTTTTTTAGATACAAAAAATTTAATTTTGTTATATAATTCGTTCTATTTATCTAATTTATCATATGGGATTGACGTATGGTCAAATACTTATAAATCAAATATTACAAAATTAATTATGTTACAGAAAAAAGTTATAAGAATTATTAATAAACAAATAATAGATAAATCAAAATTACCATTAATACGTCTAACACATACTGGTCCTTTTTTTTTAAAAAAATAATATTTTAAAATTTGAAGATCTAATTATATATAGAAACACATTATTAATGTATAATTTCTTAAATAATAAATATAAATTAGATTATAACTCATATTTCAAGTTAAATAAACTAAAAAATAAATTTATTCTACCACTTATGAAATCAAATAAATTAAAAAATACAATATTTTTTAAAGGACCAAAGTTATATAATGAGTTAATGTTTAATAATCTTTTACGAAAAAAGAATATTAATAATGTATTAATTCTAAAAAAAACATTAAAATATTCATTTATAAGTAAATATTAGTTTTTTTTTTATATATTTTATATATTTTAATATTTATTTTTTTTAAATATTTATATTTGTTTTACATCTTGTTTCGTTTATTGTTATAAATATTTTTTTAAATTATTATTGGTATTATTAGTCATCTGTAATTTGACAGGAATATGGCTCCATTGCACGTCTTATTGAAAGATGATTAATTTTTGTTTAGTAGTTTTAATTTTATAACATACTTTTAGATATTTTTATTTTACACATATTTATAATAATTTACTATTTTTATTAACAAGTTCTCAATATTGTAAATTTACATATTTTACTAATATATATTTTAATACATTTTAATATTATACAATTATTTTATTATCTTATTTTATTATTTACTTTAATGTAATGGATTGAAATATGATGATAACTTATGTTCATGAACAGTGTTTTATTATTTTTATTAATTTATATATATATATATATATATATATATATATGTATCTTCTATTTTATTACAAAGAATGCTAACACATGAATCATTATTATTATATTATTACTTTTACTAATATTGTAATCTGTACATGAACATATTGGAGGTATCGACCAAATAAAGCCTAGGCTTTCACTGATCCTCCATAGACGTATGATATACATAGTATGTAGTATGTCTATAAACTGATTTCATTCATTCATTCATATATATATATATATATATATATATATTGTTATTGTTATTGTTATTTTTATTTGGTGGAGTCCTTTCATCCCATCCATGAACTTAGATGAAGTTTACACTTATAACCATATATGGCTCTAATGTCCCTTCGAAGCCGCTCTCATGTTAAGGCATCCATGGTTTTAACGAGAGCCGATCATTTATTTATACAAAATTATATAAGATCACTTCTAAATAATATTTTAAGACCCATTTTATAAAATTAATTAATGGTCCGGACGAGGGTCGAACCCGTGTCCTACTGCTTGTGTGTCTGACGCCTTAGCCACTGAGCCACACAGGCAATTTTATATATATATATATATATATATATATATATATATATATATATATATGTTTGTGTGTGTGCATATGATGTATATAGTATATCTGTTACATCATGCGAGGTTATCTATGTCATTATATAATCTCTACTCTGACGTATACATATGTACGACGTAGCTACATCTATTGCGCAATATCGTTATTGAGTCATATCGGAATTACGTCATCGAACTGCGTGGCTTCTTACGCCATCGCCGTCATCGCCGTCATTACATGTGATGTATTGCATCATCGATATTACATAATCGGTATTGCTTCATCGATATTGCGTCTCAGAATGGCATCATCGATATTGCGTCATCGCTGTGTTGCGGATATTGCGCAATCTTAGCTATTTCATCATAGTTATTACTTATATCGATAGACCGCTTTGTTACCATTAATAGTGTGTATCACACACGAACGACGTGTAATTCGATAGGTATCATCAATGCTTCATTGCATAATAATTACGTAATCAATTATTCGTGTTGACTAGATTACATAATATTGTTCAATTGCCACTAGATTAACATTCGATTATAATTTTTATTATATTAGTTATTAAGTTAATTAAATTAAATTTAGTTTAATTAATATTGGCAATGACTACTGATTCTAAAGCATATATGGTTAAAGACTATATATAGTAGAACTATAGTTCTAGACATATGTATATACTATATAATGTATATATCGATATACCGTATTACTTACAGGCATTACCTAGATACTAAAGGGGTCATTAGGCATTTGGCAATAACGTCACTAACTGAATAATTCCCATAATTAATTAATTATATAATTAATTCTTAATTATAATCTTAATTGTCATTATTAATAATATAAAATATCTCTAGATTCGATATATTTAAAATATTCTCAATGGTATATGAGAGAATATAGGCCTATAGGCTACTATAGTAATTTATCTGAAAGTGTATTCTCTTCCAATCATCAAATTGCATCTAATTTAAAGGGACATATATTCTAAATTGTCATTCCATATTAAAGGGACATATAATATAAAAACGAGCGTATCATATCTTATCAGTTATTATAGAACTCTCGATAGTTTATTATTTTAATACAGTAAGCGATATTAAGTTATTACACTATGAGTATTTTAGGGTATCGGATACGAGTTTGTATTAATCATATTTATTCAATTATAATTGCCCATAAATATATTTTAAATTGAAAAATACTTAAATAAGTCTAAAGGTGTACTTTTAATAGCACGTACATTATACACTGTACACAGTTCACTGTACATTGTACAATGTACATGTGGACATATGGATATTCTAATATTCTATTTTGCCAATGTATCAACATACTGTTCATCTGACCAAGTTTCACGATACAAAAATCATACCCCCCGTTTAATCTCGTCGAATCACGTTTAATCTCGTACCCCTCACCCACCAGATTCGAAGACCGCCCCACCGAGAAGCGACAGTGTTGGTTGAACTGCGCTCAGGACTGCGTGGTGGGGGAGTTCGGGGAGTGGACCACGTGTGACTCTTGTACGTTCCCCATCCGCACCCGACATCGGCCCATCTTCATCCCGCCCAGCTTCCACGGCAGCGGGTGTATCCCGGTGCGCGAGTCTCAACAGTGCATCATACCGAAATTCTGCTACATCGATAAGGTACGGCTCTTATACCGCTCTAAGTGGAGCGGGGTGTACGACGTATATTGTACGTGTGCGACGCACACTGTGCGTTAACCACACACATATATATATATATATATATATATGTATGATCCTTTGGATTATAAAGTGGGGGGGGGGGGGTTAACATTCCAAACATAATTATTTTGTTTTTAATCGTATATGAAAAAATCTAATAAAATACTTCTACTGGTTTATAATAAATCAATATAATTATGATATAATTGATTATGAAAAAAATCTACTTTTTTATAGGTAACAATTTAAAAGTGGGGGTGGGGTAAAAGTTAATAGTGGGGGGGGGGGGCAATTACCCCCAACATACCCCTTAAAAACACACTGCATACATTTTATATATACACTATGTATGTATATATGCGTGTATACTACTATATACATGTATATATATATACATGTATATAGTAGTATACACGCATATATACATATATATATATATATATATATATATATATATATATATATACATGAATATATGCACATTTATATAGATAGATATATATATATATATATATATATATATATATATATATATATATATATATATATATATATATATATATATATATATTTATATATATATATATATATATATATATATATATTTGTAAATAAAATTGGTAGTATCGGAAAAAATAAATAGACAAATATATTAAAATTAACTTTATGAATTATTTTATATTTAATAGACCACCAATATACAAATATAGTGTTAGTGTATATACAGTGTAACTTTATAAATGTAGTATTCTTTATTATGATGAAATCATATAAATGTAGCTAAGGACATGGTATACGATATATATATATATATATATATATATATGAATATATCGTATATAACGAAATTCTCTATAACGATATCACAATCTAGTAATGTGCATGAATACAATCGAAAGATAGAAAGACGAGAACGTGTGAAAACATTAATTAACAAATCTAATGACGAATCACCACGATTCAGCATGATGCATGATCACGAATGCTAGATGAATCACTACTACTAGATGACTCACCGACACTAGATGAATCACTAAAAGCGCGCGCGCCATTAATCATTAATCGATAGTCAGCGTCCTCCTATGCGATATTCGCGATCAATAAATCGATACGAGGAGAGAGAGAGAGTGGCGCCACCTTAAACGAGTTATTACATCACGTTGCCGAGTTATTACGTCACTTACCGACGATCGTTTATTGCGTAATGATCTGGCGCCGAGTGCGAACACTTTAACGATTCGTCGCAATCATTATTACAATATTGTATATATATATATATATATATATATATATATATATATATATATAATAATTACAATAACCGTAACCCGGGCTAATTATTATACGAATTATTATTATTACTACAATAATGATTATTACTACAATAATGATTAATATTATAACTACATACGCGTGTACTTATAACTACTTATTCACCTCAACTACATTATTGATTATAGGATTACATATGTTAATGACAATAATGATTAGTAGAGCTAGAATATTGATAACCATTATATTAAGTATAAACACTATAATGAATATAGTGATTGTATTATTGGTGAATATATATATATATATATATATATATATATATATATATATATATATATATATATATATAATAATAATAATAATAATAATATGTATTAGAAGAATTTTAATTTTTTTTCTATTAAATTTTAATGATATTTATATAATATTTTCTTCTAAAGGGCTTCAAAATAATATGACTATTTTCTGTTGTTGTTCCCCTATATATATATATATATATATATATATATATATATATATATATATATATATATATATATATATATATATTTGTAGAGAATCTACCGAAGATTCCGGCTGGGCTCGTGGTCAAGTTGCATGGAGATCACTGGTCAGTCTACAAACGCCACTAGTGAAGTGATCGGCTACAGGAGGAGGAGTATAGACTGCACCGATAATCTAGGCAAACTCGTCCATCAAAAGTTTATTATTATGTATTAGATTGAAATACATAAAAATATATATATATATATATATATATATATATATATATATATTATAATAACTCCATGTATGCAGTTGGTTATATAATATACACATGCAGTATACTACGGATTGAATATTCAACCTATGGGTAACTATTCAATCCGTACTCTGGCCCACTAAAATAACTCTCTAATAATATTTAGAAGTGATCTTATGAGATTATAAGAAGTGTGTACATAAATTACCGGCTCTCGTTAAAACCGTGGATATCTTAACACGATATCCACTACAAAGGGATATTAGCGCCATATGGTTATAATAAATCCTTCATCTAAGTTCCTGGAGGGAATTAATTCAACAAAATACAAATACAAATATAACACATATATATTATTACATATATATATATATACATATATCTAACATGATTTTGCAGTTACGATTAGTGATGGGATCGAGCCGAGTAATTTTCGAGCGGTTTCGAGTAAGTTCGAGTAGGTTCGAATAATTCAGAAATTATATTTAAAAATTAAACTATGTTAATTTATTTAATATATGCCGAATTTAAAAATTTATCATTATCGAAATACATATATTGAAACTGAAACCGTTTCGAAACCATTATCTTTAATTCTGAAAATGTTTCGAAACCCTTATCTTTGAAACTGAAACAGTTTCGAAACCATTATATTTGAAACTGAAACCGTTTCGAAACCCTTGTCTTTAAAACTGAAACCGTTTCGAAACCTTAAAACGGGTTTCATTCACATCACTAATTACGATAATATAAATATAATCTAAAATATATGTCCTAAAGGAGTAGTGAAGGACTGAATCCCAATTTTAAGTTTTAAAAACTGTTTCAGTTCCAAATATTTTGCTTGCGATACGGTTGTTGTTTCAAAGATAGTCAAATATATATGTATGTATTTTATTAATTAACATAGGTTCAATTCGGAATATATTTAATAAATTAATATAGTTTATTTTTTAGTATGTTTAATTATGAGTAAATTTCTGAAACTCAAAACCTACTCGGAAACGTTATTTCTGAAATTAAAATCGAAACTGCTCCATAATTATTTGGATCGGTTACTTTACTATAGGTGTATAGAAAAAGTAATATTAATAACAATTATTAACATATAAAATGTTAACATATAATATATATAGCCATGGTACGGTATTTAGTATCGAATTTATAGCCATTTCTGATCTAATGAATATGTTATATTAACTTTAGTGTATTTTTTTACATTATTTAATAGTTAACATAGTCCCATAGGAT
The DNA here is from genome assembly GCA_964019155.1 of Osedax fenrisi. NCBI lineage: Eukaryota > Metazoa > Annelida > Polychaeta > Sabellida > Siboglinidae > Osedax > Osedax fenrisi. Next base: position 32,135,848 of record OZ025243.1, read on the forward strand.
ATATATATATGAGAATTATATTATATTATTTTATCAAAATATGAAAATCATTTAACAATTGATTATTTAATTTTATTATTGTTTATGAGCCTACTATTTATTATACCTTCAGATTTTTTGTTTTAGTTTTTATTTTTTCATTTTTATTTTTGTAGCTATTATATTCCTTTTATGGTTTAGTATTCAGATTTTCAACTCGTTTCTGTGATTCTATATATAACTTTACATCTTTTATTTATAAACTTGACTTATTGATACATATATTTATTCTTTACATCTTAATTATTTATATTTACATTTTTTAACTCATGATGATCTAACTTATCTAGAATATGAAGATTGGAGAAGTTCTCGCCAAAAAAGAAATATATTTGTTTATTAACTTCTCAATTATTTCATGCTTTACAACATGAAATAATAAATCAGATTTATTTATTTATATATATATATATATATATATATATATCAACGTAAATATCACTCATGTAGATTCTGCATCCATCTGATACGGCCTATGACATCAGATCTATGCGTCATAGCCCAGGATTGCCTTGTATCTAATTGGAGTAACTGGAAGTTTAAGGTTTGCTAATCATCGCTAATTACCACTGAGTGTCACTGAGTGTGCGCAGTGCAATGTTATCAATAGCAGCAACATACATCAGTGTAGACTATACACACAGCATTACCGATAACCTATAGGTTATGTCATGTATACGTGTACGCCGTACAGTGTATCGTGTACTTCACGACATGCATTACACGTACTATATATACTACTGTAAAATACTCTTATATATATAAGTATAATATAGCATATATCTATACTATACTATATATAATGATATATATATATATATATATATATATCAAACATACATGTTCGTCATACAATGTACGTCGTTCATAGTATTTCGTGATTACATCATACATCGTATGTCGTGCAAAGTATGACGTAAGTACACGTACAATGTACGTCGCACGTCGTACATATGTACACTATCTGTAGTACTATAGTACACTATCTGTAGTACTATAGTATATGTACACACATTTTAGAAGTATTCAAATCTGCTGACAATCTTTGCCCACACATCATCCGTACGATACACTTATACAATGATACACACGTTAACAATCACCCGTGTGCACCGTTCTCTATGCTAGAACGACGTTACGTCACGTTATACTACCTAATGTAAGCCTCACTTCAATGCATGTTAAATGCCACTCGGATACATATGTATTACACGTATGCAATGAGATATATATGGTATATATACCATATATATATATACCACTATAGTGCCTGTGTGGCTCAGGTGGTTAAGGTGTCAGACACACGACCAGTATACTGAATCCTATAGGACATGGATTCAAGCCTCGTCCGGACAATTAAAATATTTCGTAAAATATTATTTAGAAGTGATATTATATAATTGTGTATACATAAATGATTGTCTCTCGTTAAAACCATGGATGCCTTAATATTATACCTGATTCGAAGGGAAATTAGAGTCATATGGTTATAAGTGAATACTTCACCTAAGTTCCTGGATGGGATGAAAGGACTCTACCAAAAATAAAATAACAATATATACCTACTTTCAATATATGCATAATTATATAATACGTATATTAAAAATATCTATTTTCGTATTAAATTAGTTATTTTTATTATCGTATCTAAACTAAATTAAAGTTTTCGCTATCGAGTGTTATGTTACATAATATCGACGTGATTCGTGTCCTGTCACGTGATGTAAACATTATAAACATTAATCAGAAACCGAAGCCCGGCTACGCGAAGAGTGACGTGCTAGTAAGAGAGAGAAACATCATCAAGATCTCGAGGGGAAGAGGACACAAATGTCCTCTATTGTACGAGAATAAGCTCAGTTCCAACGAAGATGACTTTAAATGCTACATGTAAGTAAACTATAACCATAAAATACCTAAGGCCTTCCATAACATATAGGAGGTCTTTATCGTATACAAATATAATGTTTAGTATTGCTACATAAGGTCAACATAATACTTTGAAATATCTATAGCTTTTCAACGAAGTATTTATCTAAAAGTTATATATATATACATAATATATATATATATATATATATATATATATATATATATAAAAGGTTCGAACCCTGTTTGCAGCAATAAAATAGGTCTGCTAAATAATATTTAAAGTGATATTACTTATTGTAAATATAAAATTATCGACTCTCGTTAAAACAATGGATGTATTAGTAGAGAGGACTCAATTGGCTGCAATACCTGCTGCAATATCGATGTTATAGGAGGTATTTGTACAGCTAAATATAGGGCATATGATGTGGGCGAGACTAAACTTAAGTTACTAGTACTAGTAGTAACGTTCCTAATTCTGACCGTCGGTACATGCATATATTATGTATATATTATTAATAGGGTAGTATATTACGATAGATTAACGCATGAATGCTATATAAATAAAGTATACCTTTTATCTATAGGCGTATTATCGCTATTTCGGTGACGTAACATCGATACACGTGATTACCTGATCACGTGACTTGCGTAATACACACGTGGTACACGCGATCACGTGATGAATCTTAATAAATCGTCGTTACTAAGAGGAGACAATTATGGCGAAGCGATTGAATATTCGTAAATAATCGCCATTTTCGGCAGATCGAACGTATTACATGTTTGCGAATGTTTCGAGCGCGAATATACCAAGGATATGTCCTTTAATATACGCAATATATCGCCTTGACGCCGGATACGCTGTGAATACGCACGTGACATGCTGACCCCACGTGATGTAGGTACTCGTGGAAAGTTGGCAGTTGGAACACGTGCAGACCGGTGCTGAACACTAGACGGACATGCGCATCCGGCTTCAAGAACAGAACTGTACTTTGTCTTAGAAAGAGAGGTACTAATACTACATAGCTATACATCGTGATTGTGTCCTGTAGTACTTAGCTATGTTACCATGGAATACGTTTAATACGCATAGATATTAAATATAGTAAGGAATAACTCATCAATGACTCATCATATCTTAAAAGTTTAAGTAATATAGATATTATCAGATTATAAACGAGTTATTACGTTTATTATAAATTGATTATAAATAGTTTCGTTATGGTTCTATGTATTTCCTCGATATCACAATAATATCACTCATTATATCGCCTATAGAAAGCCTTTACGCTGTCTAGCTAGATAATAAATATCGTTATAATCTGCACGTAATAATGTCTACCATAGATTTATAGATTACCTAGATTGGTTGTCACGTGATTTTATTCAACATATTTGGTGCCTCGATTTAGATAACGTAAAAAGGCCTATCATCACTTATAAAGTCGTATTTTATCAATTTAAATGTTGCAATTATATTCCAGTATAAATATATAATATAAATAGATATAAATGTTTATGTTGATAAAATTTAAACGAACTTCATAAGCGTATATATATATATACAAAAATCATATATATTTAAAAACAAATATTATTTGTTTGAATATTTATTATTAAATGCATGTGTTAAGTAAAAACGTTAAGTAATCATATATATTATATTCTCCCCCCTGTAGATAAAGTACCCGTGGAGTTCTCGTACTGTGGTAAAAGTGCCCCCAACAACGTAGGGGTATGCGTGCTACCCTGCAGTCACACATGCTTGACCAGTCACTGGACCCAGTGGTCTGAGTGCACCCCTCATTCTTGTAGGGTTCAGCGACACGTGAAAGGTATGTAGTGCGCTATACCTCCATGGAGGATACATAACGATATTCCCGCCCGAAGCTGAGATTTATTAACGAATTCCCCCTTGAAAATTAGCTTATAAGGATAAATTGATGAAATAATAATTAATAAATTGGTGGATATATAAATAAAATGTCGTCAAATAACTAATTTTAGATTGTGATATTCAATTTAAGTATTTAAGTAAATAAAAAAATTATACATTTTATTAAAAATTCATTTAAACTTTCAAATAGAGTAAAAGTTAAACTCTATTATCGAGTGAATTTCGATCCCTAGCGAGCCCTACCGATAATTAATATTACATAATAGGCTAATTGTGGAGCCAGTCGTTTCAAAGAAATACATTGTTCTAGTGATATATGAATAATATTAAGTATCGTTATAGGATAACCTTCGCTATAGAATAACTCATTGTCACGTGACAACTTCGCCCTCATTACGTAAACACCGCCTCTCGATGACGTCACAGCGTACCGGATACGAACGCGAGTGGTGCTCTCCTCCTCCTCTTCGCCCTCATCCCCTGAAGTGAGCTGCGGCCACCTACTGGAGAGTAAGCTGTGCAGACTGCCCGACTGCTACCAGTGGCACGCCGTGTACACCCCCTGTCACCTGAAGTACGACGACATGGAATGCGGGCAGGGGGTGCAGAACGCCGTGTCCGTGTGTCGGAACCGGAATAGGGTTAGCCGCGTGCGAACTGAGATATGTAGTAGTGTTACTTCGTATGTAGGTAACTTTAAATCTAGTTTAAGGTTGATTACATATCATATATAAATATATACAAACCTATAGTTTTTATAAAGTTATAATTATGAATATACATACACATAATATTATCTTTAACCTGTTAGTATACTAATAAGATACGTATCACTAATTTAAATTAAACATATATAGATATATCTCCTCGCTTAATTATATTAATATAAATATTCATGAATATAATTAGATATTTTTAATATAATAATAATATAATAAAATGTATTTATTGAAACTATAGTTTTTATTGAAACTACGTATACGTATATATACGTATATAATTTATTAAATATAATACAAATAACGTATACAAATGTACCCCTCTATAAGTAATAGACTTAAACTTGTTATACATATCTGTGAGGGACTGGAAAATACAATATAAATAATTACATTTTTGGTCTTGTGTTTTGATTTACCGTTTATTAAGCTCTTGATAAATACAAGGGAAACAAGAAATGTCTGGAGTCGAAACCGGGACCTCTCGCTTAATTATTAGCTTTTGACTGTTCCACTTAGCCATATACCCCAGGCGATGAATATAATATATATATATATATATATATATATATATATATATATATATATATATATATTAATAGTACTCATTAAACTAGTTATATAATATACTATAATATACTCGAATTATGAATATAACTATTATACTACTTATAATAATTAGCATACATGATTCATACAGCATATCTGCTGGTATATTCTTACAAACCATATATATATATTCGATAAAATAGTAATATGTAATACATATATATATATATATATATATATATATATATATATATATATATATATATATATATAAGCACACACACACATATACACACACATATATATATATATATATATATATCGTGATATTAAGATATCGTGCCGTAATTGATGAGATCGCAGCGGGTTATATCGTTAAGTTAATAATACATAATTATAAATACATAATAATTATATATATATATATATATATATATAATATGTATTAAGTATGATAATAATACATAAGTTAATTTTCACTATAGTGCCAATTTTCACCTATAGGTATACTGTACATAACGCTATAATGTAAAGTACATGCACGTATGTATACATGATAATTATCTTTACATATAAATCTACTTCAGTACGTGTGAATATTCATATAATTCATTTGCGAATATTCGCAAAAAAACTAACATGTTTGATCTAATACCCAACTCACGACCCCGCTAAGTTGCCACCTCACCTCACTACCACCGCCTCCTCCTGCTGCCCACCTCTAGAAGTCTGTGCAAAGTAAGCTATGCTCGGGAGACAGACCCGTACCTCGACGAGCCTGCAGCATCCCGTGCCCGCTTGACTGCGTAACAACCGAGTGGACGCAATGGTCTAAATGCCACTTGACCCAGTGCTCGCGGAACAGCTCACAACGAACGCGAAAAGTCATCGCTACTAATGGAAACGGTAGGAAAGCATCTTCGCGTGCTATAGCACGTATACACTATATAGGACTTTATAGAACACTATATATAGTGTTCTATAGAGTCATATATAATATGTATATGTATACACTATATAATAGTAATATGTATAGGGCTATGTTAAACCTCATTATGAATATAATTGTATAGGTATATATCAAAAGTGCACCTTTGATGTTGATGTTGATAAACCAATATACTGTGAAGCAAATATATAAAATTCAGTATCTACATAATGTAATTAATAGTAAGCCACATCGCCCTAAGTAGTAGTATCAATACCACTGAAAGATTTAGGTTTGGCGCATTTTGTATAGAAAAATGTTTTTATTTTGTTATTAAATTACATGCAATATAAGTTAGCTTTTTCTCATCAAATAGAGTATATATATTATTTAAAATAAACATATCAACTCGCTGTTATGTATATTAGCAATGAACATTTATATAAATTTAATTTAAAACTCATTTTATACATTTTAAAAGTGTATAGTTTGATATCATATTATAAACAACATAGTTATCCGAAAATAAAACCTATATATATGGCGCTATTTATGTTTGGGAATATAATCGAATTATATTTCGTGTATGTGTAGTTAAATATCCTAATTCATTATTTATACATTTATAAGAGATTAAAACCACGTGATTAGAAGTACATGTGCTTCTGCAGTTCCTTTATTACCTTGGTCCCTTAGCTTGGGTAGCCGTGGGGGCGCGTCACGTTCAAAATGTTGTTAACAAATAGTATCCATTCAATCCTCTTATATACCAGTTGAGTTTCGCCAAGACTTTTCCTATCAATTCTTTGATGTTATCAATCCACATATTTTTTGGCCGACCACAACATATTTTTCCTTTAACATTTCCCTGTAGAATGAGTTTAGTTAGTCATTTAGACCGTGTTACATGACCTTACCATGTTAATTTTCGTCTCTTTACGATTGTTAGTAAGTCTGTGTAACGGCCAGCTTGCGATATTCATTTTCGGATTTCATAATTTGTTATTCTGTTTTTATAGGTAATTTCCAAGTAATTTCCGAAAGTTCTTTATATCAAATGTTTTTTATCCTAGTTTCGAGTTCGGCTGTTAGCGTCCATGTTTCACATGCATATATACACACCTTTACGTTACTATAGAGTTCATAAGCCTGAGCTTATAACTCAGTCTAATATGTTTGTCATTCCATATTACTTTCGGGTTACTGCATACTTGATTTGCTTGTGCTGCTCTAGCCATAGCTATAGAAATCCTATAGGATTTCTTTTTTTTGAACCGTTATCATCAATGATGGATTCTAGATATTTGAAGTGGTTACCGATCTCGACTTGTTCATTCTGGATAGTGATACGCGGATTGCATGTATTATCATTTAATATCAATTTGGTTTAAGTTGGATGTATTACCATACCAAATGTTGTGCTGTCAGTGATATGTTCTATGCTACATATACCAATTCTTCTTCAGAACCAGAAATATCGCCAATTTCATCAGCAAACCTTAGGTCAGTGATGATTCTTCATTTAGAATCACAATAACACATTAAAATGTATAAAATAAATAATATAACTTATATAGGCAACTATGATGATGATGATGATTTATTATACAAAAATTATTTATAAAACTATATAAAATAATATAAATTATGAAAGTGATGGACATAATATAATCTCAAAACAGTATAATAAAGTTTAATATAGGCTTAAGATAGGCTTTTATAAGCGTATTACGGTAAAGTAGGGACGTTCATAAGCAACGGAAGCCTTAATACTATACATTACCAACCTATTCATGTATTATTAATGATTACCAACATATAATGTACTAGATATATTATAAATCTTGCTAATTATGATATTAGCAATTAGGTAATTAGGAATTATATACGTGATTATTCATTGCATTTGAAACCTAACCTTAATTATATGATCTCAAAAGTAGAGCACAAATCCAGAAATCAATAGTATTTATTAGAATCTATACTTATTTAATAAACATAAGTATACTATATATATATATATATATATATATATATATATATATATATATATACTATAGATCTAATTCGAATTCTCTATTACATATATTTAATGAATTTAGCTAATATTATATAATAATAAGTTAGCCAATATATTATATATTATAAATTAATTATTAATAATTATATTTTAGTAAATTATTCTAAAACTTATTTAAAGTATATTATTATATATAAATATATATGATATATGTATATTAGTTAAATAGTTACTTATTCCAATAATTCCAAAACCATATAATATAATATTAAAATAATACGCATTATTAATATAGGTAAATGTTGTGGTAACAGTGGGTGGGGGGGAAATACACAAGAGGTCCCCCTAGATTTCAAAGTGGGGGGGGGGGGTGGGGGTGACATACTCCCCGTCCTTCCTGTTGCAGCACCCCTAATATGATATAATGAATCATAACTGTATAGAACGAGAACGATAATAAGGGTATACGCGTTATAGGGACGGTATCTACTTGTAATAGTATTTATTTATCTGAATTATTAGATTATAATCATCAATGCCACCACGTACCACCAGGGACTCCCTACAGAGTAACCATGGTATCACTGTGTACTATCAAGTAGTACCAACTAGTACCACCAATATGTTCTACCAGGTATAACAAGGTACTCGTTTTCGGTACGGTGCCGTTAGTTGTAATGGAATGCAAATACACATGATGTAGTAACTATGGGTACTGCAACAAGGGGGACGGGGGATATCCCCCCCCCACTTTACATCATGTATATAACAATATAATAATAATAAAATATAATACAAATATATTTGTATAATATATATATATATATATATATAATCAAATATTTAAAAATGTAAAAACTACTAAAATAATAAATAAATTAAACTATAAAAAATCAAAGACAACGAAATACCAAAGTAAGGCTACAAAGGTACACTTTGTATACAATACGAACACTTTATATAGCTATAAAGATGGAAAGGTGACCATATAAATAAAATAATAAATAATACAGATAAGCAGGTGTAAGTGATTAGATATAATTATTTAAAAGCATGTATTTAATAGGCATTGTAAAAGTATTCAAATTCGTTAAAGATGATATCGTTGTATATATATATATATATATATATATATATATATATATATGTGTGTGTGTATATAATTTTCACACATATATGAGTATATTTGTATATATTATTATATTGCATTGTATTATATATATATATATATATATATATATATATATATATATATATATATATATATTATGGTGTTATATCACGCTAATATACGATCGATATGAATTGATATCAATATATTATAATACTATTTCCGAAATCAATTACCCATTATTATATTTCATAATAGTCGGTGATATCACTGCAGCGAACGCTAATTGCCTCTAACATACCTCTAGGCTGTAGACTAGGGGCTAGCTGCATGTGTATACACATACATCACTGTATTATTGTATTACCTACTTCATCAGTAAGCATTTATAGACATCGGCATAATGCGTTGAAATCTGTATATTGAATTACATACAACTTTCACATACACGCACACACACTCAAACACACACACACAAATACATACATATACACACACACATATATATATATATATATACCCATATACAAATCACAGACACACACATACACACGCGCGCGCCCGCACGCATATATAATCGTTTATTATATAAGTGTGTCTGCTTGCATAATCTATAGTCGTTAGCACACGGGGCTGTATCATATAACATGCGGGGATTGTGAACCGTATACCTCAGTAGTATGTAATCAGTTATTACTAATAACTCGTAAGCAGTTTGACAATGAATTAGATCAGAAGTAGTTTATTTGAACTAAATATTGTATTACATCATATGGTATAATTAGGTACCATACTAATAGTATTATCAAAAATATATTATATATATAGCCTATATAATATAGGTAATTGATTATAATATATACAAACATATATATATATATATATATATATATATATATATATATATATATATACTAAATTATGTATTAGTATATATTTACATTTTTTGTATTGATTTAATTAAATGTTTAATACATTATGCTATTATGTTCATTATGATGGTGTTGGATTTTCATTGTTGGATATCTATAACGAATTCTAGTAGTATAAGTCGTCAACAACCCTACAGTTCAGGGATTGGCCAACCTTTAGGAAGTGATCTATCCTATATGGCCCATATAATATGGGTCCGGTGTTTCAAACCCTATAGGGTCTCAGTATTAATTGGTTATATTAGCTTGGGTTGTGTTCTCTAGTATCGATGTAATATTATGGCACCTTAATGTTGAACATATCAGTACTATTATATATACTATTTGTTAATCCTATAGGGTATATTACTATAGGGTATATTATAAATCATAAATATTGTGTTATATGTATTATTTTATATAGCCTGTTTTTATTGTTTCATATCGTTTTGATAATATATCAATAAACTATTTATTTATTATTTATATTATATATTATATATAATTTATTATGATCTACAATGATCTAAATCATAAATATCATTTTTATATTGCATTACATTTTCCATTTTAAATTTTTCGGTTTTCTGACTGCGAAACTGTGCTTATAAAGCAATCGGCCGTCATATATATTTTAAGTTAATGTTTCATATTAAATAGGTAGGTTTTCAGTAGTTTCTTGAAGTTGAGAGTTGATGGTGTAGTACGGATGGATGTGGGGAGAGTGTTCCAGGAGTATGGGATGGATATTGCCCATGCGCGAGTGTTGGTTGAATGTAAGTTGTGTTTAGGAGGAAGTTGAAGTAGAAACGTATTGGTGGAGCGTGTAGTAATACTAGTTGGTAATTTAAGTATGAGTAGGGATTGTAATATAGTTTTATTTAATATATATGAGTATAGGTAATATAATGTATATTATTAGTAATACTAATTAAGTAGGATATCAATTTATATTAGAGAACTAAATATGTATAAATAAGTATGTTAAAGCATACTACATTAAACCAAGGGATAGAAGGACCATCATAATAAATAGTTTATAATTTATTAATTTAAAAATAATGATTACATAACTTCAGTCGTGATTCTAATGACTCATACGAGTGATATGCTAGTGATTAGTCATCATTCGAATGAATAATGTATCATCTATATGTGATTACGTAATAGTTATATGTTCAACCTATGACTCAGAAGCTTCTCGAACGTAGAACATTATAATTGATTAGCGATATGAATAATTTATTTAGGGCTCGGACACGATACATATATTTAATAGTAAATAATACGTGTTCAATAATCACATAACTAGTTTCCTTGATGAGTAATAGTATATTGTAGTATACTATAGTTGACTATAGTAGAGTATATTCTATATATATATATATATATATATAGCTAGGAAAATACTAGTACATTATAATATATTGAATATTGGCAATATTCCTATCATAATGTCACACAAGATTATGTTTCTACGCGAGGAATTAGCTGTCAGATATTCCCATTTTAGAATTCAATATAGTATTGTATTGTATTCAGTTTAGTATATATATACCCAGTAAAGATGACATTTTGTTAAAGGTTATCTATCTATCTACTATAATGAATACATATATATATATATATATATATATATATATATATATATATATTTGTATCAATAACTTATCGTAATATATTACGAATTTCAGAAGGCGTACCTTGTCCTACTAAACTGACCGAAACAAAAGCATGTAAGAAAGGCCGTTGTGCCTGGTATCACTGGACACCCGGAGAGTGGACATTGTGTAGAGCTAAAAGATCAAGGTTATGCGGCGAAGGTTACCAGTATCGACAAGTTACGTGCTACAAACATACCGGTCACAAAACTGGAATAAAACGGTAATTCAATCAAGCGTGAACTTATATGTATTACGTAATGTTATGTGTCTTACTTCTATTACGTGCCTTACGTGTCTTACATGCCTTACGTGTCTTACTTGTCTTACATGTCTTACTTGTCTTACATGTAGTAATAATTTATATCGCTGATCTTGCTAATAATAATGTTGATAATAATCACGATTATGACGATACTGACAATGATGCTGATTATGATGATGATGATGATGCTGATGGTAATGATTGTTATGATGATGATGATGCTGATGGTGATGATGTTTATGATGATAGTGGTGATGATGTTAATGATGATGATTATGGTGATAATGCTGGTGATGATGATGATGGTAATGATTGTTATGATGATGATGATGCTGATGGTGATGATGTTTATGATGATAGTGGTGATGATGTTAATGATGATGATTATGGTGATAATGCTGGTGATGATGATGATGGTAATGATTGTTATGATGATGATGATGCTGATGGTGATGATATTTATGATGATAGTGGTGATGATGTTAATGATGATGATTATGGTGATAATGCTGGTGATGATGATGATGGTGATGAGTGTTATGATGATGCACTATCATGATAGATATGTTGATTACAGTGATATTGATGATGGTGATGATGATGTTGTTGACGTTCATGATAGTATCTACCTAGAACATACAGCTGTATGTATATCCTATATAGGCAGCTCTGTGAAATATAAATATACTTAGTAATACGTACAATGAAGTAACCATGAATACATGAGTACAATATCGTTCACACATATGTATACACACACGTATACGTATATAACATTATATATATATATATATATATATATATATATAATAAAACTAATAATAATATGTATTCATTGAATCACGTATATATATATATCCCACTGAGCCATAAACCCGAGCCAATACATACCCACCACCACTACCCCTATAGATGTATGGCCTCCAAACGACTGACGTCCAAGCGTAACTGTAAGGTGGAGTGCGCGATAGACTGTGTGGTCAGTGAATGGTCGCAATGGTCTCAGTGTCCGCACCGCTGTCGACCGCAACAGTACGATGTAGCCAAGGTTATGTCCTTTAGTAGTGGTGGTAGCCACAGCGCTAATATGCGGGTCATATATGTCATTGTATAGAATATTATACTTATTCACACCATAATCATCTTAGGGCGAAGGTATTAATATATACAGTATTTGATTCATATATATATATACTAAAACATAATAGAAACTATTTATTGACGAGATATATTTGATTAGAGTAACAACATAATAGTGGTTTGATTTCTTATTTGGTTAAAAAATCAGCTGCCAGCAAATAATGATACTTTCTAAGGGCTACATTGAGATATATTCTCATAATATCACATTCGTTGGTTAAATTATGTTTATTTTAAATTTATAGATAGAATATGTGTACATGTATGTGTAAATACATAATATCCTGGCATTAAGAAAAGAAATGTAAAGCGATGATTGGCTATACCCTGCTGCATCATGGGTTACAGGCTGGTTACAGGTTACATTACTGAAACGTCGTCGCATACTGAAGAAGATTCGAACATCTGATGCAATACTGTTGGAGAGCAATACTTTATTCAATGGATTTAGTAATCGGTCATTCTCCTCCGCTGTTCCTCGCATATGGAACGTCCTACCGTATGACTTACGGAAGGTCCAATCCTTATATTGTTTTAGAAAGAAACTAAAACATAATTTAAATACTTAATATAACTATTTATTTTTGTATACGCGTTATTTAATCTTTATATCTAGATCTATTTAATTTAAATTTTTGTTATTTTGTATTTTCTATTCGTTTGTTTTTATTATTTTTCGTTATTATTATACACCAGAGAGGGCACCCGCTATATTGGTGTTTAAATAAACAATTCAATTCAATTCAATTCAATTACCTATAGATCACTCCCATGGTCACGCCTACTTTACGCCCACTTAGACACGCCCCCAGAAGAGACAACGTTACGTAATACACATGGAGAGGAGCGGAGGGGAACAGTGTCCCCCTCTAGTGCAGAAGAGGCAGTGCATGGACACGTTATCCAAGTGTATCGAGTACAGTTGGCGTATTGGACATTGGTCTACTTGTCGGTTCATGCAAGGCAGATGTGGAAACGGCCTTATGCAACGTGGTCAGCTATTATTATTATTGTTGTTATTGTTGTTATTGTCACTGTGGTATTAGTTATAGTATTGAATAGACTAGGTGATAATATATTTGTAGTTTTATTTTCTACTAATTTAATGTTTATATTGTTTCATATGTGTTGTAAATACGTATTCAGGTGTACAGTATACACTTGCTTATTAATTAAGTACTATTTCATAATAATAATGATACTATTATGGAATATTTAGTTATATATTAAATTTAACTTTTTTACCTATAGGTATACGATTTTGTATATCAAATCTAATTATAATCTATCATTATTAATTTTTCTTTTCAAAGTCTAATTATAACTTATTTTTACATTAAATTTAAAGTATGCTTATAATATAATAGTAAACTAATATTCATGTATATATACATACAAAATATACAAATACTCCATATATTATTGACACACTACCACCACCTCCTGCCGTAGACGTGATATGTCTGGGAGACCTGACATCGGTACTGCCCAAGGAGTTCTGTATCTCGCAGTTGGGTAGCATGCCGTCCCCTGTTGACCAGTGCGTCGTGCACTGCAACCTAGCGGACGTTGAGGCGTTGTGCCGGATGTCGGAGTGGACGGGATGGTCTGACTGCGATCTCCGGTGTACGGGCTCCACCTGGCGGCAGCGCATCATGCAGGTTAGTCACGTGGCTATAATGGGGTAACTATGGCAACCGTTAGATGTGGTGACGCATAGCAACGACTCAACAAAATGTACCTATACTAACGATGTTGCCGAAGTAAAGATATATCACTCCGTATCTATGTGACTAAGTTAATATGAACCCCATAATTGAATAATTGAAATAGAATTTGGTTTGGCGCGTTTTTCATACAACAATGTTTTTATTGTTCTACTCACATCATAGACATGTATATCATTTAAAACCAAACTATCCTATATTTATTTTATATTAATAATGAACTCTTGGTTTTCATCATATAAATAATAATTTAAGTGTTTCATGTTTGTATTCAAAATCAAATTACACGATTTCGCGTAAGTGTTATATATTTTCTTAAACATATCGTTGCCTATACCTACCGTAAAGGATTAAGTTCTACGATATACCATGGTAATTATAGTACCCCAGGTATATAGTTGATAAGTTGATTTATTTTAATCAGATTATCCTAATATTAAGTTACCGGTGTTATATAATACTCGTAATAGCGTAATATTAGATAGGATACAATTAATCACAATGTCACGTGATAAAATGAATACTATAATCAGCAGGTATATTTCACTAATGGTTATGTTATATTAATTTAATTATATTAAAATGCTTTTATCCATAATTAAAATTAAAATAATTAATTATATACTAATTTTTTATACTAATTGATTTTCATTAAATATTTATATAGAGGAACAACATGTTAACATGTGCATTCTAAAGATTTATTTTGAATTTAAATGTTAGATTTCCTTAGTATTCATTCCTTTTTAAATAGTATCTGATATCTGATATCTATGCATACATTAGAGGTATATAGTACTATAGTACTTTTAGTATACATACTATGTGGTATATACTATATAAACAATAATATCTAGTATAGCCATATGGATATTGATTCATATTAATTACATTACCTAATAATACTTTAACAAGTTATCCCGATTAGTAGATATTTAAAAATCCACAATGTGATAATTCTATGATTAATAGCTGTGTATCTTCACAAATTAACAGCAAACTGACCGCAGTCATATGAACCTATAGGCTGTAGTAATATATCCTACAATTTTGAGGTTGTAAGAGATCTTAACTGTAGTCATAACAAACTAGAGATAACCCGCTTTATCAGTATGATTATGAGCAGTTCAGTTAGTTTTGGGCAAGTAGGCGTTGATTTCTATTGAATTCATTAAAGCATAGTTTACTTCGCTAATTTACTAATCAGGGTATATAAAATTGAACAGGGTGATACCGATAAGATTACGTCATGCTTCGATGACGTCAGGTACCCTCTGAGAGAAGAAAGGGGGTGCAAATGTTTCCCGTTCTCAGTACATTCCATAGGACAGTGGTCTAGTGTAAGTTGACACGATACATGTGTATGTGTGTGTGTTTGTTACATACTGTTATGATATATGTGATCTAATAGAATATATATATATATATATATATATATATATACAAATATATTTATAATTACAAAATTAATAAATACATTATGACAAATCAAATGAATAGACATTTAAAAGATTTTTTCTAAATAGTATGATAATAGCATGGAGCTATACCTATGGGGATCTATATATAATTATAAATGAATCAGAATTATTGATATGTTCAAGTTTATTATTTATATAATTTATATACACACATATATATATATATATATATATATATATATATTACAATATTTTACCTTACACAGTTTTCTTATACCTATATAATGAATATATACATTTCTAATATACTACTATATAGTATATACTATTATATATTTTATTTATTCGATGTAACCTATATTACATGTGGTGCATTAATGATTAATGATAATAACTAATAAATCATATCGGTGAAATAAGTAGAAATTTATATATAAATATATATATATAAATCTAAACTTATTAACTATATATATATGAGAATAATGAATTTCAGTGTATATTAGAAACAGATGCCAATGACCAGTGCGGTGTGGGCATCAGAACCCAGGCTTTAGTCTGTTCTAATGACCATATGAACGACGTACACCCGAGTATCTGCGAATCTCAAGGTTATGTCCTCGCGGGTGTGGCAGTGAGTCATCGTCGGTGAAAACTTTTACATAAATACTACTATTTAAATGGTCGATAATTTAGTTTAAAAGTATTTTAGTAAACGCAGAATGAAAACTACTACATTTTAATTACCTTTAGTTATAGTAATAATAATATAAATAAAATATAGTTTATTATGACTTCAAAAACATATGGTGATTATAGGCATCATTAGATACTAAAAAAACAAAACAAAAACAAAAATGAATATAAAACGAATAATAAAATAGAACGAATTACAAGGATTAAAATGGACATATAGTTTACGTTGAAAATGATGTACAACGAATATCATATGAATGTCAGCTTTATGGAGTAATAACCGAGAAAGCTGATTCAGAGTAGGCCAACGATGTTGAGCGTTGAACCAATGTCATAATGTGGCACACATTAAAAAATTGTATTTGCTTATATAAGTATACAATTAATGTATCATTTTCGAATAGTATCAAATTATTCTCGCTTGTTGTTAAATTCGTATATTTCAATCCTACTTTAAAAAAATAGTAAATTATTTTTAAATTATATATTAGAATTAAAAATTAAATAAACTAACGACATACCGTATAAGAATGTATATTACATACATGTATAAGAATATTATTGTAATGTGTATACACAATTATAATTATAACAATTATAACAATTATAATTATTATATTATCAATAGAATAACAGAACAATTATTATAATATTAGTTTAAATCTTGATTTTAAATGTCATTATTTTGAAAATAATTATTTAACGTTATTGTTCTTTTAATTTAAGAAAATACTAAATAAAATATATAATTATAATATTCTATAGAATTAGATCTTAACACATATCTATATATCTCTTAACTTACTATATATAATAGAGTTAATATAAATATGTTATCATTTCAATATATTAATCATAAATTAATAATAGCCTATAGGCAAAAATGAATACATTTTATAAACAATATTTAAATTTCTAAATCGAATTTTCAATTATTCATTTCTTTCTTTTACTATAACTAATTTTTCACGTCTTTCGAATACTATATATATTTATTCGTATATTCCTTTTGCTAAATAAAAGGTCGAGCTTGCTCGGCAATAAAAAATAGTTGAACAATATTATTAAATAATTATTTTAATATTTGTAATATATTTATTTTAAATTATAAATCTATAAATATATAAATGTATGTATACACATGTGCACATATATATATATATGTGTGTGTGTGCGTATTTATTTGTTGTAATACATACAGAATTCGGTGAGGAGATGTGTTTCGAAGCTTGCCCCAGAGACTGTTCGGTGAGTGGCTGGAGCAAGTGGAGTCCGTGTCATGTGACCTTGAGATGTGGACTTGGCGAGAGGACAAGGTCACGTTACGTCATCAACAACGCGATGGACGGAGGAAGGGCGTGTCCTAAAGTTAAGGACGGCGAAGTTAGCAGTATAAATGTGATTAGATATATATATATATATATATATATATTACTACATTATTCCAGATTATGCATAATATCAGATAAATAAATATTATATAAAACCTAAAATTCACATATTTATTTTGGAGTGTATGAAGAAATCAAAAAACAAAAATCTTAACAAAGTTATTTGTTAATTAAATACATTTTTTGTAAGTGATTATTAAGTATAATTAGTTTGATAGACATGTTTGCGAATAACACATATATTTATATATAATATAAGTTAAGAATAGCAATGCAATGTACCACCTACACATACACGTACGTCAGGAGTTTCAGAACAAGCCTTGCATAAAGCCGTGCCACCACTACACGTGGACAAGAGAACAATGGAGTCTGTGTTCCTCTCTGTCGCTGAAGTCTGACATGAACTGTGGTTCGGGCATACAGTCCAGAACCGTTAGGTAGGTAACACGCGTGTTCATGTATACACGTATAAGAGGCTGTTAATGTGTATATGATTCAATCAATGATATATCAATGCTATTAATTGTATATATATATATATTGATATTGTTATTTTTATTTTTATTTAGTAGAGTCCTTTCACCCCATCCAGGAACTTAGATGAAGTTTTCACATATAACCATATATAGCTATAATGTCCTTTCGAAGCCGCTCTCATGTTAAGGCATCCATGGTTTTAACGAGAGCAAATCATTTAATTATACTTAATTATATAAGATCACCATCAAATATTACTTTAAGACCTATTTTAATGGTCCGAATGATGCTCGAACCCGCGTCCTACTGATTGTGTATCTCACACCTTAACCAACTGAGCCACACAGTAAGTTAGATATCCCAATCAACCAAACACGTTACCCGTCAACGTAAAATATATAACAACGTTCCAATGTTGTAAAAGACTTTGGATATAATGATTTTATTTATGCAATATATGTTCCAATTTTGTATCTTTTATATGTCAAATAAACACTTTGGATATGATTATTTTATGTATTCAATGTATGTTCCAATTTTGTATATTTTATAGGTCAAATAAACACTTTGGATATTACAACAGCGATATCTATTGTGCAATATTATATTTTATAAAATATATCTCTTATCAATAAGAATTATTATGAATATAATTCTATATCAATATAATTGTATAATATATACATACGCACACATACACACATACACACACATACACATACATTTATATATATATATATATATATATATATATATATATATATATATATATATATATGGGTATATGGGTATATGGGTAATTATCTTTATGATCAACAGAAATGCTACTATAATTAAACTTGATAATACCTAAATCTGATAATAAACAAAACCCGTATATAACTGTATGTTGCGTGGTATAACATATATCAACATCGCATGCAGGTGTAAGCGGAAGATCCACACTAATTGGGTGATAACCGATGAAAGCGACTGCGACATTAAACACAAACCGTCCATCGTGAACTACTGCCAGATAGCCTGTCCTGGTCAGTGTGTCGTGGGAGACTGGACAGCGTGGTCTAAGTGTAAGGTTGGTGGTTATGTAATGTTATGTAATGTTATATCATTTTGTTTAGTCATTTTGTGCGATATTTATAATCAATAATATATAATAATAATAACAATTACCGATAATGATAATAAATAAAAATTATATTATATGAGTATATGTATGTGTATATGAAAGGCATCCAATGACCTTGTACGGTGGAGGTTATATGAGACATTGGTATTGTAGAATAAATTGTAGAATTGGTGACATAGAATATGATTCCAAGCGGAGGAAATACTTATGAATATTCGTGATTGTTTGGAGGTCAAACATATTAGTTATCTGTGAATATAGAATGCAGATGTTCCGATTAAAGTATTGTCATAGCTTTAATCTATCAAATGTAATGTAAAGTTACGTAATAGCATAGCTTTATAAGGATTGACGTAACATTTACGCAACATTTACGCAACATTTACGCGAATTCGTGTAATTCGATTTTGTATAATTTTCGATAAAAATGTGTGTCAAACCTAAATCTATTTCATTGATTTCGATACTACGGCTAGCATTGACACGGGTTATTATTAATTACGTTGTGTAGATACGGAGTGTTATATCTTAACTTCGCGAAATCTTTAATTAATACTAATATGTAACATGATAATATTTGTCTGGGGTATATGACATAGTGGGAAAACCAAAAGCTATTACGACAGAGGTCCCGGATTCGACTCCAGGCAATTCTTGTTTTTCTTTTGTATCAAGAACTTAACGATAAATCAAAACACAAGAAAAAAATGTTACTATTTGTTTTGTATTGTCCTGGGCCTCTCTCAGTTATTTATAACATATACAAGTCTATGACTTCTTGAGGGGTTCATTTGTATCCGCCATTATTATATGTGTGATTCAATAAATAAATAGTATTATATATATATAATAACCCCCCGCCACTGCCCGCCAGGAGTGCCTAGTATCTGAGATGAAGACCCGTACACGAGAGATACTCCGACATCCCGCCAAGGGAAGCGGTATCAGATGTGCCCACATAGTGGAGAACGAAGCTTGTAATCCAGGCATAAACTGTGATCATCCAAGATGGGAATGGTTAGTGATATACTTGTTATTATTATTATTGTTATTTTGGTGAATTCATTTCATCCCATCGAGGAACTTAGATCAACTTTTCACTTATACAAATATGGATATAATATCCAATCCAAGCGCTCTCAAGTTAAGGTAGCCATATTTGTAATGAAAGCCGATCATTTATTTAATAATATAATATAACTTCTAAATAGTATTTAAACACCTATCGTATTATTCCTGACAGGGCTTGAATCCGTCTCCTACTGCTTGTGTAGCTGACTACTTAGTCAACTGATTTTTTATTTCCAAACATACAGCTTAGATCTAACTTTATATTCATAACTACATGTGTGGTTCAGTTGGCTAAGTTGCCAGACATAAACTTAATAGGACGCGAGTTCAATCCCCAAACGGACCATTCAAATAGGTATTAAATAATATTTAGAAGTGATCTTATATAATTGTGTATAAATCAATGATCGGCTCTTATTAAACCCATTGGATGTCTTAATACGAGATCGGCTTGAAAGGGACATTGGAGCCATATATGGTTATAAGTGAAAACTTCATTTAAGTTCCAGGATGGGCTGAAAGGACTCTACCTAAATAAAAATAACAATAACTATTAATATTACATGTAAATCATGAAATAATCTGTTTCATAATTTCGTACAAATGAATTTAATTAATTCGAATAAACATATATATATAATTATCAAATATTTGATAGTACACACTATACAGTATATATCTATATGTTAAGTAGAATATAATAACGTTATCAAGGTCACATTGGGGAGACTGCGAACTTCCGGAATTAGTAGGATGCGGTAACGGTACCAGTAAAAGAGTGAAACAATGCATTCTTATGGACAGGACCCCTACTGATGAAAGTCAATGTTCAGTGGTTACTACTACTACTATTATATCATACTACTACTACTACTACTACTACTACTACTACTACTACTACTACTACTACTACTACTACTACTACTACTACTACTACTACTACTACTACTACTACTACTACTACTACTACTACTACTACTACTACTACTACTACTACTACTACTACTACTACTACTACTACTACTACTACTACTACTACTACTACTACTACTACTACTACTACTACTACTACTACTACTACTACTACTACTACTACTACTACTACTACTACTACTACTACTACTACTACTACTACTACTACTACTACTACTACTACTACTACTACTACTACTACTACTACTACTACTACTACTACTACTACTACTACTACTACTACTACTACTACTACTACTACTACTACTACTACTACTACTACTACTACTACTACTACTACTACTACTACTACTACTACTACTACTACTACTACTACTACTACTACTACTACTACTACTACTACTACTACTACTACTACTACTACTACTACTACTACTACTACTACTACTACTACTACTACTACTACTACTACTACTACTACTACTACTACTACTACTACTACTACTACTACTACTACTACTACTACTACTACTACTACTACTACTACTACTACTACTACTACTACTACTACTACTACTACTACTACTACTACTACTACTACTACTACTACTACTACTACTACTACTACTACTACTACTACTACTACTACTACTACTACTACTACTACTACTACTACTACTACTACTACTACTACTACTACTACTACTACTACTACTACTACTACTACTACTACTACTACTACTACTACTACTACTACTACTACTACTACTACTACTACTACTACTACTACTACTACTACTACTACTACTACTACTACTACTACTACTACTACTACTACTACTACTACTACTACTACTACTACTACTACTACTACTACTACTACTACTACTACTACTACTACTACTACTACTACTACTACTACTACTACTACTACTACTACTACTACTACTACTACTACTACTACTACTACTACTACTACTACTACTACTACTACTACTACTACTACTACTACTACTACTACTACTACTACTACTACTACTACTACTACTACTACTACTTCTACTACTACTACTACTACTACAACTACTACTACTACTACTACTACTACTACTACTACTACTACTACTACGACTACCTGTTTATCATTATTCTGCTAAACATCAATTTAAATTCAAATTAATTTAGCCTGCCTAATCCGATATTCAGATAAGTCATCCACGAATATAATATAATCATCACACCTATAAACATATAACACACATTATTTACTCATTAATTATTTTTTTCATTCACTACTTTTTGGTTTATTTCAACTTTATATCATTCATATTTAAAAATTTCCTCAAAATCACTGGAGCATAACATTTCCATTATATTGTTGTTTACATTTTTATTTGTTCTATTATTTCAATTCATAATCTCTATTCATACCATCATTGCACTATTATTATATTCTTACATTATTCATATACATTATATATACATTCATATACATTATATACATTCACATACATTCATATACATTCATACACATTAATATACATTCATATACACTCATATACATTTTTGTTTATCTTACACTGTATATAGTATTACTTTATGTGTGTATCATTCAGTACATGTATATTAGCATACACTGATTTATAAACATACATCAATTAATATATAATACCTAACCATGGATAACAAATTATGTGTTCACTGTAATAAAGTTAATGAACATGATAAATATGTCACATGTATATGCAATATCATTGTGCATTATGAGTGTCTTCACCCTTATGGTAGTACACCTAATGCATGGGTATCTAGAAACCCTGTAATCAAGCATGTTACATCAATACTTGAGTCACCATCTTTCTTATTTAGATGTAATACATGCATTGGTAACTCTATTCAACCAAGTTGCCCTCTACCTTTAAATACATTTAAAGGTGAAATAAACAATATCGAATCCTCCACAAAGGATATCCTTATCCGTCTTGATAAACAAGATAAGATATTAAATAATATATGTAAACTAGTAAATAATACCAGTACGATATATAAACACATAATACCACCTACATTCACCCCTACAATACCCTATAACCCCCCAAAACAACACTTTCCACCACCTACTCATCCTTTAAATATATCATACTCTTCAGCTGTACGACAAAGCCCATACATGCCCATAAACAAAGTTAATACTACTATACCTGTAATTAATACTACTCCATCTAATTCTCTTGTTATTGAACATCTGAATGAAGATGAAAGAAATATTAACTTCGTATATAAAATACTTTCATATTTAAATATGTCTAAAAACTCTCTGACCTCATACAAATTTATAAACTCAATATGTGTAATATACTTCAACTCACCTAACTCTCTATACACATTTCATTCCAATGTGAACCATATTAAAAAAGACCCCCGATTCTCCCATCTTTATATACGAGAACAACGCTCAGGCAATGAAATATTCAGAGGTAGAGTTATATATCATGCCATAAAAGAAAGTTTAACACCAACTGGCACTAGGTGCACATATAATAATTATAATAATACATTTGAACTACGTCAAACTAAGAACTCAAAAATAGATTGGTCCTGTAATCCCATAAATATTACAGAATATGATTTCAAAACATGGAAGACTTCTTATGAAGTATATATACAGACCAAACATAATACAAATAAAATTGACTTAGTCAATGACCAACACACACAATGACATATAACCACCCATGACAACCACATCAGATCAATATCCTCGACCTTCACCATTCCTACCAGTATCATTCACCAATCTCATTCATCCTCACTACACATCATAAACCAACCCTGTCCCTTACCTACCATCTCCAATATAAATATGTCCTCTGCACCATATAAAATTCCACACTTATCCAATATTAAGGCTGCAACACTTAATGTTTGCTCTATCAGAAATAAAGCTGATCTTATAATCGAATTATTTACTGATCTTAACTTAGATATTATGTGTATTACAGAAACATGGCTTAATCTTAATGATACCCCCATAATTGCCACATTAAACACAAATACATTAAGCTTCGTTCACCTTCCAAGACCTAGTTCCCACTTTGGTAGAGGATTATGTGTATTATATAACAAATGTATTAAGCTAATAAGCTATAAAGACCTTTCTCTTGAACATTCCGAGGCTTTTTCATGCACATTTCATCCCAATAACTCACTTCCACTTACAATAATAACCATCTACCGACCACCGCATCAATCTATTCCTCATTTTATTGAAGAACTCGATACTCTACTTTACGCATTAACTCCTAAAACAATTCTAACCGGTGATTTTAATATTCCTATCACCTCTACTTCACATAATTCTCGACATCTCTACGATATACTTGAATCACACAATTTGTCCCAAAAAGTCACTACCCCTACACATACAGCAAACAATATTCTTTATCTTGTTATATCAAATAAATCATCTGATATAATTTCCAACACTGTAACTCATAACCTTATAACTGACCACTACATTGTCCTTTTTAATATCTATGTCCCTAAGCCAACCCGCCTATCAAAAACTATTAAAATTAGAAATATTGCTAAAATTGATATTTCAAAATTTATGGAAGACTTTATTAATAATATTTACATTTGTGGTAACAACAAAACTTTATCCCATTTTGACTATATTCTTTCCTCTACTCTTGATGTTCATGCACCTATTAAACAAAAGTCGATTATAGTACGTGATAACTCAAAATGGTTTAATAATAATCTTGTCACCGAAAAACGAAAACTACGAAAAGCCGAAAAATGCTGGCGTAGATCTAAATCTACTACCGACTTTGACATATTTGTACTATGCAGACAGCAATATCGTAGTTTACTCAAAACAACGAAAGAAAATTATTATACTGATCTACTTACTAACGCAGGAAAAGACTATAAGAAAATATTTAAAATATCCAATACACTACTAGGGCGCCTTAATCGACGTATTCTTCCAGATACTTCTATATTAGATAATATTAATAACTTTGATATATTCTTTACCGCTAAAGTAAATGACATTATTACATCTCTTCCCTCCCCTCTATCATATGTACCAACCATCCCTCCATATTCTCTTTCATTACTGAACCTTCCATCTACTTCGCTGGTTGAGAAGCTTCTCCTGTCTGTGAAATCAACATGTTCCCTTGACCCCATTCCTGTCACCCTCTTACATAAGCTGATACCTTATATTGTTATGTACTATAAGGAAATAATCGAAGAATCAATTATATCTGGCTCAGTACCTTCGTGTATGAAGTTAGCTAATGTTACTCCTACTATTAAAAAAACCTGACTTGGATAAATCACTGCTCGCGAGCTACCGGCCGATATCACATCTCTCGTATATTTCTAAAGTACTTGAAAGAGTTGTAGCTATTCAACTTAATGACTATATACTCAGTAACAAAATCCTCAATAAATTTCAGAGTGCTTATACTAAAAAGAAAAATACCGAAACAGCTCTTGTCTATATTATTAATTCCCTTCAGCGTGCATCCTTTAATAAACATAGCTCTGTGATCATACTATTAGATCTTTCAGCAGCATTCGATACCTTAGATCATAGCACTTTAATGTTAAGACTTCAGTCTATAGGTATAAATGGAACCGCTCTTGAATGGTTCAAATCATATCTTCAAAATAGATATTTTTCTATTCAGATTGATTCTCTGACATCCACACCTCGGTCAATCCATCATGGTGTACCGCAGGGATCTGTTCTCGGACCAATACTCTTCAATATATACATGATCCCAATATTTGATATTTTTAATAAATATCCAAATATTGGCTACCATTCCTATGCAGATGACCTACAAGTATATATGATTTTAAAAGACCCTACTAAAGATATACCTATACTCAACAACTGCCTTGAGGATATACGAACATGGCTAAACTCAAACTCTCTCTCACTGAATAGCTCAAAAACCATTGCACTCCATATTTCTTTATCAAATAAGTCCACTATTCCAAATATATATATTGGTAATGATTGTATACCTTACTCCAGATCAGCCCGTAATCTAGGAATTATATTAGACACCACATTATCATTTACACATCAGATCTCCAATATAATTAAATCAGTAAATTTTATATTATACACTATAAAAATTATTAGACCTTCAATATCCACTGAAATTGCTAAACTACTTATAACATCTCTTATTCTACCTAAATTAGATTACTGTAATTCGATTATTAATGGTATACCGGATTATTTACTACATAAACTACAACTTTTGCAAAATTCAGCAGTCAGACTCATATACAATATAAATAAATTCTCTAGAACACACATATCACCTTACATGAAAATATTACACTGGCTCCCAATTAAATACAGAATAATATATAAAATATGTATGCTAACCCATCATGCCACTCATCACAGCCAACCTGACTACTTACATACTCTACTTACTCCCTATACATCATCACGCCCAATACGACTTTGCCTCAAGTATACTCTAGTCATACCAGATTTGCGTAATGTATCCATAAAACAAAAGAGAGCCTTCTCAATATCTGCACCTATAGCCTGGAATAGACTTCCTTATAACATTCGTTCTATTCAATCAACCATGTTATTCAAAAATAAGCTTAAGACATATCTTTTCTCTTTGGCTTATCCTAATAACAACTAGTCAACATTTAATGCACGGCCGAAAATTTCTGATGAAGTTGATGGCAGTGCCTAAAACATTAGGTTACAGGTTACAGGTTACTACTACTACTACTACTACTACTACTACTACTACTACTACTACTACTACTACTACTACAACTACTACTACTACTACTACTACTACTACTACTACTACTACTACTACTACTACTACTACTACTACTACTACTACTACTACTACTACTACTACTACTACTACTACTACTACTACTACTACTACTACTACTACTACTACTACTACTACTACTACTACTACTACTACTACTACTACTACTACTACTACTACTACTACTACTACTACTACTACTACTACTACTACTACTACTACTACTACTACTACTACTACTACTACTACTACTACTACTATACCCCACAACACCAGGGTACACCGACCTCCATATACGAACCGCTAGCAGAGGAGCGAGGCTGCACGCTTCACTGCCCACAGGATTGTGTGTTCTCTGTTTGGACGCGATGGTCTAAATGTACCGACTCCTGCGGTCAAGGTCTTTCTTTGAGGTCAAGGACCGTGGTGATATCCGGCCAGTACGGAGGTCGACCTTGTCAAGGACGTCTGCGCAACCAGAGTCGACCTTGCGCTTTCCGAGAATGTTTCAACTGGACGGTGGGCGAGTGGTCAACATGCAGTATCGAGGTATTGTGGCCTAGATAGTGGACACTAGGGTATCGTCATAGTTCATCAGTATATTCGTGAACACTTAGGGATATATTTTGTTTAAAATTCAAAGTTAATCAATATTTTAAGCATTATAACTATCTTGACGCCCATAATATAATCAATATGTATACATATATGTATACATATATACTATAGTCAATAACATATATCATAATAATATCTGAAAACTAATATTTAATAAACTACAATTAAATATTAGTATAACTTTCTATTAACTCTTTATATAGTTAATTTAAAAAAAGGCTAATTATATATTAGATGCATTATACACTATTGCTCTTCCACTGAGGCCGGGTATTGTATTATTAACCCTTCCGCCCCCCCGCAGAATGGAGCTTGTGGTTTCGGGGCTCAACAAAGGAATATCTCCTGTTTACGGCATGACGGCATTGTAGTCAGAGATACTCTTTGTAAACCTGAACAATTGTATCACGTTAGTAATATATATAATATAGACTGTCTTCGTGACTAAGACGGTTACGTCATCTGATACATAAGTATGCCTATTATAGTAGGTAGTGATGGGCACCGATCTTTTTTTCCTGGATAGGCGATACCGATCCCGATCTGCTATTATAAGAATAGCAGCATAATAGCAGCATAATAGACATTTAAAATTAATAGCAGCATAATATCAGCATAATAGCAGCATAACAGCAGCATAACAGCAGCATAATATCATTACAAATTAATAGCAGCATAATAGCAGCATAATAGACATTTAATAGCAGCATAATAGCACAATGTAAACATTTGAGGCTCTAGCATATGCTGTTATGCTGCTATTATGCTGCTATTACTGTTTGCTGGGATGATCTCTCCAAGATGTATTCGTTACAGTACGAAGCATACGAGTGTAGGCTCCGTTAATCTTCTTTTCTATCGATTGTGTTAGAGTCCATGTAACGGATCCGTAAATAAGTACGGATTCAACTGCTGCTCTGAAAAATTTTCTTTTGAGACCTTAACTTTGATTGTCATCTTGATTGCATGCTATTTAAAGCAACACATGCTTTAGCGATTCTTATATTTACATCTCTGTCATTTTACTTAATAGAGCTTCCTAGATATTTGAAGTCTTCTACTCGTTTTATCATATTTCCGCCTATACTTTCCATATGTATGTCCCTAGGCTATGTTCTGGTTGAAATTTATGTATTCTGTTTGATCAGATTTGATGTTAAGTACAATTTATTTTGCGGCTAGTTCGATTTTTATAAATAGAGTATTGGCATCTTTTAAGGTAGGTACCTTTTACCTATTACTTGTATCGGCAATGTCGTCTGCATAGTCTATGTCGGTAATTTGTTCTGCAGTCCCGCATGCGGGGTATCGTATGCTTCTTATTCAAGTTAAAGTAAATCCGAGTTCTCCGTTATGCTATATTTTATAAGTATTTATTTACTTTTTGGGTTTATTGTGTCAAATGCTTTTGAAAAACCAATGAATAAGATTGATAGTGGTAGGTTTTTATCTTTTACTCCTTCTAATATTCGTCTTATATATAATAATCTTATTGACTATAGTCAGAATTTGTCCTCTCGTAGATCTATTTTTACGGAAACCATTTTGGTTTCACCTTAGAATTTTATAAATTTCTGGTAAAATTCTGTTTAGGAAAAAATAAAATTTCCTATATAAATTCATTGAATTGGATACAAATATCTACTCATTATACGACGTAAAATATACTCAAATTACATTGTACGTTGAGTCAAAGTCGATGGTTTACTTATATGATATCAATTGATTATATTCTATTATGGTCAAAATAACAATTATTATTTAAATACTAAGTGGTCTTGCAATACCTTGGAAAACATTATAAATAATAATCAATACAATAGCATATAAATATAAAAATAAAATACTAACATGTTGTTAATATTCTTATAAATAAATATTATAATATTATAATATTATAATATACTCTATAGAGTATCGTATATACAATAATATGCACCGATCCTTTTTTTATAGATCGGCGATCCCGATCACGATCCTGATCGTCAATTATTTACCCGATACTTTGCAGATACCGATCCCGATTCTCTCTTTCCTACCCGATCCTGATAAATGATCGCGATCCTAACCAATGGGTCATTCAATAACATTTAGAAGTGATATTATATAATTGTTTATTAATGAATTATCTGCTCTTGTTAAAACTTTGGATGCCTTAACTTTAAGTGAAACTTCTTCTAAATTCCTAAATGGGATGCAAGTCCTTTAGAGTCCTTTGGAGTCCTCCACCAAAATACGCGGTAGTTGATCTTCTGTCCACTTAATTATATTGTTCATGCAACTTTATCGTGGATTTCTCTCTTCCGAACTACTTCGATAATAACTTAGAATAACCAATCACTCTTCCGATGGTAGAATGCTTCTTTACATGACAGAATAACTTACATTTTCTTATTATGATTTATAGAACGGTTTTCACATCTTATTAGTTACTGATTTTTAGAACATATATGATTATTTGAAATATATTCATTTGATTATTCTCTATACAAGATTATAAATAGTGTTCAGATCGCTTTACTTTCGATATACAAATTATTCATATATATATATATATATATATATATATATATATATATATATATATGTATATATATATGAAATAACTAGGTATTAAATACTGCCCTAACAAAGTATAACAACCCCCGATTAGAGAGAACAAGAGTGTTTCATAGCGTGTCCGGGGGACTGTGTGCTATCCGAGTGGACGGGATGGACCCCCTGTGAGAGACCGTGCACTCCGGACTTCACACTAGGTAAGTTAGCTATAGCTATAGGTAGATAGAGTTAACTGTCCGAGTGGCTCAGCGATAGCTTAAGCTTATAGCTAAGCTGTCGGCCACGGAGGCTGTATACAACTGTATACACCTATAAGTTGTGAGAAACTAGCCTGGAGCCATATATTATGATATAGCTATTAGCTATAGCTATATCTATATGTGTACAACTTGTACAGTACAAGTGATCTTATATGATAGCGTATACACAATTATTGGATATCATTACAACCATGATTCCTATCACAACAGCGCCATATTTGTTTAGATAATTAAACTAGATATTTGTAATAATAATAATGATAATAATAGTGCATTTTATCACTCAAATATCTAATAGAAAGTTACTTCAATAAATAAAAACATACAATTCATTGATCACAATATATATATATATATATATATATATATATATATATATATATACCAATGATAACTAGTTAAGGGTCAGCGAAATCTTTGAGGTGCTTATATGTAAAATATAGGAAAAAAAGTTGTCAACTAAAATAATGGTAAATTAATGACATTTAATTTTGTATTATTTATTTTAATATGTAGATAACATTCATCCATTGATATATAGGTATACTATAACACGACTTATCATGTTAAGGGGATGAGTCATACTTACATATTATTTTTTAAATATTAATAATCAAACTGAACGACGTTCGATTAAGATGGCCTACAGACTCGCAGTAGGAGCATAATAGCCGACCCCGTCGAGGACAGAACGCCGTGTCCTTCGCAGATGTACGAGAGTAGGTCGTGTCGTGGCGCCACCGGTACTAATACCGGTAACCATGGTTACTGCCCTACTTACAGCTGGCACACGTCGTACTGGTTCGGGTCGAGGAGAGCTGTCTGGTGCCAGAGGAGCGATGGGGTGCCAGTTATAGGTTAGGGTAGTAGTGGGGTGGGGGTATTAGTTGCGGTAACATCTGTAGTATAGTAATGTGTGTGGTAGTAGTAGTAGCACTAATATATTTGTGTACAATTCTCAATGAATTCAATATATTTTCAATAAATAATATTATTATCAATATATATATATATACATAGGTTTATATTATTTATAGGTATATTATCAATACATGTAGTAGCTGTATTTTATTTAAATAAATTACAAAATATGAAATCATTGTCAATGAACCTGTCATACACGTAGGAGGGTGTACAAGATTGGTAAAACCTACCAATCAGAAGATTTGTGATCCTAGATGTAAAGGAAGGGTGAACAATTCCTATTGTCAAGTTAGTACCGACTGGTTTCATTCGTAAGGTGCACAATTATATATAGGTGTGAGTATAAAGTATAATTATATAACTAATATATTATCTATAGATATAATTGTAATACAAAATTATATATATAATATGTATCATAACTTGAGTTTAATTTGTTATAGTAACATTAATATATAATATTTGTAAAACTATATTTATTATATAAAAGAATAGAATTTAAAATATAATTATAATCAGAATTTAATTGTTGTTATGACTCACCATTAATGATTAATTAGTCACCTATAGGTGTATACTCTTGGATAACGATACTATTTATAATATATATATATATATATATATATATATATATATATATATATATTTATATATTGTTACCTATCAATTTAGATACTAAGTATTTTCGATAAAGAAATATCACTCGCATAACTCGTATTAACTAGTTCTCCCGTTCACCACCAGGACACCAATAATTGTAGATGTATCGGAGGTTACGCTTCGGTGTACAACGAGGATTCCTATCTGGTTCACTGCGAACTAATCGTGATGGTATTCAACAGGAGCAGGGGCAGCGTGCAACCCGAAGATAACGTAGTGATCGGTTAGCATGTTAGGCCCGGCGTCGTAAGGTAAAGCATTCTAGATGGTCTGGGGTTAAAGGTCAGGGAGGCCGTATCTGCGGGTAGATCGCTACCACGGTGTATGTAAATTAAATAGGATGCGTAATGTAGTTTTATATAATGCAATAATTGTTAGATAAGTAAATACCTTGATCTGAATTCGAAGTGACATTAGAGCCATTTTATTATAAGACACAAATACATATCTAGTTCTAGGAACGGATGAAAGTAATTCACGAAATAAAACAAATTTAAACGATACAATAGTTTTATACTAAGTAATTATGTCTCAGAATTGACATTACTATAGGCTATAGCCAAAAAAAAACTATTGTATTGTTTATGGTATACCTGATTTTTATAAAAGATACCTGACTGTACAAGTGAATACATGTATTGTAAGGCTCATTGTGATCATAGTTATATGTACGACTTGTGATTAATAGTTGTAAATATGTACATTTATTTTAGATAAAATATGAGACAAAGATATCGTGGAAACCAATTATTTTTGTTGAAATCAATCGAGTGATAATAACATTAAGTAATAATACCCGATACATCTATTATTATTACTATAATAACATCATCTAAGTGTATCAATAGTAACAACCAAGTGAATAGTTACGTTATGTATAAATGCAATACAATTAATCAAACCAATACATAGATGATATTTAGAAATATTATTATACACTCTATGCGATCTTCTATGCCATAGTTATGTATGCCACACCCACAATGACCTTCAGATACGTCCAGCTACACGGGTTACGTGACCTTGGGAATCGTCGCCTTCATATTCGTGTTCCTAGTCACCGGAACATACTACTTTAGGTTTGTAATAACCATAGCAACTGACGGATGATACTAATTTAGATTTGTTTACATTAGTAACGGGGTTGGTGTTGGTGGACATGTATTAGCACCTACTACTTTATGTAGGCGATAACCATAGTAACAGGCATAAGTGAGGTATGGGACTTTATCCGTAACACTACCCATGCTGTATACTAATCATATATAGTAAAGATCCCATATATGAGTGATCTCTATCATTATTACCACACTAGGTAACTGTGATGGTGATGCGGGGTTGGGTAATGGAAACTGTATAAACCTATATTATGTATTGTATATCATAATACTTAATATTACCAAAGATGTGTTCAGTAAACAAATGTGTACAAGGTATACCTTAGTGGTTAACTCAGTTGTGAATAAGGGCAACTATGCATACCTAATACTACTTTATGTTTATTTACTACACTAACCTATATAACCACCAAATTAACCGAGGGTAAATATTCCAATGTGTGTTTGTATAGGTTATCTATACGATTATTTTCCGTGCAGAAGTGTAGCTATTAACAGTTTATTGAATTAATTCATACTTTATTAATTTTTAATGAATCTATTTTAATGATGAAGTTGCTAGCGAGATAGCCTACTTATTACACAGCAATTTACCCTAGCACATAATGTCCATATAATTCCCTATGGAAACATGTGTTAGTATACATGGTGAATATCTATGACACGATAAATCGTCGTACATTTCGTCATATGAACGAAATGAAACACTGGTCGTAGATTGCAATCTGAGTATGCGTAGTCTCACTTGTATCAACTGTGTACATACACCCTAAGATGTACCGGAATGCAATAGAAACGTTGTCACCACTGTTAAGGGGGTATCCCACTACAAGTATTTCCGGCAACAATTTTCTATAAAGTTAACTACAATTGTAGTGGAAAACCCCCTTACTTTCCGGTAACTTGCGTGAAATATAATAAATGTATAGGGGGTATCCCAATAAAACTTAGAAATAGATAGAAAATGGTTTTAAAATTACAATATTTCAGTGTATGTTTTAAAATCTTGTAGTGGGATACCCCTTTATGTATATCATTTATCATGTTCAAAGTATATATTTTTATATTACATTAATGTTATTATACTTCACTACGGACTACATCACCATACTCGAAGTAATACCTAGTATAGTATAAACCTAGTATTGCCCGACCTCACTCTATCTCATCTTACGCAGTCGAGACGAGAGAAAGAATTCCGCCTCTAATGTGGACTCTGTGATCTGCGAGAATAAAGCGATTCCGGAAGCCAAACTACCCAAAGACAATTAACCGCAACAGAAGATGATTACGATGAACAATCGACCGTTGATTATTAATCGGAGAGACAATTAAAGATGAACTATTATCGTCGAGCATGCAATATACGAACGATGTTTTATACCTTTAATACACATTACATATGTACATATATACATATATACATAAATGTGCGTGAGATGATCGCCGGAATCGATTTCACCGCTGTAAATATATTATTTTATACGATTCGCGCAATCAAAAGAGATGCGAAAACTGCGCAAATTTAACGAACACAATTTATACCACCATCGAAATATAGTTTTATTATTCGGACGTATATTTATTAATAAAATATATTTACATTACGATCGCACCTGTCGTGTTATATGCTGACACTATTGTACATAAAGTACGCATTGCGGACGTTAATAAATTAGAGTACGTATTTAGAAATGTTATATTTTAACGAATATAATTTAAGATAAATAAAAATATAGGTATAATACTTTAAAATTAGAAAATAAATGTAATAAATAATAAATTAAAAGTATAAAATTAGAATAACATTTATATGATATATAATATATACATATAGTCTTATAATCACAAAGAGTATCAGATATATTATAGACAGTTGATCAATTCTCCAATGACTTTGCCAACGGTGAGCTCAGTATCTTTGATATTCCAGAATATTCTACAAGTTCACCGAGCCTGTATTATTAGTATATAAATACATATAGTATATACATACTTATAAATATATATTTATATATATATATATATATATATATATTTATTAGTATATAAATACATATAGTATATACATACTTATAAATATATATTTATATATATATATATATATATATATATATATATATATATATATATATATATATATATATATATACAACTATATTCAATCATCTAAACAATATTATAAAATATACATTACGGAATGGAAATATCAGATTTTAGAAATACTATCAATAAAGAATATATTTGTAATTCACTTATTTATAGGCTATGAAGAGAATACATACACTGATAATAATAGAATGATAACAGCAGTATATCAACAACTAATAGATATAACAATGGTACATCAACAACTAATAAATGTAATAGTAATTATTAAAGGAAGTGTATTAAAAGTAATATTTTATAGACAATAAATGTTAATAATAAATGCAATTTATTGTAATATATTAAAGGAAGATATTGATTTAAAATATCATCATTGGAGAGAAAGTTAAGTTAATACATTGTGGATGCTAGTATAATATTACTGAAAATAACTAGATATCTCACTATAAATATAGCCATAATAATATATGATATTAATGTCACTGATGTAAATTTAACAACATACTGAGAGTATTCATGTAGAAAACAAATAATATATATTTAAGAAAAACAAACAATTAAAATACTTAATACTTAAACTACATTAATACTTCTATCTCATAATTAATATATATAATCTACATATACAAAAATAATAAAATTATATTAATACAAAAAGTAATATATATAAATAGGAAATATATTATAAGATAACAAAATATATATATATATATATATATATATATATATATATAGTAATACACTTTATTTTATATATAATATTAAATACCATTATATGAATATGAAAATTAGAGTAAATAATTTAAAATAATATTATCAATTATTTATGTTTATTCGTAAATATTCGTCAAGTTGTATATATATATATATATATATATTAAATCTTGCATTTCTGGTATTTAATATTAATGTCACGGGTATAATAGCCTTTGAATATCTCAAATATCTATTTCATATTATTTGATTATTTCAAATATTAAAATAAAAGTTTAATAAATAATTTTGATTAATCTTTTTAAAATGTTATTGTTGATATTGTTTTCACGACATATAACATATGAATATATTATAAATATTCTAAATATTTACTAATAAATTGAGTACTAATTTCTACTTTACCTGAATTATTTTAATATTATTTTAATATTATTTAATATTTTAACTTTTCGAGAAATTTGAACTATTTTAAAATTCAGATCACAAATATTCACTGATGTCAATTATAATTATAATTAGGGATTTAATATAAATACTAAACAAATAATATATGAACAATGTTGCAAAAAGATATTTAAATATCTGTTTTCTTAAATACCTTTTATAGTAATTAGATATGATAGAAAATATATCAATACACGAAATCAACGCTTTCTTTATAAGTTTCTCTCTTTTATTGTGGTATTTCTTAATTGAAAGTCTAATTAAAGATTTTAAAATATAGACATTCTATTATATTTTACATTTAATATTATTACATTTATTTTCTATTAGCATAATTATAACATATGGTTTAAATAGAATATAATTCCTTATATTTATAAAATTTTATATCTAAAATAATCGACATTTTCATAAAATATATATATTGAAAATATTTGTGAAATAGATCTGAAACATCTGAATTAGTGAAACATTATTAGTGTATCAGTGTTAAATAGATAAATAATATTTAAATTATTAATATTTATCACAAGATGAAAATACTAATATTTATTTTGTAAAGAGTATATGAATTATGTAAAATTACTATACAAAGATAATATAGGACAATATTCTTTAATCTCAAATATAGAGATAGTTTAACAGATTTTTTAAATTTCAAATAAAAATAGCCAAGTTAACATATATGATAGTGGTTTGAATTAGAATAAATATTATCGAAAACAATATTATATCCATCTTTTAATGTTTTCAAAATCTATGAAATATCAATATTAATATAGATTAGTTTAACCATAAATTAACTTGGAATAGTCTTATTAATATTTTAATTAAAACATATATTGATATTAGAAACAGCATGCAAATTATTTGTAATAATATCGGTATATTTTATTAGATATTAGATATATATATATATATATATTTATGAATTCCACTAATTGTAATTGTGATATTATTTTTGGTTATAATTTGCAATTTTAAAATATCCTAGACATTTTTTCATTTTTATAAGTCAACTCAAAATTATGCAAATATTTCAATTTAGTTTCTTAGCTCCATTATATTTTTCAAAACATAATAACAGTTCATAAGATAACCATTACATTACATGTACATTCACGTTAGCCAAAGTTTAGCTGAGGCCATGCTAGTGGTAATTCACCAACATCTAACAGGTATGAACTATACAAGCTAAGATTATTATGTAGCCTATGCATAACTCACGTACCCCATATGCTACACATACGCATACATATATTTATTTCTTAAATATTTTTGTGGAACGCTTTCTCGAAATCATCTCGAAATTAAAGGATTCCCGTTTTACTTATTATATAACTATATCGTATGGTACATATTCCATGTATATTAAGTAATTATTTATAGTATACAAGTAAAATAAATATTATTAATCATTCATTCATTGAAATATACAAGTGCTCCATCACTAACTGGGCCTCTTTAAGTAGTTCCAGGAAAGCCGAGAGTTTAGTGAAGTGGGCACTGATGGTACGTCTGTCTATGTGACAGGCGTGCAGTCGTTCTATCTCGGCCACTAGTAGCCCGTTTTCGTGTTGAGCCTGTAGAGCGCGTGTAGCATGGTAAGGTGATTAGGGTGTATAGAGGGTATACAAAGCGGGAGAGAGAGTGGGAGAGAAAGAGGTGGAGAGAGATATATATGATATATATATATTAAATTATATATATATATATAAATAATAAAAAATAATAATAATAATAATTATTTATTAGAAGGCAATTTTATATTGTTCTCTTTTCTATAGTAGTTTGATATCTCTAAAGGGTTTCAGTCAACATAAGATACACTATTTTATATTTTTATAGCTCATAAAAGGTATAATTATCGGGTGACAATGAGGAACAGATGACCTCAGTCTTAATTTGAAGCCGCAAAAATTATGAAAATGATGTAACTAAAATATAAAAATATTATAATTTATACATTTGATACACAATCAATTCTATTCTATCATATATATATATATATATATATATATATATATATATATATATATATATATATATATATATATATGTAAATGATAAACTATTCAATAACATACTCTACACAACAAGCTTACAGAGAGTAACCGATGATAGAATCTGTTCTATTATATTTTATATAATAATAATAATATAATAATTATATTTATTAGAAGAATTTTGTTTGTTTTCTATTATTTTCCCAGTTTATAATATAAATATAATTTAGCTCTTAAATGGCTTCAAAATAATATATAAAATTGTCTGTTGTTATCACCCGTAAACACACAGAGAGATAAGGATTTGAACTCTGACCTCCTTAAGTTGTAACTCAGCCGATATCCTGTCAGTACGTTCCCTGTGCACGAGAGAGGCTGCAGCGGTGTCCCCGTAGGGCTGATGATGGAGCCGGTGGGGCGATGGGGTGGCTCCGGTGTATTCTATGGAGATATCGTCGTCGCCCTCCTCGAAGGACATACGCGTCTGTTTCGCGGCTCTGAGAGCCGTTCTCCACGGGATTCCTTTACAGGGGGTGTGACTTCTTCTCTGTAGCGGGGGTGGAGGGGTGGTGAGGGGGGTGGGGATGCCTTTACAAGGGGTGTGACTTATTCTCTATAGGGGGTGGAGGGGTGATGAGGTGGAAAATAGCGGAAGATGAGTATATAAGGGATGGGGAGGGGGATATAAGGAGGGAGAATGGGGAGTGAAAAATCGGAAGAGCTTTTCCAATGAGATGAAGGGGAGAGGGAGGGGTGATATGAAGAGATGGGGATGGGGATGGAAAATTCCAGGGGAAGGTAAGAACTAGATTATAATAGTTGATAAAAATGAATACTCCTATAATTAACCTGGCTAAGCCTAAATCTAATAATAATAATAAAGGAAGATAGGAGGAGGTAAGAGGACATTAATCTGTGACTTATCACCTTTATCTACTACCTTAACATTGCTCTTTTTGCCTATTTTGTATAGCACACACTTTTGACGTATCTGTCTCGGAGGTCGTTGTAGCGGGGTCACCGGGTCAGAGGTGAACTCTTCTCTCATCCACTCTATCTATTACGGTGGAGTCAGGTAAGGTTTCTGAGCAGTAGGTGTGGTGATGATGCGCCAAGGTGATAAGGGTTAAGTACTTGTTATAGTAATGATGATGATGATATAATGATACTAATGATAGTGATGATGATAGTGATGATGATGGTAATGATGATGATGGTGGTGCTGATAATTTGATTTGATAGTTTATTTAAACACAGTACAATTATTAAACAAATTACATAACTCAACAGTGTGTGATAAAATGAAAATAAATAAATATAACATGTTTATTTAAATAATTACGATAAATAATTATAAAACAATATTAATATTAATGAAGTAAAAATAATTTTTCGGAAACTATTATATTTCATTTTACAATGTAATTTTGTCGACATTTTATTACATACAGAAAAATGTACCCATAATGGTCTCATAATTATATTTAGGTAAATTTAGTTTTACAGACTTGGCAAATCTAAGGGAAGAGATAGGTCGATAATAGAATATCTTTTAAGATAATATATTATATGAATTTGAATAGAAAAGAGTATGGACAATGAAAAAAATGTAATCGTTTGGTTTACATGTAAAAGATACGAAAAATGCTATTTTTAGAAATCTATTAACTCAAAAAATATTCACTTTTTTTTTTTTTGAATCTATTAATAATATTCCATATTTTTATATTATATGTTGAAATTTATTGATGTTTACACATCTTTATGTTATACGTTTTTAAAAAAAATAATTGAAATATCTGATAACAAATGTTATTTTTCCAACTAAATTGCTAATTAAAATTTTTTAAATAAATATTTTTTAATTTTGACAAATTACTTTAATCTTACGGGTTTTATCTAGTTATATTGAAAAAATGAAGAAAAAATATTCAATTGTATAAAAGTTAATACTAGTTATGTCAGCATGATTGGTCATAAATAATTATTCTGAGTAAATCAAGTTTCAAATATAATATATGAATATAAACAATATGATTATACTGGTACAAATAATATAATATAAACGATGATGATGATGATAATGATGATGATGATGAAGATAATGAATACATAATTAACAAACTTGGTCTTGGCAAGAAGAACTGTTCACACTCAAACATTGTTTCAAGTTCAACAAAAGAGATTCACCTGTTAATTAAGGAGGCTATTACAATATGAATAGTTTGAATATATCACCCTACACTATATATAGATCCATTATTATTAGTATTATAATTGCTACTAATGTTACTAATACATTACTATATGTAATGTAAAAGTAATATTAAATTGGTGTATAAAAATATAACAAAATAAATATTCACAATGATGATAAAACAGTGAATCTCTATACATATGTCAGGTAGGGTAGTATGTAGGGGTGTATGTAGGGGTGTATGTAGGGATGTATGTGGGCCCTACATTGTAGGAATATATGTATATATGTATGCATATATATTGTGGCAATATAGTGAGGGTTCTATAATAAAATAAAACACATATTCAATTTAAATAAACATTAACAATAAAATATTAAATAACTGAAATTGTTATTATTGTAAAGATAATAATGTTCATGCGACATATGAAATATTGTTTATATATTTAAATGAATTTATTTTTATTTTCATTTATATATACTTAATTTAAAATTAAAAATAAGTTATTACTAATGTATTGTATTGTATATACATAAGAGATTCTGAGAAGCAGTATTTCAAGGCACCCTCAAAAAGTTGTATTACTTGCTGGTATCCAATTAATGGACCTAAAAGAATCAACAAATAGTTATTATTATTTACTCTAATTCAATTAATAAATATTTTTCTATTCTATTCTATTGCTATATAATACTTCTTCTATTTTAAAAGCAAGGTATTTAATTATTAACTTATTGGATTTATTTAATAAGTAATTTAAAATATTTATAGTATGTAATATATAAATTAGCATATTTTTCTTAAATTTAAAATAAAAGTTATGATAATTATTGTAATGGTTATTTTCAATTATTATATATATATACATATTATAAATATTTATGATATATTTGTGAACAAACTAGGGAACTTATGAAAATAAAATGATAAAACGTAATATCTCCCCTACTAATATAGTAGTTTTATTGACCTATAAGTAAATAATTATCAAATAATAGTGGACAACATAAGTAGATAATATCTACTAGATATTCAGGTTTAGAATAAAATTTGTTTTAAGTATTTAGTCGGCTATTCTCTAGATTACAATTTGTTATGAAATATATTTATATCTTATTCTATTTTAACATATCTAGTATTGATAAATCATTGAGTATTGATAAATTCATAAATAAATAATAAATATAAGTAACTACATTTCTGGGATAAATAACAAAATCTTATATGTTAAAATTTATATATATATATGAAGTATTTATGTTGAAATAATAATTATTTGGTATAATAAGTGCAAATAGGAAAAGTTAAAATATAATTAAATTATTTATATAATAAAATAAATATAAAAATATTTGTATGTCATATTTTAATAAATATATAGGATATAGAGGATAGATATAAGTATGGTATGTGCAATTACTGTTACTGCTACTACTACTACTACTACTACTACTACTACTACTACTACTACTACTACTACTACTACTACTACTACTACTACTACTACTACTACTACTACTACTACTACTACTACTACTACTACTACTACTACTACTACTACTACTACTACTACTACTACTACTACTACTACTACTACTACTACTACTACTACTACTACTACTACTACTACTACTACTACTACTACTACTACTACTACTACTACTACTACTACTACTACTACTACTACTACTACTACTACTACTACTACTACTACTACTACTACTACTACTACTACTACTACTACTACTACTACTACTACTACTACTACTACTACTACTACTACTACTACTACTACTACTACTACTACTACTACTACTACTACTACTACTACTACTACTACTACTACTACTACTACTACTACTACTACTACTACTACTACTACTACTACTACTACTACTACTACTACTACTACTACTACTACTACTACTACTACTACTACTACTACTACTACTACTACTACTACTACTACTACTACTACTACTACTACTACTACTACTACTACTACTACTACTACTACTACTACTACTACTACTACTACTACTACTACTACTACTACTACTACTACTACTACTACTACTACTACTACTACTACTACTACTACTACTACTACTACTACTACTACTACTACTACTACTACTACTACTACTACTACTACTACTACTACTACTACTACTACTACTACTACTACTACTACTACTACTACTACTACTACTACTACTACTACTACTACTATTACTACTACTACTACTACTACTACTACTACTACTACTACTACTACTACTACTACTACTACTACCCACACTACTACCCACACTACCCAGATACTACTACTACTACTACTACTACTACTACTACTACTACTACTACTACTACTACTACTACTACTACTACTACTACTACTACTACTACTACTACTACTACTACTACTACTACTACTACTACTACTACTACTACTACTACTACTACTACTACTACTACTACTACTACTACTACTACTACTACTA
Source organism: Osedax fenrisi (assembly GCA_964019155.1). Lineage (NCBI taxonomy): Eukaryota > Metazoa > Annelida > Polychaeta > Sabellida > Siboglinidae > Osedax > Osedax fenrisi. The sequence continues at coordinate 32,179,771 of OZ025243.1, forward strand.
CTACTACTACTACTACTACTACTACTACTACTACTACTACTACTACTACTACTACTACTACTACTACCCACACTACTACCCACACTACTACCCACACTAACCCAGACTACTACTACTACTACTACTACTACTACTACTACTACTACTACTACTACTACTACTACTACTACTACTACTACTACTACTACTACTACTACTACTACTACTACTACTACTACTACTACTACTACTACTACTACTACTACTACTACTACTACTACTACTACTACTACTACTACTACTACTACTACTACTACTACTACTACTACTACTACTACTACTACTACTACTACTACTACTACTACTACTACTACTACTACTACTACTACTACTACTACTACTACTACTACTACTACTACTACTACTACTACTACTACTACTACTACTACTACTACTACTACTACTACTACTACTACTACTACTACTACTACTACTACTACTACTACTACTACTACTACTACTACTACTACTACTACTACTACTACTACTACTACTACTACTACTACTACTACTATCCACACTACCCACACTACCCACACTACTACTACTACTACTACTACTACTACTACTACTACTACTATTCAGACTACCCACACTACCCACACTACTACTACTACTACTACTACTACTACTACTACTACTACTACTACTACTACTACTACTACTACTACTGCTACCCACACTACCCACACTACCCACACTACTACTACTAACACACAGAGTTATTCCTCAAGTCAATGATCATCAGTCGTTTGTTGTAGGTCAGCACATCTAGTGCCATCTCCGCTCCCAGGTCTGTGATCATGCACTCCTGTATGTCTAGTGCTGGGGTAGATAGGTGGGGTTATCTATAACACGTCATCGTATTGTATATTGTCATAATATATATATATTACTATGACAATAATGACACTTATTGTTATTGTTATTTAGCCAATCCAGGAACTTAGGTGAAGTTTTCACTTATAACCATATGGCTCTGAAGCTAATATACCTTTGAAGCCGCTATCATGTTAAGACATCCATGGTTTTAACGAGAGAAAATCATTTATTTATACATATTTATATTAGATCACTCCTGAATATTATTTTAAGACCTATTTTAATGGTCCGGATGAGGCTTGAACTCGCATCCTACAAGTTGTGTATCTGACACCTTAGCCAACTTAGCCACACAGCCAGTTTATATATATATATATTAATGTTTTATCATATAGTCAACATAAGTCAGATAACAAATATAAAAAAACTGTACTGTAAATGTATCTAGAGTCTAGATTCTAGACAATCTATATAATAATATATTATATTCTAAAATATAATTATATATAATTATCTTTGTAAAATACATATAATATTTTTGTATATACATTTATTGTTGATTACAATTCCAAACGAAAGTGTTATGACCCTAAATGTATAGAAATAAATTTAATTTACATTTTTTTAATAAGATAAAAATAGAATTATAAAAAATATAATTTATTTAAAAAATTAAGTGTACATTAAATTATATTATAATATAATTTATTTATATGTAAAATTTATTTATATATCAGTAAAAAAATATATAGTAAATAGGTACTAAAGGATCTCTAATAAATAGAAAGAGGTCACATGACCGAGGATAGTCATGTGATAAAGGGACATACAGACTATATCAACGGGAACCTTTCAGCCAGAGGTCGTCCTTGAGAGCCTCGCACAGATGATTGAAGCCTACGTCCCCGAAGTTGGGGTTAGAGTTCAAGGTGATGCGACGTACGCAAGGCATCTGATCTAGGGCGGGCTTGCGGTAACGGAGAGAGTTCTGCCAGGCGTCGTGATGACTCGCTGTCGCCTGGTACTGTTGGGGTGGAGGGAGGGTATAGGGGTGGTAGAGGGGGTATAAGGGTAAGGGGTTGTAGAGGGGGGTATAGGGGTAAGGGGTGGTAGGGTGGTATAGAGGTAAGGGGTAGTAGGGGGGTATATGGGTAAGGGGTGGTAGGGACAGACATAGGGGTAATGGGTTATAGGGATGCAGTAGTTCGTGGGAGGTAGAAAGTGATGAAGCATGGTACTGTAGTAGGAGAGGGGTGGGGGTTATGGGTTGGGGATGTAGTGGCATTAGTATGATGGTTGTAGGGGAGGAATGGGGGGGCTGTAGTATGTTGGTGGTAGGGAAGGGCATGTAGTGGTATATAGAGGTAGAGAGGGAGGTAGTCTGGTACTGTGGTGGTAAGTGAGTAGAGTATGATATGGGTAAGAAAGGTAGTGGTATTAGTGTATGTGTGAGGTAGTGAGGGTGGGTGATATGGGAAACCAGATATAGTGGCATTAGCACTAGTGTTAGGTGATGGTGGTATAGGTAAAGGGGTGGGCAACCCCTATTGTATAGTGTGATGTAGATAGCTAGGGGTATACCATCAATGATGTAGGTAAGGTTGTTGCATTAGTACATGTACTGGCTGACTATATTGCAGTTATAGCTTATAAGTCTATATATGATATAGTATATTCATATTGTATAGATAACAATAACTTACTATTCATTAGGGTTAAAATGATATTTGGTATTTCATTTATATATATATATATATAGATATAATATTAATTTTTAAAAGTGTATATATACACTTTTGTATACAAATGTATACACTTGTATACAAATGAATTACATCTCAAAAATGAATACAAAATCATTTGTATAATATTTACTATGACAAACTAATTGATGCTAGCATTAAACACTATTCACAATCTAACTATGGATATTACACTATACTATAGTACAGTGTAGTATATTATAATAGATAGTTATAATTAATAGTTTAGTTTCAATATAGTATCACATAAATCATATAGGAAGAAATATCCTTATACTATTAATCCTATACATATATATATATATATATATATATATATATATATATATATATATATATATATATATATATATGTATACATTATATATATATATAAAGTATCTCAAGTAATGTAATAATTTCTATGTGGATTATTATGTTACGATTATTGTTTCTGATTAGATCACTACTGATAGGCGGAGAGGGAGGGAGTGAGGGACACGTGACTAGGGAGGACACACGCACGAGGGTAGGACGCTCACTTCCGGGCAGTAAGGATGACCTCTACGACGGTGACCTCTGCACTTAGGTTACGTAATCTTAGATAATCTCTAATCTAGTAGCGAGCGAGAGTCTCGGTGCTCGTTAATTTCGCATCCCCCGGTGATAGGTGTATACATTATAGTGGTGATAGTCACGCGGTGTAGTAGTGGTAGTAGTAGTAGTAGTGGGGGTGGTGGTAGTGGTGGTGGTGGTGGGGTTGTGTTATATATACATGTATATAATCTCAGTGACGTCGCATAAACGCATCACTATACGCATCTCAATATATAAATAACCCTATAGGACATTCGTGAATACGTTGATTAAAGTCAAATATAATGCACATATTAACATATATATATATATATATATATATATATATATATAATAGAAAGTATATTATTTGAATGTAGAGAGTTAAACTTGATACATTACGTAACATCATTGTAAACTAAGATGATAGAGTATACAGGTAGTGTAGGACTATCACTGTAGGTATACCTATATATACCTATTTATACTTAACGGGCAAACACAACGTTATCATACTAGTAGTGGGACTAAGGTCAAGGTCGTGCCATTTCTATAGCATTATAGCGCTATATATAGTGGACACGCTGGTCAATGTATTGTGGCGCTGGACATCAGACATATTGCGAGTAGAGTGGCCGAGTGTAAAGGTTAAGTACATCATGTACCGGTGATGTCACGTGGCTTGTGGAAGCATGTCACGTGCACGTATGTTATACACGTGATCTAGCTCCCTTGGTGGTGGTGGTAGTTATAGTAGCATACTACTGATATTACTATTGTATACGGGTATACCCATATTACCTATATATATATATAGTATATATACTATATAGTATCAGTATACTGATAGTATGCTATAGCATTGAAGCCCCCAATAGCGGTAGTGTCCTATGGGTGGCGCTGTCGTATAGTAGTAGTAGTAGTAGTAGTAGTAGTAGTAGTAGTAGTAGTAGTAGTAGTAGTAGTAGTAGTAGTAGTAGTAGTAGTAGTAGTAGTAGTAGTAGTAGTAGTAGTAGTATTAGTAGTAGTAGTAGTAGTAGTAGTAGTAGTAGTAGTAGTAGTAGTAGTAGTAGTAGTAGTAGTAGTAGTAGTAGTAGTAGTAGTAGTAGTAGTAGTAGTAATAGTAGTAGCAGTAGTAGCAGTAGTAGTAGTAGTAGTAGTAGTAGTAGTAGTAGTAGTAGTAGTAGTAGTAGTAGTAGTAGTAGTAGTAGTAGTAGTAGTAGTAGTAGTAGTAGTAGTAGTAGTAGTAGTAGTAGTAGTAGTAGTAGTAGTAGTAGTAGTAGTAGTAGTAGTAGTAGTAGTAGTAGTAGTAGTAGTAGTAGTAGTAGTAGTAGTAGTAGTAGTAGTAGTAGTAGTAGTAGTAGTAGTAGTAGTAGTAGTAGTAGTAGTAGTAGTAGTAGTAGTAGTAGTAGTAGTAGTAGTAGTAGTAGTAGTAGTAGTAGTAGTAGTAGTAGTAGTAGTAGTAGTAGTAGTAGTAGTAGTAGTAGTAGTAGTAGTAGTAGTAGTAGTAGTAGTAGTAGTAGTAGTAGTAATAGTAGTAGCAGTAGTAGCAGTAGTAGTAGTAGTAGTAGTAGTAGTAGTAGTAGTAGTAGTAGTAGTAGTAGTAGTAGTAGTAGTAGTAGTAGTAGTAGTAGTAGTAGTAGTAGTAGTAGTAGTAGTAGTAGTAGTAGTAGTAGTAGTAGTAGTAGTAGTAGTAGTAGTAGTAGTAGTAGTAGTAGTAGTAGTAGTAGTAGTAGTAGTAGTAGTAGTAGTAGTAGTAGTAGTAGTAGTAGTAGTAGTAGTAGTAGTAGTAGTAGTAGTAGTAGTAGTAGTAGTAGTAGTAGTAGTAGTAGTAGTAGTAGTAGTAGTAGTAGTAGTAGTAGTAGTAGTAGTAGTAGTAGTAGTAGTATTAGTAGTAGTAGTAGTAGTAGTAGTAGTAGTAGTAGTAGTAGTAGTAGTAGTAGTAGTAGTAGTAGTAGTAGTAGTAGTAGTAGTAGTAGTAGTAATAGTAGTAGCAGTAGTAGCAGTAGTAGTAGTAGTAGTAGTAGTAGTAGTAGTAGTAGTAGTAGTAGTAGTAGTAGTAGTAGTAGTAGTAGTAGTAGTAGTAGTAGTAGTAGTAGTAGTAGTAGTAGTAGTAGTAGTAGTAGTAGTAGTAGTAGTAGTAGTAGTAGTAGTAGTAGTAGTAGTAGTAGTAGTAGTAGTAGTAGTAGTAGTAGTAGTAGTAGTAGTAGTAGTAGTATCTTAGTAACGGTTAGTTGCGCAATAACCGACGCCGCCACAGCGATGCTTATTGCGTAATCGATATCACGTGTTATGTAAACACACTGTCACGTGACATCAGTCTCCGCGTACACGCAGCGCGCTCTAGTGGTCGTAGTTATTATTAGATAAAGTATACATGTGATTATATAATATATATATGCGTATTCAATATTCATATGTATATATATATACAGTGTGACTTCTATATAAGGGTATGATGTATGTAGCAGGAGGAGAGTCGGTAAAGGACAGTGCAATACATTGCATAGATACACAACTGTATACAGTATATATACCACCTGCACGTGTAGTCTAAACCCTATAGGGTGTACTGTATACACCTATAGCTGTGCACAGTGTACACCATGTACATATGTTCATGTTATATATTTGGTGTACACGCAGTTTTCTACATAAGATTTATAACGAAGATTGTGTATCAAACAATCTCTCTGCTAGCCTTACTGATGTGGGCTGCTACAGTGGGTTACATGTAGTTAACGGTACGACTGTAGCTCACTGTCTTACGTAGCATCGTAACATATGTTGTTTCCGTATGGCGAAACGGACTCCGAAGAGAGATTATTCTCGGAGATATATATATATATATATACATTTACATTTATTAGTTTATACATATATTAGTATATTAGTGGTGTTAACATATGTATATTGCAGTATGCATATATTATGGTTATGGCGGAAATTGTATAAATGTTCAAACATTTAAAAAAATAAAGTCCTATTAATATACAGAATATGCAAATGTATAATATACAGAAACATGAATGTATTAAAACAAGGTCATATTATTTATCTTTTTAAACAATTTATGTAGGTATAACTATATATATAAACGGATAGCTTTTATTTAGAATGTATATATATATATATATATATATATATATATATTGAATAGTTAATTATAATATATATAAATTATGTATATTAAATTAATTATATATATTTTTATGTATTATAAATTATAATTTATTTTAGTAGAATTCTATATATATATATATATATATATATATATATATATATATATATATATATATATATATATATATAGTATATACTACGTATACTACAATAGTATTAGTATTTAAATACATCATATATTATGCATTATACACACATTACTATAGTAATGTATGTAATAGTATTCTATATAATTTATATATAGTTTACAATTACTAATAGTTTGCATACATAGTAATATCAAAGCCCCAAAGGGCTTTGGTAATATGTACTATCTAATCTCATCTAGTCGGATACGAACACCGTTACTAAATATCGAGGTGTCGAGGTAATAGTTTCGCGAACGCATACCACTAAATATATGTGCGTATACGTATACATGGTATGGCAGCATACATTTATGTATACATACATACATACATATATGTATACAGTTAACTCTGTCAGCATGCAATGCACCTCGCGAAGAGCTGTGTCTGGAGATTGTAAACTTTACATCTAATTGTCATTATCGAATTATTGTAAATATAGTTTATATAGGTACAAACACTATAGTTTGTAAACACTCCTAGTACATATCATAATTTACAGAATATATATATATATATATATATATATAATAACGTAAATAGAATTATGATCATCATCGAATAAATCATAATTACGAAATGAGTGATCGCTTAGTTAGCGCGGTTTAAGGAGGGGGAGGGGGAGGGGAGGAGGGACGAGGGGGAGGGGGAGGAGGGGAGGGGCCTAATCATTAGAGTGTCCGCAACTAGTACCACTAGCACCGTTATGTCCAGTCCGGCGGCGGCTCGCTTATTACGTAATTCATAATTAACGAGCACGCGCGTGTGTGTGCGCCCCGCCCATCACCACTACCGCTAGGAGGCGTACACGCTCACGTGCTAGATCACGTGACGGTGCCCACGTGACGACCACGTGAGAGAGAGAGAGAGTAACGCTAGGTAGCGGTAGCAGCATCAGTAGTAGCGGGGGGACGGTCACATGTGCAGCAACACTACAGCCGTACAGCAGTAGTAATAGTAGCGTAGTAACAACTACCGTAGCGGAGGTGTAGTGACATAGGTGGTGACACCGGGACCTGTATCGAGCGCACACACACACGTACACACAGGAGCGCGCACAAGAGATTAACACGGGAAAGATGTCGTCCGCAGGATCTGAAACCGTTAGTACAACAGAATAGTATAACATAGTAGGTGTAGTGTATACTATATATATATATATATATTGTATGTGTAGTATTTTATATATATATATATATATATATATATATATATATATATATATATATTATATTAATATATTATATATAATGGTGAAGGTATTTAATTGGCTGGAATGACCTCGTTTTTGTTATTATAATAATACTAATTACTTACATTTTTAATATTAGTAATTATATATTTTGTAATTATAATTTTAATAAAATGTAGGAATAAAATGATATATATGTAATGTAAATAATCATGATAAGTTATATAATATTACACGATGTCATAACTAATAGTATAAAGACACACTGTAAACAACATCGAGGTCAATTGATTCGTTTTTCCCAAAGCATAATTACCCCTTTCCCAATTGGATCTAATGACCTTCGAGGTCATATCGTGTTAATAATTTTCTGACGACTCTCGAAGGCCGTATAGTGTGTATATACGATTATATAAGATCACATCTAAATATCATGTTAATACATGTGGCATGTGCCATGATATATCATACCTATAGGTTTCGGTGACACGTACTAATGCCTTGGTACCTGACTCCTTAACCTGCTGAGTTACTCTACTAGTATATATTGTAGTTCTCATTGTGAGGCGATATATAACTATCATATATATATATATTGGATACAAGGGACCGAGGAAATGTGTCTGAGATATCTAAAGAGTGATATAAATGTGGGTAAATACAAAGATCTGAGATCTATAGGCTATATAGGAATAAATGACAGCAATGGGCGTATTTATGTCTGTAAATGTTACATTTTACGAATATTTAACTATATATATATATATATTATGAAAAATATATACATACACTTGTGTGTGTGTTTGTGTGTGTGTATCTATGTAGTTGTGTGCGATTGTGTGTGGGATGTGCGCCGCACTGTGCGGGCCGCACATCGTGCACTCGCATGCGAGTAGTTGTACATTATCTGAATTCAATTTAAAATTCAAACTAAATTACATTATTTCAGTAATATATTCACATTTGATGACATTATATAGAATTATAGAATTATAGAACATATCGAATATATTACTGACATAATGTAATTTAGTTTGAATGTTATTATATATAATACAATATTATTAAATTATACAATATATAATAAGTTATACACACATATACACACATGTATATACATGTGTGTGTACATATAACACTTGGTACATGTGCATGTGTGCATATCGAATAAGGATGTTTACTCAAGGAAAGGACATAACACTAAACGATCGCATGCCGTACTGCAATACACTATATGCAGGCGCATTTATACACCCAATTACACGTTCCTACAGTCACGTGCACGTATATTACTTATTTATATATATATATATTCCTATATATGCCTATATTCTTATATATATTCCTATATTCTTATATATTTCTATATATATATATATATACATATATATATATATACATATATATATATATATGCCTGTACGCGTTATCTCTGTGGCGACGTTCAAAACGAGAGCAATAGCCGCGCATGCATATCACTTGATGCACTACTTCACTAGAGAGCTATCTACAACACAAGAGTGTGTCTATGTATCATTATAAACTATAGTTTCACTGCGGTGTACATATACAATGTGCATGGACTACATCACTAGTATACACGGTATGTAAGGTTACTGTTGTCCGGTAGTGGTGTACACACGGTGTGGCGATGTAAGCGGGGCTGCCGACTCCCCCCCGTATAGGTAATCCCCATGTTTAATACGAACACACACACGATAGATAGATGTGAACTATGCGATATGTCTAACGTAGGCTACTTCCGGTACGGTTTACTTACTTGTAACCACGTGACTCATCATTAGTAGGGGTGGGGGGAATTAACACATCTGACTTTGAAACACATTTTCGATCCATCCATCTCGATCATGTATACATATAAATGGTTTATACAACATTTACTAAATCATTAATATCCATCTTTGTCCGATCTGAAATGTTATCTATAGAATGTTGACTATATGACTATAGCCATTGCTTTGTCGGGCGTCCTCGTTTACGTACTCCTTCAACCACGACTTGCATTATAGTTTTGTAGAGGCTGCCATGTCTGAATATGTATCCATACCATTTTAGCTTGCCTCGTTTAATAGTTTGTATTAGAGGTTCGTATACTATATTACCGATTATGGATATATAGTTTACTATATATATATTACTATAGTACATTTAAAATCAGTATTTTTCGATGCGCACATTTCATAAATAATTATTATATTTACGGGTTAATAAACAACGGAGAACATCATCATTTCATTATGATTGAAAACATGCTTTTAATGCGGACACGCGATGGGCAGGCATTGGTCACGTGTTTGTATTATATACAGCATATACGTAGAGAATATTGGGGATTATTGCATGTATACATACTTATACAGCGTATACCCTCACACACACACATATATATATATGTTTATATGTCCTCCGTGGTATGTTCTCATCTTTCTCCGTCATCACAACTACCACTACTAAACATGTGTGGGTGTGGGTGTGTGTATACACGAAAATAATGTGAGCTTCTCAATTATTAATGTTAAACATCAAAACACACTATATAATATATAGTATATATATAGTCTTCCCTTTATGTACACACATACACAAATACACAAACACCCACACAAACACACACACATACATTTCGTTTGAAGGACATGCGTATCGTGGAGGACGGGGGCGGGGTGGGACGGGTATACCCGGGGGGAATACAATTACAGCCTATACGTACACTAGCAACCATCACTATGGTCAATAGGTCAGCAACCATCACTATGGTCAATAGGTCAGCGAGCGGCCGTACAATTAATACTGCACGTGACTTCACGTGTTTAATGCTCGCGCTCAATCAAATGGTATTCAATGATGTCCAGCATGGGAATAGCACCACACATGCACAACTGTTATACATATATATATATAGCTGCTTGTGTGGCTCAGTTGGCTAAGGCGTCAGACACACAAGCAGTAGGACACGGGTTCGACCCTCGTTCGGAGCATTAATTAATTTTAAAAAATGGGTCTTAACATATTATTTATAAGTGATATTATATAATTGTGTATAAATAAATGATAGGCTCTCGTTACACCATGGATGCCTTAACATGTGAGCGGCTTCGAAGGTACATTAGAGCCATATATGGGTATAAGTGAAAACTTCATATAAGTTCCCTATTGGGATGAAAGGACTCCAAATAAAAAATTAAAATATATATATATATACATAGTGTATGTTTGTTGATACATTGGTTACAATTCTATAAATAGAATAGTTTACGGTTCTCTCAATATCGTTGTAGAGTAAACGTTCATAAAATTGCATTAACAACTAAAAACATAACAATTTATACAATTGAATAGGACCGTATACGCCTGGTATAAGCATGCATGCGTTTGGGGTCCTTGCGAATATATGTGTGTGTATGTGTGTGAGTGTATGTGTGTGTATGGTTATGTGGTGTGTGTGTATGCGTGTATGTGTATGTGTGTGTGTATGACTATAGTGGTAACGTATGTAGACAACTGCAGCGCATGAGTGTGATGTAGTAGGGGTACAACGATGAAGGACATAGATAGTATTGACTGCATGCAGAGAGAGAGAGCGACTAGTATCGAAGTGAATTGATATAATGAAATAACAGAAAACGATTATTATTATACATGATATGTAATCGCATATTCCAGCGTCATATATATATATATATATATATGTATATAATATATACTATATATATACATTCTGAAGATTCACGACTAGTATCAGTACATAACAATGTTACACGCGTGTATACATATCACACACACCCACCCACACGTGACTCACACGTGACATCTGATGACAACTAATCACGTGGGCTACAGTTTCCTCATCACGGCTGCGTTAATCTCGTCTTATCGCGCCGGTTCTCGTGCTGAGGGGTTAACTACTGAGGTGGGGGGCGGGGGGGAGGGTCTCGTGTAGTACTAACGGCTAATTACGTAGCACTAGCGCACATGTATGTATCTATTAGTTATTAGTATATGGGTTCGCTGATATTTATATATATATATATATATATATATATAAATGGCTTTAAATATAGATGATAATTAATATATATATATATATATATATTATTTAGCATAACATGAACATATACTAAAGTTCATGTGTCAATTATACTGTTTATATTGACAACAATACAGGCTAAGTATACGTAGTGCAAGCGTATATGCATGCATGTATTATATTTGATTAAATATTCAATATATAAGTTAATTTAAGTTAACTCAACAAATAAAATAAATGATATAACTTATAAAATATTATAACTATATATATATATATATATATATATATATGACAATGCCTATAGTTTATGACAATGCCTATATATATAGGAATTAATATATTATTATTATACTATATATAGTATAATATAGAAAACTATATATATATATATATATATATATATATATATATAATAAACTATAGTTTACTGTAAAGTATACACATTATTCTATAGTAAAAGCAAAGCCCATTTGGTAAAAGCATGTTATTTATATTCATGTTGGCCGTTCTCATATTAAGGCATCCGTGGTTTTAATGAGAGCCGATCATTTATTTATACACAATTATATAAGATCACTTCTAAATATTATTTTAAGACATATTTTAATGGTCCGGACGAGGCTTGACCCAGTGTCCTACTGCCTGTGTGTCAGACACCTTGGCCAACTGAGCCACACAGGCAGTTAATATATATATATATATATATATATATATAGGTGCATGTATATATCATCGATATAAAGAAAGTTTCTTTATAAAAAAGTTTCTTTCTTTATATCGATGGTAATATGCTTATATGTGCATGACCATGTATGAATGAGTGAATTTGGTTATGATTATTGGTATATATATATATATGTGTGTGTGTGTGTGTGTGTGTGTGTGTGTGTGTGTGTGTGTGTGTGTGTGTGTGTGTGTGTGTAATACACAATTTGTACGCGTGTATGTAACCTATAATGTAGTTTGGCTAAAGCCTAGATCGCCTACAAACACGCCTACAAACACGCCTACAAACACGCCTACAAACACGCCTACAAACACGCCTACAAACACGCCTATAGGCAGTGTTATTATTAATATAAATTATTAACGCGGTGACAAATGTAAACAAATAACGAATAACACAGCCATATGCGCCATAACGTGTACGAGATGTACGTGGTTATCAATACTATATGTAATGTAATGTGGACATTGGCGCATTGCTTGAGAATTGTTATCGGTCAATGACGTAATTGCACGTCATTACAAATTAAGCACAATTATCATCTACAGAAACATGCTCATATACGCATATTCTATAGAATATGCGAATATGCCTATACATGCGAATATGCCTATATATATAGATATCATGTGCAATATATATACCCAGATATCACGTGTAATATATACATATTATATATATAAATATATATATATATATATATATATATATATATATGTAATAGTATCATTCTATATATATGGGAGTTCCGGAATACCTATCGAAGGGAGTCATAATTAGAGCAACTGTCGCAAATGTGAGCTGCAGCTCATGATGAAACTCTCTTTACCGTTTGTCTCATCTATAGATTTAAAATTAAATTTAAAAGTAATATATATAAAATATAATATATGTATATGCTGCTTTCACTGTTAACAGTAGTTACTGCAGTATAACATGTTATCAGCAATTGCTGCTCCGAAGTACTAGAACAGTCTTACCGATGAATTACGGACCATATCATATTTTATTACTTTTAAATGTCGACTATATTCATATATGTTATCATTATATTTTCTTCTTTTTAAATATATACATGTAATTATTTATTTGTTTTATTATATCAACTTGACGCATATAAACGTCCATCGTTTTCAACTGAATCAATAAACCTGTCTATTATTATATTATTATATATAATGCTAGACATTTTAGTGAAGTCCGTGTGTTAAATATGTATGATAATACCAGGCGAGGATTATTCACCGCTAATACTGAATAATTATCTACACAACTATGACAACAACAACTGCTGTACGCATGCGTTCATCGTGATATGAACGCAGACGACAGTTTTATTTCACGTTCGGGAATTATAAACCGAACCAGACGATAAATAACGAGAAAGATGACGGAGTTATGTCTACGATCTTTGTCGTTTGTGATCGGTTTTATCCATAGAGCTAAATAAATATTTTCTCTCTAGCTCTATGGTTTTATCACAGATAAATACGTTAAATATATTACTTGTTATATTACTCGCTACAAGTATTACTGTTAAATATGGATTCCCCCTTAACTGTATATGATCAGTGATCATTGATCACAGATATATACTTGGGGAGATATATAAATATTATATTTCCTAATTATATATATCTGTGGGTTTTATTGATAACGCTCGTTCCCCATTGGTGTTTGCAGTTACATAGACTACAAATAACGTGATGGCAAGTCGCGACCTACATGGCGATGTCGTGTAATGTTGTTATTCGTACGATCGATGCTACGTGGACACCGCTTATCGGACGACCAATAGACACGCCCATATTACGTAAGTACTAATGGCCCAAGTACGGGGAGATGGGGGTGGCGGTAGCGCGCTACCGAGTGGGCGTTCCCCGACGCACGCACAAACGATGTATTTGTTTACTACTAATTAAGCTGAAGACGATGTTGTGATACACGTAACATTTGTAATGTAATCAATAAGCTAAGAGAGATAAATATTAATATATTTTCCACGCATGCGCACTACGTAATAATACTTAATATCGCTATGATATGATATGCTATATATATATATATATATATATATATATATATATATATGTATATATATATATATATATATATGTATGTGTGTGTGTGTGTGTGTGTGTGTGTGTGTGTGTGTGTGTGTGTGTGTGTGTGTGTAAATTCCACATAGTTATCCCATAGTGTGATACTTATGTGCAACACACATAATGGGGGGGGGAGTTCAACCCTTACTGATAAATCATGTAGGGATTTTGATATCTAAAACACTTCCTGAGTAATGTTACATGCGATACCATTGTTTGGTTTACATGTAAAAGATACGAAAAAATGCTATTTTTAGAAATCTATTAACTCAAAAAATTTCACTTTTTTTTTTTAATCTATTAATAATATTCCATATTTTTATATTATATGTTGAAATTTATAGATGTTATTTATAAAATGTTAGTTTTCCAACTAAATTGCTAATTTTAAAAATTGCTAATTTACTAAATTTTTTTAATAAATATTTTTTAATTTTGACAAATAACTTTAATCTTACAGATTTTATCTAGTTATATTGAAAAATCAAGAAAAACTATTCAATTGTACAAAAGTTAATACCAGTTATGTCAGCATGATTGGTCACAAATAATTATTCTGAGTTAATCAAGTTTCAAATAGAACACTGGTCTGCATCAAAAATAGGATGACATTCTGTCAATTGATTCTAGACTTATTTTTGACAATTGATCTCAAATGTGAAAACCGTTTTTCTCAATCACATCTAGTTTTTTTTTTATTCGACTTTGAAATATTTTCCAAAAAGTGAGATTTCTAGAAAAAAAATATTTTTATAATTTTTAAAACCTTAATTATTAGTATAATATTTAATTAAACCATATAAATATGCCTGAATATATTTTATATATGTATTCAAGTATATAGTATACCTTTAAAACATTATAAAATATGTTTACAAGTTGTATAAATAAATGATTTTTAAACTATTTTCCCCAAAAATATTGGATTATTTTCAAAAAAAATTCATAGGTCAATATTTGAATAAAAATTATAAAAATTATAGAATACATATATAATATATTTTTTAGATGTTTTTTAACGCTCCTTTCAAATATTTTTTAGTTTTTACATATCGTGTTTAGTTTTTTATTGTTGTTCAATTTAAAATATTTTTTTAATTCTTAATTATTTTTTACCCGAAACTTAATTTTTTATTTTATTCATAAATAAATATATTCATTTATATTTATAAAATAATAATATAGAACATAAATAAGTATAATATATTGTTAATAATATAATATAGTTATAAATTGAGTACTTTTAAATACATTAAATAGCATGATATTCATTTATATTTATTAAATAATAATATAGAACATAAATAAGTATAATATATTGTTAATAATATAATATAGTTATAAATTGAGTACTTTTAAATACATTAAATAGCATGATTTAAAAACTTAACAAAATTGAGAAAAAAAAGCAAAAAAAAATATTTTAAATTGAACAACAACAAAAAACTAAACCCGATATGTAAAAACTAAAAATATTTCTGAAAGGAGCGTTAAAAATCTATCTAAAAAAATATATTATATATATTCTATAATTTTTGTCGTCAAATATTGACATATGAATTTTTTTGAAAATAATCCAATATTTTTGGGGTACATAGTTTAAAAATCATTTATTTATACAACTTGTAAACATATTTTATAATGTTTTAAAGGTATACTGTATACTTGAATATATATATAAAATATATTCAGGCATATTTATATGATTTTATAAAAAATTATACTAATAATTAAGGTTTTAAAAATTATAAAAATATTTTTTTTCTAGAAATCTCACTTTTTGGAAAATATTTGAAAGTCGAATAAAAAAAAAACTATACGTGATTAAGAAAAACGGTTTTCACATTTAAGATCAGTGTCAAAAAAAAGTCTAGAATCAATTGACAGAATTTCATCCTATTGAAAAAAGTTAAAAAATGCAGGCCAGTGTAATATATGAATATAAACAATATGAATATACAGGTACAAATAATATAATATGAACAAAATGAATAATGTAATGAACATAATTTAAACACAACATAAAAGATAATATGTGAAGTATTACAATTTTACATTAATACAAAATTTGAAATTCAATTTTTTTTCAAAAAAACAATCGCGTCCCCTTAAAAAAGAATTCTAATATTATTTTATGAATATTTCTCAATTATTAAAAAGATGATTCTGAAATTGTTCATATAGACTTCTATATATAGCTTGATAGTGAAAGTTCTGCATGTTATATGAACAAAAACATAGATAAGATAATGAATACCTGACATATCTAGCAAGTTATAAGTAACTTATACAATGCATAGTAGTGATGTAAATGATGCTCACATCTAAAGCATCATAACTGAGACTGCATGTCTTAGTCTCAGTTACCTAAAGTCTCAACTCGGCTCGGGCTCGTTTTGTTAGAGTCTCGGATCGGGCTCGTTATTTTTTTCCGAAAATGAAATTCTCGGCTCGGCTCAATAACCAAAAGTATCGGCTCGTCATCAAAAAATGGTATTTATTTTTTAAAACTCTGTATTATTTACACCACTAGATGAAATTTACATTATTATTCACTGAATCGCGAAGTTGGCGCAGATTATTTTTTTTAAATTGATGTAAATGTGAAATATATAAAAATTAGTATTAAAATGTAATTTCAAAAAAGCATCATTTCGACTCGGTAATGTTTTGTAAAAGTCTCAAATCGGCTCCGGCTCGTTTAGCTAGAGTCTCGGTTCGGCTCGGGCTCGTTTGGCTAGAGTATCGGCTCGGTTTTTTTCCCGAAGATGAAAGTCTCTACTCGTATTAAAAACCAAAAGTCTCGGCTCTGCATCAAAAGCTTGGCTTAATTAACATCACTAATGAATAGTAACATATCAAACTTAATAACATATTAAATATTAACTAAGATGTAAACATAATTATGTAATACAAATAATGGGTGGTCAATGTATATAACATTGTACCTAATAAATATACCAACATTTATATTATGAATTCATTCAACTATAGATAAGACTTATATTTGTATACTTATACTTATATATATATATATACAAATATAACTCTTAGCTATTCAATCATATGTTCATCTATACTGGTAATGATTATATACACTAGAAGACATCATTGTCAAGTATTCTTGACATATTTAAAAGGAAGTACTATGTGTGACATATATATATATATGTATATAATTTAAATACACAAATAAATACATATTTTCATACACACACATATGTACATATATTATATATATATATATATATATATGTATATATTGTAATTATAATAAAATGTAAATAACAAACATTTTAATGAAATATTTTTCTAAGGAACGTTATAACTCTAATGTAAAATCGTGTAATTAGATTTTTATACAAAAACAAAAATTATCTATGTGGTGAGTAAAAGCTAATTTATATTGCATGTAATTTAATAGAACATTGAAAACATTATTGTATAGAGACATCAAATAGCCACAACTACTACTACTACTACTACTACTACTACTACTACTACTACTACTACTACTACTACTACTACTACTACTACTACTACTACTACTACTACTACTACTACTACTACTACTACTACTACTACTACTACTACTACTACTACTACTACTACTACTACTACTACTACTACTACTACTACTACTACTACTACTACTACTACTACTACTACTACTACTACTACTACTACTACTACTACTACTACTACTACTACTACTACTACTACTACTACTACTACTACTACTACTACTACTACTACTACAGTGGGACACTTTAATATTAATCAAAATATTTGATATAACTATAAATAAAATTAATTGCGAATATAAATAAGATGACACAACATGAGAAATAAGGGAGTTGGATATGTAAACTATATAATACAGACACTTATTATATATAACACATAATACATACGTGATAAATATAATAATACTAATGCATTAAAATATTCTATTCGAATATATTCGATTGGAATTATTCGAAGGTAAATAAACCCATCGAAGCAGTTTGAAATCCGCTTAACACTAATAATGGAAATGGAACACAAATAAGTAGGCTTAGGTAATACAGAGTTAGTGTTACTCACCATATAAGGAGATATTTAGAATTATATATTTGAATATTTTATAAAATATTATTATTAATAATAGATCTGTTTTTCTGATATTTAATATATATTTATATATTTAGTCAAAGCATGGTTCGGGTAATTTAGTAGAAATAAGATGCTATTATTATAAGCTATATTCGTATTAAATTGTAGAAATGATATTTTTACAATGATTTAATAATATGTTCATTTGTATCTTAGGTCGTGTTTACATTGGTAAAAAGTATGCCCACAAAAATGGCATACTTTTAGACATACTTTAAAAAGACACACTTTTGTATTTACACGGTATATATAAAAATGGCATGCATTATCGGCATACTTTATTTACCCATATTGTTAGTATTACAATGATAATGAGGATAACTTAAAATAAATAAATAAAAACTTATTTATGCAATTATTTAAAATTTAATATCATATAAAATGTATATTTATATTTATAATAAATATGGATAAAGAAGAGATCATTATGCTATTGAACCTATTGCAATCATACATATTAGTAATACAAGAATATGACATTGTATTAAGACGTTATTTACAATTAATATTCTAATATTAACATCTACCTGTGTAGCACATATGCACAATCATTATAATTATAGGTATGCTTTTTATTTAAACATTCACAATACTATCATTCACAAAAGTAAGTTTTATATATTCTATATTATATAAATTGTATAAAAATTAATAGTATATATAGATTGAATTTGTTTTAAAATATCGTTGTTTACAAATTAGTACCGTAATATATTCCTCGACCACCCTTTTTTATGTTCCTTCACGATGAGATCATATATATTAGCTAATTTTGCCTTTCTATATTCAGATCTCGCCATGATTCTATAAGGGAAAGTATTTCACTATATGAAAATATTTTAATCCCAGCCGTTTTAATTTTAATTGTTTACTAAATATTATAGTATAATCATTGGAAAATATACTTATTTATTATAAAATGGGCATGCTTTTTTTTGTACACGGTAAATATGTGTGCCGCTAAATTGTAAGTGTGAGGAAACACTCTATGCCCATCTAGGCATGCCCATCTAATAATGTGTTCGTAGATTTAGATACACTTTGATATATGTGCCATTATTTGGGCATACTTTTTACCATGTAAAAATGGCCTTATTTTAAATACATAAATGCTATAAATAATGAAATTTATAAACACAAATATTATAACATATGAAATAAATAACTTCAAAAATGCAAATTATTTTATTTAGTATTACAATAATATGACTTATTTTTAATTGAACTGATAAAATATAAAATACTTCCCAAACACATCGAGAGGTAAACAAAAATATCTATATTCCCTTTTATATTGTAATTCTATAAAAATTATTGCATTCTTATACACATGTACAAATACATACATATATACCTGTACATATATATAGCTGACGATGCATATTTAGTGACACAACACATATTATTACATGCATGCGCTGATAACGTATAGATATCAAATTGAACTATTTCATACTACTTTAGCTGTCGTTATTATCGACGTATTAATCGATAGAACGTTTGTGAATTGATTAATGCAAGCACCGTGGCACCTATCTCTCTCACTCTCTCGCTCGGTCGTTAATGTAAGCAATGAATAATTAATTATAAACGGTTGACCGCTAATTAATAAACGACTATTGTACTTATGGTTGATGCTAATGATGCTGTTACGGCTGCTGATGTATTCACACACACGCATACACACATATACACACACATACACACATACGTGCCACACCAGGTACAACCAGCTTACTGATAACTAGTAGGCTAGTGTGCGTTACTACGTGTGTGTTTGTTATCTCAGGGTAGAGAATTTAAATATTATCATCGAAATATAAATATGCGTCGATATAATATATAATCGTATTAGTTAATGTAACACCGTTTAGGCATATGTATATCATAATGATTTCTTGGTATCAGCCTTATTATAAAATAAAATATAGATTTATAATAATTGATATTTCAATAATTATTTATGACCTCGACAATGATGGTCACTTAAATAGTAATATAAAATATTCATTTATACAAATATATTATATTTCTCCAATATTCTAATAATGATACCACTAGATATAGAAGTCCTATCCATATCCCCTATCTATTAACATAGAAGTGTGTACACAACCCTTAACAAGATACAACACACCTATAAACAAGTGCGCCGACCACCTCTAATGCCTGGCCCCTCCCCCTTTCTCCACTTGACAGTCGGTTGAGATAGTGACTTCGCCGTCAAACCTGCAACACTTGGACAGTCTAGCGCACGCGAGGCACATCAACACGGAGCAGAGGTCGTATCAGGCGTCGTCCAATCAGCTTCAAGACGCCGATGATGATACGCATAATAAACAGGTTGATGGAGGAGGAGGAGGAGGAGGAGTAGGAGGTGAGATAGTAGTGGTGTTAGGAGGGCGGGGAGGATGTAGAAGGGTTGGTATAGTTAGGAGGTAGAGTATGATAGGAAATAATATGGATGTTGAGCCTATGGAACAGAAGGGATGATGTATTTAAAGTGATGGGTGGAGGAAGGGAGGGGATGATATAGTTAGTATTAGGATGTGATAATTAGTAATGAGGTAAAGTTATGGGTGATGGAGGATTGTGTTGAAGTGTAAAAGAGGGGTAGAGGAGATATTACGTATAGCGAAGGACATGATTTAGGCATGTGGTATAACTTATCATACGGGAACACTACTTAGTACTACATACTAGAAAAGTTGACACACTATATAATGATACTCTTCGAATTTATCTATGAATATATTATACAACATTTAGATATACTTATTGTATAATTAGATAACTTATCTATAAATATATTAATTAGAATGAAAGTTATGTTTATAAATCGTGTTACTTCTTAAACTTGAATTAGATTTATAATTCGTTAAATGGTGTATATTAAATTTCCAAATATTATATAATTCTTGCATATATATATATATATATTTATAATGTACTTTAACATCCTCCCCACTCCTACCCTACCCTACCCTACCCTACCCTACCCCAGAAACAATCGCTGACGATGATAATTGTACTGACGGCTGTGTTCTTCACCTGTACGGTGGTGTTGACTATGTCGCTGCTGATCGCCTGTAAGAAACGTAACGCTGTGTTCGCTATGCATAACAGCGAGTCCGTCTACGTTAGTGCTGGTCGATAGGGTGGGGTGTAGGGGACACAGGGGGTACGGGAGGTGAGAGATACTAGGTAATAGGTGAGAGGTGACAGGGGTAGGGGAGGTGAGAGATATTAGGGAATAGGTGAGAGGTGACAGGGGTAGGGAGGTGAGATATATCAGGGAATAGGTGAGAGGCGGTGAACCGTATGGATTTATTAGGTATCGAGGCATTTATTTTTAATAGATTACAAATAAATAGAAATATTTAATTTCTAATAAGACAATAATCCTTACTTATTTCTTATTGACCTAATATATATTATATTATAATATGATAATGATATTATTTACAATAACTCAAATGAATTTATATATTAATACTAAATATAATACTAAAATTAAGATAATGATATTAATAAATATAAACAAAAATAGTTGAACGTAAATATAAATGTAATTTTATATCAGTGGTTTCAAACATACTTATTTCACAGGACATGATAGATAAATGTACATACGAAGTTTCTAATCTACCTTCTGATAAGATTATATTAGTTAATAATATTTTATAAATATAATAAAACAACAACATTATTTTGAAATTCTATAGATTATATTCAAGATTCTAAAACAGACAAATTTCGTGATATACATTATTTATTTATAAAGAAAATAAATATATAGTATTAAAAACTATTCGTTTATATGATATATATATATATATATATATATAGTCTAATATATTCGAACACTATTTATGATTGTTTGTTGTTTGATATAAATTGGATTTCATTTAGGTAATGAAGTACTGATGGTTGATTGTTTACAATGAACGAATTATTATTACCCGACAAAATAGGTTTATCGTAAAGTAACATATTATAACTAATAAACAGTTTTCAAAGGAATTCTCCGATGAAGATGAAGTAGGCAGGGAATACGTAGCTCTACATGAAATCAAAACCTACAAGTTAGCCTAGTGGGGTGACCAGTGTGAAACAGACGATAGTGTGTGTGTGAGTATATGTGTGTATGTATTCAACACTCTTAAGCAGAGACTATTGCTAAACAATCTATATTTATCTAATTAAATGAGTTAGCGAATTTTGATTCGTAAAAAACCTGCTTAAATAATAGTTTATTCGCATTTGACAAGTATTTTATAAGCGTAGAAACTGTATTAATTATTATATGGTTAATTTGTCAATTAATGCAAATTAAAGCAAAAATAATAAAGTATAATATATTTAACTGAAATTAAAATATTAAGATTTGAGATATTCAAATTTTAACTAAGGGTATTACATTACATTTCATTATTTCAATTAATAAGTTTAAGATTTATTTCTGTTGTACTTTCAAATTTAAAATGTAACATTAATTTTTATGTAAATTGCAATTTAAATAAATACTAGATAGATTATATATATATATATATATATATATATATATATATATATATATATATATATATATATATATATATATATATATATATATATATATATATAGTAAATATATATTTAAATGAATATAGATATAGCATATTCCTATGATAGCTTGAGATAATTATCGGTAATAGTTAATTGTGCATGTATTCCTATACATTCCTATACATTAATACAGTGAAAGACGTATCACCCCTGACATCAGGAAATCACTGTCGTTATCGAGACTGTCGTCGTATTTAAATATGTCGACCAATCAAATCAACGCTTCGTTTGACCCGCAGTCACCCTCGAAACATCTACTCGGAAATAAACTAGATTTTAGAGAATATTAGTGTTTATATTAGAATACATATATATATATATATATATATATATATATATATATATATATATATATATATATATATGTGAGTGTGTAAGTGTATATTCGTTTTATAGTACTTTATGATAATGATTACATTTTTATCCACTTTTAACGTCAAGGCATTTATTTCTAATTTATTTCAAATAAGTAAAATATTTAATTTCTAATAAGACAATAATTCTTATTTATTTCTTATAGATCAATTCATATTTTATTATAACTAATATAATAATGAAATAAAAGTACATTCAATGACTAAAATAAATATATATTTAAATATAATTATAATATTAATATGATAAAATTAAGATAATGATATTAATAAGTATAAACAAAATAATTATAAATATATATAAAGAAAAATTATATTCTAAAAATGATAGATAAGATGACACTGATGACTCATTAGTAACATTTGACCTCTCACTAATCCAGCCATACTCCCTAAAATGAACTATCCCGCTCCAAATTGAATATAATGGTACCAAGTACATTTAATAGATGAATAAATAAACATAAATAAGATACAAATATACGGTATTACAGACATCATCGTAATCTAGTGAGTCATCGTGTTAATACAAATAAAATAAATTAATTTGATATAATATAATATGACTACATTTTGTATAATAATAATAAAGATAATATATGAATATATTTATAACATAATTTATATTAACTATATATAGTATATATATATATATTTTAAAAAAATAAGCGGGAAAATAAAGAGTCCTTTCATCCCATCCAAGAAATTAGATGAAGTTTTCACTTATAACTAAATTGCTCTAATTTCCCTTCATGAAAAAATAATTTCCCTCTCTCGTGTTAATGCATACATGATGTTAATGAATACTGATTATTTTTGTATACACCATATATACATCACATATTTGTATATATATATATATATGTAAATAAATAAAAATATATATATATATAATATTGTCTATGTAATATATATATATATACTTATATATAATACATATATAACAAATAGTACATCATATAAAATAGAATAACGTGAATAACTTTATATATAACTTTATATTAATACATATATAATGTGTAATATGTAATCTGTAGAAAGCTGGTATATAAAGCTTATAACCTAATTATAACGATTACACTAATTTACCTTTATGATTATTTATTCTTTATTTATTATTGTTTATTACTTAATTTAATAACATCTGTTATAATTAAACGTTAAGATAATAATTAAACTTTATACATCATGCCATATAATCAACCCCAATGATATACATCTAATTAAATAGCATGATTGGATATCGTATGTATCATATAATATTGAATAACTCAAACCTATGCATAAATCATTTATCTGATCAATCCGACATAAAGATAAGTTATCCGCACTTAATACAACATACAGCCCTGTGTATAAACATTCACTCTATATCCCACACTTATTATTTATTTATTTCATTCATTACTTCTATTCATTAAACAACATTTATATGATCATTATTTAAAAATATATTAATTTTAAAATCACTGAATTGTTTACAATAATATTGTTTACATTCTATTATACTGTGCACACATTTTTCTCTATTAATATATTCTATTTATAGCTCATTATTAATCACTGAATTAAACAAACACAAATTCCTAGAAATAATAAATTAGTTACATTGCTAGTCATAAACTATATAATGGACAACACCACTGCATCATGTAATCACTGTAAATCTAGTTTAAATAATACAGAAACTGACTTTGTTAAATGTTATAGGTGTCATATACATGTACACTATAACTGCCTAAAAGATAATAATTCTTTAACATTTAAATGGAATAATCGCAACAACCCTCCCAATTATGCTATCCAACTCATGCGTTCTCCTTCATTCTTATATATATGTCCCAAATGTATCACATTTAATAATACGCTGTCACCACCACTTCACATAGCATCAAAAGTCTCACCACAACCTAATAACGATATAAACATAGATGAACCAATGTCCCAAACCAACACTTTAAATCATATTATGGACAGCATTTCTAATATAAAAGATCAACAAATTAACAACACTAAGATCATAAAAGAATTTATTAAATTAAATAAGACTAAGCCCATTCAACCGTCACCTTCTAGATCAATCACATCAATTAATTGTCCACTGAATAAACACATTCCTCCCCTACTCTCCCTAACGATTTCTAAACCTAAACAAAATGTTATAAATAATTTGAACCAATCTCACACTATTATAATTCCAAACAAATACTCTAAACCTACAACATATACAACATCACCCATATCAAAGTCGGCCTTCCCCAGTCCGATAATCCTATTCGCCATAAAAAACAATCTCATGTACAACTCAAAAATCAAATACGTATTCAACAGTAAAACAAACAACTACGAATTACGTCACTACCACAACAACAAAGTTAATTGGAAAACATCTCCCTTAACCCCACCCCTTTCTGTTATTAAGCATTGGAGCAAACTCTTCAACAATCACACATGCATTAACATGCGACAAGCAGCATCTAATAATCCGATACATTCATCCAAACATACTGACTCCACTATTCATACTCAACATAGTAACTTACTATCTGTAGATCAGTGTAAAGAAGATTTAAATACTACTAGTACTCAATCTACACAAACTACCCCATCACCAACTCCTATTCCGTGTCCACCAATTGTGAACCCTTCCCCACCCCCCTCACAATGACACTCAATTCCAAAAGTCCACACAAATAAAAATATGCTTTGCAAAACCACTTCCACAAATCTGACCATTCACACACTGCAATCCCCATCTACACTTTTAACTCCATTGTCCCCATCTTCCCCAGAACGCCATAACTGCCTAATTAAATCTGCATTATTAAACACCTGCTCCATCCGTAACAAGATTCCACTTATCTTAGAACTTGCTGCAGAACATGACCTTGATCTTATATTCATCACTGAAACATGGATTATGCCTGATGACATACCCCTTATATCATCTCTGAATACTGGTCCTTACTCTTTTTCTCATTTACCTAGACGTAATACCAATAATTATGGAGGAGGTATTGGCATTATCTTTAAATCCTCCCTTCATGTATCCCCTCTACGTGACCATAATAATGATCACTCTGAGGCGTTTACCTGTTCCATTAGTCCCCCATACTCCAAGACTTTTAATATATCACTTTTTTACCGACCCCCCTCTTCCTCAATTCCTTTATTCCTCTCTGAATTTTATTCATTCACCCATCTAATGTCTGAATCTAATATCATTATAGGTGATTTTAATATTGCTACTAACCTATCAACTAATCATTCTAAATCTCTACTCAATATACTGTCATCCTCCAATCTTAAACTTCATAATACTTACCCCACACACAAATATGGGAATACACTCGATCTCCTCATTTCCCATAAGTCATCCAACTTGATTTGTTCTCACTCTGTTGGCCCTTGTATTTCTGATCATCACATTATATTTTTTACCCTCCAATCCCTTAAACCTCCCCACCCCACTATCACTCGTTCTTTCCGCAAAACAAAAATCATCAACACTCACGATTTCATCAGAGACTTCCTAACCCTCCCACATAACTCACCTGATGAATTATTTACCACTCTTTCAAGTACCCTCGATTCCCACGCTCCAATAATTATTAAAAAATCCTTCCTTAGACTTGACACTTCCTGGTATACCCTCGCACTCCTAAAACAAAAGCGTAAATTGCGTACACTTGAAAAGAAATTGATTAAATCAAAATCTGAATCTATTCTTGCGCTTTATCAACTGTTCAAGTCCAAACATAGACGTGATCTCTTAATTGCAAAATCGCTTCATATTACTGCCTCTCTGGAATCATGCTCATCAGATCAAAAGAAAACGTTCACCATTTGTTCGAAACTCCTTGGGCGTAATAAAAAGAAAACTTTACCCGACTTTCCACCAGACACCTTATCATCAACTTTTGATGACTATTTCCATCATAAGCTTACACGTACTCTCAGCAATCTCCCACGATATACCACTTTAATAACCCCCACCATGCCAACTCACTCACTTAATGTATTTTCAGTCCCTTCCATGTCAGACATAGGCACACTTCTTAAAGCAACTAAAAGTTCATCTCCTCTTGACCCTATTCCTCTTTCCCTTTTACACGAAATCACTGAATCCCTCACTATCCCTCTCAATAATATATTCTGTGAATCCCTCGAATCCGGTACGTTTCCAACATCCTATAAACATGCACTCATTACACCCCTCCTTAAGAAACCAAACCTTGACCCTCAGAGCCTCAACAATTATCGTCCAATCTCAAACCTGTCGATATTTTCCAAAACTTTGGAACGAATCGTCGCGAAACAACTAACGTCTTATTTAATATCACACAAAATCCCTCATATCTTCCAAAGTGCATATCTTCCTTCCAAATCAACAGAAACCGCACTAGCGAAGATATCCAGTGATATTCTCACTAACCTTGATAACAAAAATGGCACAATACTCGCACTACTTGATCTCTCCTCTGCGTTTGACACTATTGACCACACGATTCTCATACACCGTCTTACATCTATAGGTATCACTGGTACTGCACACAAATGGCTATCCTCATTCATAACCAACCGAACTTCCTCAGTTTTAGTTCACTCAACCCGTTCATCTTCCCGTCTTGTAACACACGGTGTTCCCCAAGGGTCAGTCCTTGGACCAATACTCTTTAACATTTACATAATTCCCCTTCTCCACCTTATCTCGAATTCTCCAGTTAGCTTCCATACATATGCAGACGACATACAACTTTATGTAAAATGTACAGAAAACGTTAATTTTGCACCCGACATCCTCTCCTCTACTATTACCACCATTCATAACTGGCTCACAATAAACTCCCTCGTCTTTAACCCAATTAAAACCGAGGCTATATTCCTTCACCTTCCACTCCGAAGTAAAACGTTACCAACTCCCCCTCCAATTAACATTAATGGACAGCTCATCATGTACTCAACCCATGTCAAAAATCTTGGTGTTATATTTGACAATACTTTTAATTTTTACAGACAACTGTCCCACATAACAAAACTATTAAACTATCAACTACATTCACTACGCCTTATTCGTCATTCAATATCAATATCCACCGCTACTATTATAGCTTCTGCTTACATCCTACCTCTATTCGACTACTGCAATTTTATCCTTTATAATACCCCCTCATCGTATATTACTAAACTACAAATTCTTCAAAATTCTATAGCTAGGTGTATATTCAACATACCAAAATACTCCCACACTCATATATCTCCATTCTTAGTTAAACTCCACTGGCTACCTGTACGCCATAGAATCCTATATAAAACTCTACTACTGGCTCATAAAGCAATCCACCATGACTCTCCTGACTACCTAGCACCCCTACTCAAACTTAAATTACCAACTAGTACCACTACACGCTCCACCAATACGTTTCTACTTCAACTTCCTCCTAAACACAAATTACATTCAACCAACACTCGAGCATGGGCAATATCCGTCCCATACTCGTGGAACACTCTCCCCACATCCATCCGTACTACACCATCAACTCCCAACTTCAAGAAACTACTGAAAACCTACCTATTTAATATGAAACATTAACTTAATATATATATGGACGGCCGATTGCTTTATAAGCACAGTTTGCAGTCCGAAAACCGAAAAATGTAAAATGTAATGTATGCTGATTATAAATATATATATATATATATATATATATATATATATATATATATGTATATGTTTAATGTATATATATTGATATGTATATTAATATAAACGCTGTTTAAATATACAAATCGCCCGTATACAAACTGTACGCGATAAAGGGGACTTTCGAACTTACGACGAACTTACGATGAACATGAATACGAGAGGAAGAGGGTAATGAGGAAGAGGAGGAGCAGGGATAGTAGTGGGGAGATAGCCGATAAAGATGGGTTAGATACCTTAATGAGTTTCGCGAGAGATTCTGCAGACTCGACGGTGAGGCCGCAACCAGACAGCGACAGATGCTTCATGGATAACGACTGCTTGACGCCTCGACACAGCACTGTTAACGTAGCCGGGAGGAGGGTTAGAAGGGGGTGAGGTAGGTGTTAAGGGAGGGGTGGTTAATGGTACGAGAAGTGTAGACTAATGGATGTGAGATGAGAGGGACCGGTTGAAATGAAATGATTAAATGGAATATATAATTATAATATAAATATAATGAATAGATACAATATGTAATTATTGAATATAGTGCAATGTGAAATGTGTCATCATCCGATACAATCAGTGATATTGATATCTAGATTCGTATTAGTTATATACAATAATTACAATTTATTATTAATGATAAATAATCATGGATTTATAATTATAGATAACACATTATATAATTAGATAATTATGTACAAACTAATACTAACTCATATACATATACGTGTCCTACTGCTTGTGTGTGTGACGCCTTAGCCACTGAGCCACACAGGCAGTTAAAATTATAATTATAAACATACTGATATAAGTACATACACATATATACTTAAATACGCACACATTCACCGACGTAAACGATACCAGCCGACATTACCATACACCCATACACCTATAGTAACAGTGCAACCTATAGTAATGTAACAGCGCCACCTATGTACACGCTAGTAAACCTTCCACAGACTTATTGCTGAGATTACAGCCGTTGATGATGAATGTTTCCAGAGAGGTGCTGCACTTGATACCCTGCAACGTTAGGGGGGGCAGTGGGGGTTAACAAGTGCTGGCGTTGTAATGTCATTATGACAATGACTATTGGCTGTGTATTGTTGCGAAATTATAATTTATAAATTATTATTTATCTTTTATATATTTATTATTACAAAGTTAATTTAATAGTTTTTATCGTAAAGTTTATTAATTTAGTATTAATTATAAATAAATGACTTTGAATGAATCTACGGTATTATAATATTAAAATATATTCAGTCCCATAGGAGAATAGCTACCATTCATAAATCACATGATTTTATTGTTATTATAAATATTATTAAGTTAATATTAGTATCATGCAATATCTGTTAAAAATGCTACGCTTTTATAATATTATTATTATTATTTTTATTTTGTGTACATAAGTATCATTATTATGTGAATTTTTATTATTATTATTAATGTATATATTGGATATTAATATTCTTGTATTACACCCTTATTTCATTATTATTATTATTATAATAACATCAATATTTTATATTTTGGTTACAAGGATATTCTTAATATAAGCTACTTATAGATTCTGAATATCCTCATCTATTAATTAAATATTCATTAATTTATTCATATTCATCTAATAAATCAACATCAACATCATCATCATCATCATCATCAACATGATTATCATCAAAGTTATAATTAAATATTATCATTATAATATTACAACTATTAAAAAGTAATAAAAGAGTACGCGAATAATGAAACGTGTGGGATGATACATACGTGATGAGATCACGAGTAATAGAGTGTCAGGTGCGTAGGTCAACAAGCCTAACCTTAGCCAATAAGGAGATGTGCTTAATGTGAATGGGCAGACCGATAAGCTCAACGTGACGCAGCTTAGTGGACGTGGTCAGACATTCCTTGATGGACTTACATAGGCGGGCTACTAGGTCTCTACTGCGGATTATGGGGATCTTCTTAGCGCCTGCGGGGGGTGAAGGAAGGTGAGGGGAGGAGAGGTAAGGGAGGTGAGGGGAAGGGAGGTGAGGGGAGGATAGTAGAAGTGTGGTGATTGGAGGTGAGGTGAGTGGAGGTGAGGGGAGGTGAGGAGAGGTAAGGAGAGGTGAGGAGATGGAGGGTAGTGAATTTTAGGGGATACAAGGCGAGGGAAAGTTAGGGGAGTCACATATGCTAATGTAATAAGAGTGAATTACATAACATAACACTTAGAGAATATCCGTAATATACACATATATATCCAATATATATATATAAACAAATCTAGATTATACATTAGAAGAGCTATATATGACGATTAAGTTGCGGTCAATATTTATCATATGGTGAGCTAAAACAATGAACAGGTATCAGTGTATGGAAGGAGGTTATATCAAGGTCCAGGTCATGGTTAATATACCATTATACAACGCGAATATAATTATGTGTAGAAACTTATGAAATAGATGATAAATTCTAGTATCTGCATCGACTGTCACTAAAGACTAAATAATTATAAATAGTAAAAAATATAATAAAAAAAACTAATAATAAGCAAGATAAAGATAGAGGCTTCAGCTTTAGCTGTAGTATTCCTAAGTATGATATTGAAGAACGGGAGTATCAGCTTACAAACTTCTACTGCACACACACGTCAATGATATACGGGCTAAAGAACTGTATCACTGTATACAAGTAGACAATGGAACAATCGTACACATCACCTGTAAACAGAAAAACTTATGCGTACGTAAATAAATTATTTTTTAATTCTATCGCAACTCGGAAAGACACATAGCTACGATTATAAGAATAACATATAAAACTCATTATATAATAAAATATGGAAGACTTCGCGATTATCTGATGAACGATAAGACATACAAGAAGAAGAGATACATATATAACATATGTTACATTGTTATGGTACTATATATATAATGTGATGTCTCGATGTTATTATAGTTTGTTGAGGCGTGTGTCAGATTGCATGTGACGCACCCACGTTCCATATACTACCATATCTATTGCATGCGACACACACTAACGCATGTATGAAGGATATATGTACATAGGACTGGTTGCAACATGTACACTACACTATTAATGAATCAAGTAAAGTGTTCTCTTAACTCTTCTAACTAGATAGATCACAAACCTGAACTATATATTGAACGTCGAAGATTGGTAGCATATACACTATTGTTTTATTTAATCTAAATATATAAATTATAATCAAAATATACTTATATCATGATAACTATGATTTGACGATTAATGGTAATTCATA
Source organism: Osedax fenrisi (assembly GCA_964019155.1). Taxonomy (NCBI): domain Eukaryota; kingdom Metazoa; phylum Annelida; class Polychaeta; order Sabellida; family Siboglinidae; genus Osedax; species Osedax fenrisi. The sequence continues at coordinate 32,212,448 of OZ025243.1, forward strand.
TATTATATAATTAATTCAAGATATTTGTAATTGTCAAAATTGATTATTTTTATATTATCAAAATTACTCTATGATTTAAAAATATGAAATATTTATATATAAATAATATTAATAATACATGTTAACAATATTATAAATATTAATTATCGTTTATCACGTTAATTATACATATTACCTTCACATAAATAAGGGTACCTTGTTTATAAGAACTGGCGAAGAGTATTGTGGTCAATGTTTTGTTTATTCTGAGGGTGTTCATTATTGGCATCCAGTCATTTGTTCTATTTATAGATATTATGTCACTTATGCAATCACACTTAAACATGTATATCATATAAATGTTTTTATTATATATATATATATATATTGGTATTGATATAAAATAAATTAAATTATTCTAAAACTATTCAAATTTTATATAATTAATATTCTATAATTAATTATTGACAATACATAATATATAAAAAATAATATATGTTAAATAAGGGTTATGGAACAATTATAGAATATGTATGTATATATATATATATATATATATATATATATATATATATATATATTAGGGATGTGGTAAAATACAATTTTTAGTAAATATAAATACTTTTTTCATATACAATCAAATACAAATAATATGTGATGAAATATTTATTAACGATTGAATTAGTGGTTAATAGCTAATTAATTAAGTATAATCTAAATAAGAGTTAAATAACAATATATTCATATTTATCAATTAAATCTAATCAATTCAAAATAGTTGATAATATTATAATATCAATAAATTACATTTATTAAATGCTAATAGTGTATCTACCTATACACATTTATTAATAATATTATTACTATAATATTATTTAACAATACTTTAAAATCATCCTAAATTACTTCGAAATATTTACAAAATTATATATTCCAATATTACCTGTACAGCAAAGTAATTCATTTGCTATATTTTTATAAATTATAATTTTTTTTTAATTATTATTATTATTCTTATTAAAACCTAAGATATTTCCTATATAAAATATAATAAACTGTTGATTTTTACATTCAAAAATTAACTATCTTTATAAAATTTTGGTTCTATTTTATTAATAATTGTACATTTGGAGTGTAATTGATGCCGTATTTGGATAAATACACTAAGTACAAATATAAATACACCAAAATAAGTATATTTAAATACAAATACAAATATATATTTGACCCCATCCCTGATATATATATATACATAGATATTTGCAAATAGAGAGAACATCGTTGTAGGCGTACGTCTACGAGAACCTTATCCTATCGGCGTTCAGTATGAGCTTATAGTCTTTGAGGTCGGCCTTGACTATCTGTAGGGGGCAGGAGCTCTGCAACGCGCACAGGTTATCGTAGTGGGTGGAGAAGTCGAATGCTCCCTTCTGACGTACCGCGGTGCTCTCGATCATCTCTGCTGGAGGTCGGCTGGGAGGGTCAGAGGTCGAGTATTTAGGGCGCTAGTTAATACGATGCGTGAGCGCCGCTCCGTCTACGGCTAATGCATCAGTGATTAATCAGCATTATTACGTGTGTGTGTATCGTAATTATTGATTAATAATATTAATAATTTTTATTATAATTAGAAATTTTACCATTTATTTCGTAGTCTATACTAAAATAAATGAATACGAATACAATATCGTGCGTTCAAATTTCTAAAGGGCTTCAAAATAAGACGATCTTCTATAATATAGAATCTATATGGTCGTCGCTCAGAAAATACTAATATTCTTGTAAATGTCTAACGGCGATATTAAATATAGGGTCACAAGTGCACACGAGCAATAGTGAAGGATCTCGTAGGAATAGACATAGCTTATAAGTGTAGTATCTTATGATGTAGTTAGTAGTTACTTCACGGGTTCATTACACTCAACACACACACACACTTTAGTGAACAAACTTAGTGATTAACCACGTCAATCAATGCCGTCTAGAGAGAAGCTATTCTGTTATCACAAGGCTATGCTGAGGTGTTATAACATGAACGTTAATGTGACACATACAGCATCCGCGTTAATGTAGTGAATTATACCTGTTTTCATTGTTTCTTAAAATATTGTATATATATATGATGATGATGATGATATTGAGTTTATTAGCACTAAAATAGGGTCATGTAGACCCCTTCGCTCGTGCGGGAAGAAAATAATAATAAAATAATAGTAATACGATAATAATTCGATAATAGTATACAACGGAAAACAATAATAAACAATATAAAGGACTATTATATACTACAGTCTGCATTGATATGGTGTAGTTGTATATACTACAGACTGCATTGATATAGTATAGTGTTATATAATAATAAGATAATAATAATACAATAACGATTTAATAATGATATAAATTTAATATAACACGGATACAAATAATAAGTTGGATGATTTAATGATTATGGGTAGAGAGAAAAGAAGAAGTAAGATTTATAAATCTTTTGTGGGATCTAATAGAACGAATGGTAGGAGGGAGGGAATTCCATAGAGTTGGACCGGAATTTTTTTTTTTTTTTTATATATATATATATATAGAATGAAGATTCACATCGAGTATCAGTACATAACAATGTTACACACACATATACATAAACACATACACACGTGACATCTGATGGCTATACTATATACTATATATTATATAGTATAAATAAAATATATTAATATATATTATATATATATATATATATATATATATATATATATATTAATACTATATAATATATGTTATAGTATATAGTATATACTATATTATATAATATGAAGGTAATTTGAAATTTAAAATATAATGTAAACTAATATAATATATATATATATAATTGTGAAGATATGTCCTATTAACATATTAGATATTATAAAATAAATTTATTCTATCAGTTTCAAAAGTATTATATAATTTATAGCATATTCTATAAATTGTTGGGAATATAAAGATAAATCACGAGCCGTAACAAGCTGTCACAATCTATCACGAGCTATCACAAGCTGTAATAAGCTGTGACAAGCCATCACAAGATGTTACAAGCTATCACAAGATGTCACAAGCCGTCACAAGCTGTCACATGTGTTACATCTTTAGACTATTCAACAAAAGGTACACGGAATAATAGTACGCCTTTGAAATAGTAGTACTCTATAATATAGATTCTATATATAAACGTGCTATTAGATACAATTTATATAGTATAATTTTAGTAAAATGTAGTAGTATTTTAGTAGTATTTTATATAATATGGTTGATTGGTTAAATTTATAAAATAAAAGTATATAAAATATAGTATAATACTGTTATTGTTATTATAATAATATAGTGTAATGGAATACCATTGAAGTAAACTAGGTAACAGATAAGATGATTAGGTCATACCGGAAACCTTTACATTCACTTTATGTATATTTAAATATAAATAATTATATGAATATATATATATGAATATGAAATATTATATAATATATATATATATATATATATATATATTATATAGTATATATATTATATGTAACTCATATTTGTCATACATAGGTATTAAACTTAGAAAATGTGTATATTATATTTACGAATATGCTATATTATCATGTATTAATTAATATAGTAACTATAAAACTGTTACAACGTAAGACTAACACTGTTTCATCACTAACAGCAGATAGTACATAACATACTTAACTTGAGAGGTTCACTGTGTAATATTTACTCTGCGATAATTAATTGATTGAAAATATCACTCATACATTGTATTGTTAAGTTATACGATAAGTTATCGTAGTCATCTGTATGTTGCAGACGTATACCACGGTGAGCTGGGCATTACCTATTATTACAATACTCGCTATTTATAATTAATTAAAATGAGGACATACTATTTATCATAATATAAACGTGGGTGTATTAAGTATATCTACATCTATACCGTATAGAATCTATATGACTATATTATATAGTCTATATACAAACAATTATAATTCTATTTTGTGTCATTCTATTTATATTTGGTCCACAAACAATGTCTGTCACAACAGTCACGCACTAAACTAGACACATTTTAATAGCTAAAATAAAAAATCGTGTACTAAGCACACTATTGTATAGGTTTAGTTATAGGTTTAGTTATCGGGTATAATCATATAATGATTATAATAATGCAGATAACAAAAACAAAAGAATAAAACTAAAACATAGTCATCAAACAACCCACAAATATCAATCCGCAAATATATATATATCAAAGATTTTCCGAAGGAAAGATATAACACTTACGCGAAATCGTGTAATTCGAATTTGTATACAAAATACTCTGGTGCCACCTATAGCGGGTTACTTTTAGGAACTATTCGTTGTTTATAATGTAAATTCGTATTTAACTATACACTTTTAAAATGTTAAATAATATGCTTCAAATTAATATTTATATGATGAAAACTAAGTGTTCATTACTAATATATAACAAACAAATATGATATTTATGTTTTAAATGCTATAAGTATATATTTAGTAAGTAAAAGTTAATTTATATTGCATGTAATTTAATAGAGCAATGAAAACATTGTTGTATGCAAACAGAGCCGAACCTAAATCTATTTCAGTGATTTCGATACTACTGCTAGCAGCGGCTGGGGATATTACTAAATTACGTTGCATGCATAGGGAGTGTTATATCTTTGCTTCGCAAAATCTTAGTATATATAACAATATCATATTGAATATGGTGTGCCTAGTTTCATGCGGTTAGGTCACAAATATTCTAAGAATGATTCTTGCAATTTACTATTAATTTATTATATTTAATATAAATCATATATTATTATATTCAGTAGATATCATTATGTATGTGTTTAAATATAATATATACATTCTTAATTATAATAATTATAATGAATCCATAATTATTATAATAATAATAAAATAGAATTTTAAATAAATTAAGGTTAACAATAATTCAATTATATAATTATTATTATAATAATAATATTGTTACAATATTATTATAATAATATTGTTAACGTATTTAATATTATAATAATATTGTTAACCTTAATTTTTTTAAATTCTATTTTATTATTATTATAATAATTATGGATTCATTATAATTATTATAATTAAGAATGTATATATTATATTTAAACACATACATAATGATATCTACTATAATAATTATAATAATTATATTGAATATAAATTATCAAGTTAACCCTATTTTTAGTTATATAATTAGATTTTTCGTCATAAGATTATATATATAAAATATTCTATATATACGTATTTATTAATTATATTAGTAGCAAACCTATTATTATATAATATGTATATAAATATATAATACTTAGTTTAATAATATAAATTAAAATAAATACTGATTTGTTTACACACAATTTTATTTGAAATTACTTGTTAACGACGACGAATTTCGTCAAATATTCAATTGATAAGAATATTTGTTTAGAAAACTGTTAACCGTGACAATGAATCATTGTCTATGATTCATAGAGCTAGAGAGAAATTTATCTATGAAGTGTATGTAGGCATAGGCAGTTAGGCCTAGACCTAGCTAGAGATAGGCATATATAGCATATAGTAGATATACGGTATACCGTATACATACTATACATATATATTATACTATAGTATATAGAATGAAGTGTCACTTCGTTCTCTATGATTTATAATATTTATTTATTTGTTTTCCAATGTAACATAAAAATATATATTAGATTAGTACTCTATATATATATATATATATATATATATATATATATATATATATATATACAGAGCACGATACTCAAAACATTTATATTAGATACAATATTGTATTTACACACTTTTTTCTTATAATAGATACTACTATAATTACTTTAAAAAAAATCATAGTAGATACAATTACAAATACAGAATTTTCTTAGTAGATAGGTACCTACATCTCAGTAGATACAAATATATTATAATTATTTACAATATATATATAAGTATATAGGGGAAATTCTCCGATTACCGACCCCTCCTAATACCGACCCCCTCTCGTATCTCAGTAACTATTAGAGATATCAAAACATTATATATATATATATATATATATATATATATATATATATAGGTACATGATCTGTTAGCAATTTAATGATAAATATGAATAAGTATATTGTTTTACAAAATATTCAATACTACAATTGTTATTTGATAACATGTACAATTCTGTTTTTACTTTTTAAATATTTGAATAATAACTTTTTTTAAATCATTGTAAATACTTTATTCATTAAAAGAAAACTTACTACTGCGCATAATATTTTCAATTAATAACATTTTTATAACTATTATAAAAATAATTCAAATTGAATAACTATTAACCAAAATATCTTAATTAGCAACCCATATGATTTTCCTAATACCGACCCCCTAAATTACCCTAATACCGACCCCATGTGATTTATAATATCCAATAAAAATAGATCAGTATTTTACTTTAAAATATGTCATAAGTTGTTTGTGTATCATTGATATAGATTAAGGATTCGTGATTACATTCGATCATATACATACTGATTAATAACTAAATATTAAATAATAATATACACTATTTTAATATAATTACTAAAAAGTTTAAATTTAAATTTAATATTACTATTAAAACATAAATCCAATAATAAATAATTGCATGCATGTTATAATTAATTATATTTATGAATATCTACTATGTTGATTGGATATTATAATACTACAATTATTTATACCACGATTATTTTAGGGGGTCGGTAATAGAAGAAGGGGGTCGGTATTAGGAACAGGTATCCGATTACCGACCCCCCTGTTTATTCTTGTTAATATAATTATATCAAAAATATAGAATAGCCACATTATTTATTGCCATAATATTACCCAATTTACAAAATTTCAAATAAATATATTTAATATTGAATAAGTTATTACAAATAATCATTTAGGGGTCGGTAATCGGAGAATTTCCCCTAGATATAAATTATATATATATTATTATTGTTATTGTTATTTTCATTTGGTGGAGTCCTTTCATACCTGTTGTGTTATTATCATTGATATGACATGACCTGGCGGTGAACTCGATCTCTTGGAATAATAAACAATTAAATTAAATGTTAGTTATTATTATATATATATTATTGTATAATAGTAAATTATAAGAACATAACAATTGGCGACGAGGACATAAGAACAAGCAGAGAAAATTCAACAATAAGCACCAAAAAGGAAAGAAATTAAAAATGAATATTGGAGCAAGTATAGGTGAATTTAATGCTGAAAGTGAAAATGTACAAAGTTATGAAGAGCGAGTAGAATTTTTTTTTATCGCGAACGATATCACGGACGAAAAAAAGAAACTGGCAAATGTACTAACAGCTATAGGGCCAAAGACATATAAACTGGTTAGGAACTTACTAACCCCTATTTCTCCATTGAAATCGACATTAGAAAATGTTTGGGATGTATTAAAAAAACATTTTAATCCAGTACCCTCTGAGATAATAGAGAGGTATAAGTTTAACACTTATGTGAGACAGGAAGGGCAATCAGTGGCTAGTTACATTGCAGAACTTCGAAAAATGAGCGAATTTTGCAAGTTTGCAGACTTAGACGAACAAATTAGAGACCGTATTGTATGTGGTATACATAACACACGTATACAAAGGCTATTACTAGCCAAAACAAAATTAGACCTACAGACAGCAATCGATATTTCGATTGGAGCAGAGTTAACAGATGAACAATTAACAACATTAGAACATCATGATACAGAGAAGGTATACGCCATGGAGACGGATCGAAAACAGTGGTCTCCAAGACCCGAACATAACAAAAAGGAGTTTACAACTTGTAAAGTATGTGGTAAAAGAAATCATAAATCAGAAGATTGTAGGTTAAAAAACGCATCATGTTATAGATGTGGAAAGAAGGGACATATTAAACCTATGTGTCTCGAGAAAGCACCACGAATAGAGAAAAACAGAAATCATCCGAAAACCACATATAATGTAGAAGAAGATACCGATTCTGAACCAGAAGTATATACAATGTATAATATTGTGAAAGAAGATAATGGTTGTATAACCTCCACTGTTAAAATCAATGGCACTATCTGTAAGTTTCAAATAGATACAGGGGCAGCGGTATCCATCATGTCAGAAATGACATTCAAGCAGTTATGGGTAAAGGCAAAGAGGCCAAAACTGCAGTGGTCAGATATACGGCTAAAGAGTTTTACGGGCGAATTAATTAAAGTATTAGGGAAGATTGATGTAAAGATTGAGCAGAAAAGAATGAAAATATACATAGTACCTGGACAGGTCCCCAACATTGCTGGAAGGGACATGATAAGTTCACTATGACTAGATTGGAGGTCGGTTTTGGTAGTGGACACGCTAAAACCGGAAGGACAGGACTTTAAGAGAAAGTATCCTGAAGTGTTCAAAGAAGGACTGGGATTGATGAAGGGGGTAAAAGGTGTAATCAATATACATAAAGATGCGGTTCCAAAATTCTGTAAAGCCAGGACAGTACATTATGCGATGAGAGAAAGAGTAGAAGCAGAATTGGAGAGATTAGAAGCTGAAGGTATAATCGAGGCCGTAAGATATTCAGACTGGGCAACACCAATAGTGCCAATATTAAAGAAAGATGGAAGCATACGAATATGTGGTGATTATAAAATCACAGTTAATAGAGTTGCAAAGATTGATAGCTACCCCATACCAAAAATTGAGGATCTCTATACAAATTTAGTAGGTGGAAAAATGTTTAGTACATTAGATTTATCTAATGCATATCTACAGATGCCATTAGAAGAGGAGTCAAAGAATCTTACATCCATAAACACATCAAGAGGGTTGTTCAAATATAACCGTCTATGTTTCGGCATCGCCGCTGCTCCCGCGATATTTCAGAGAGTGATGGATTCATTACTGCAAGGTTTAAATATGGTGTGTGGTTACCTGGATGATATCTTAATCACAGGAAAAGATAAAGAAGAACATGATAAAAATGTGAACATGGTATTAAAACGACTAGATATGGCGGGTATAAGAGTGAGAAGTGAGAAGTGTACTTTTGGAAGGAACCAAGTCGAGTATCTAGGATACATTATCAGTGCTGAAGGACTACATCCTGTACAGAAAAAGGTTAAAGCTATCATAGATGCACCTTCCCCAGAGAATAGTACACAACTACGAGCTTTCCTAGGAATGATTAATTACTACGGAAAATTCTTGAATAATTTATCAAACCTATTTGGACCGTTACATGAACTATTGAAGAAAGGAAAGAGTTGGAAATGGTCTAAAGAGTGTGAGAAATCTTTCAAACAGGCAAAAATGATGTTAACATCATCCAAGGTGTTGGTACATTTCGATAGTAAGAGAAACACGAGATTAACATGTGATGCTTCGCAATACGGTATTGGAGCGGTACTTAGTCAGGAAATGGACAATGGTGAAGAACGACCAGTAGCTTTCGCGTCCAGATCATTAGGACAAGCTGAAAAAAATTATTCACAGATTGAAAAAGAAGCGTTAGGTGTCGTATTTGGAGTAAAGAAATTCCATAAATATTTATTTGGTCGCAAATTTACTATTGCGAATGATCATAAACCATTACTGACATTATTGAATGAAGCTAAATCTGTACCTGCTATGGTATCCGGAAGGATTCAAAGATGGGCTTTGCTCTTATCCGCATACGAATATGTGTTTGAATACAAACCTGGAAGTAAGATCGCAAACGCAGATGCCATGAGTAGGTTACCTTTAAAGACAAAAGAAAGAAAAGTACCCATACCAGAAGAAATGGTGTTTAACATAAACAAATTAGATGAAGTAATAGAGAGGAAAGACTTGCAGAAGGCAACAAATGAAGACCGAACATTAACGGTAATTAGAAGACACATCCAGGAAGGGTGGCCAGAAGATAAGATGGAAGAAGTATGGAAACCGTATTACCGTAAGAAACTAGAACTCCTAAATTATAATGAGTTGGTATGGTGGGGTTCCAGGATAATTGTACCATATAAATTACAGAAGGCCATATTAGAAACCCTCCATGAAGGACATCCGGGCATCATGAGAATGAAGAGTATGGCGAGGAGTTACGTATGGTGGCCTAGCCTTGATTTAGACATAGAATCTATGGTTAAAGAATGTGGTGGGTGTCAACAAGTTTTGAACAAACCTGACCAAATAATGTATAGTCCATGGATGGAACCTTCGGGTCCATGGCAAAGAATACATATTGATTATGCCGGACCGTATCTAGGTGAGATGTTCTTAGTAGTTGTAGATGCATATTCCAGGTGGCTTGAAGTGAAGGTAATGAAAGGAACAACTAGCGGAAAAACAATTGAAGAGTTAAGAAGTATATTCGCAACACATGGATTTCCCCAAGTAATAGTCAGTGATAATGCTCCCAACTTCGCAAGTGAGGAGTTCAAGGTTTTCCTAAAACAGAATGGGATAAAACACATTTTTACACCACCGTATCATCCAAACTCGAATGGTTTAGCAGAGAGAGCCGTACAAACATTCAAGAAGGCTTTGGTTAGCAGTGGAAATGAAGAATCACTCAAGACAAGATTATCAAAGTTCTTACTGCGATACCGCATAACACCGCATTCCGTGACAAACATATCACCAGCTGAGAGATTGATGAAGAGAAAGTTAAGAACTAGATTGGATGCCATGTTCCCAGTAGAGAATAAAGTAATAGCAGCTGGAAGAGATAGAGAGAAGATAAGAAATGAGTTATTGTTCAGTCCAGGAGATACAGTATCCGCAGTGGATTTTAGGCCTGGACATACATGGATTGAGGGGAGAATTGAAGAAAGGAAAAATAACTTGGTATGGATACTTTTGAAGGATGGACGTCGTATTCGAAGACATCTAGACCACGTTAGAACTAGAAGGAGTTGCAACGAGGATAAAGAAGCTGTACCCGAGTTAATGGACACACTACCAAGAGAGATACCAGAAGATTCATCTATAGATGCAAATGAAGAGATAAGAGAGAGCCCAGCAATAACGAGCTCTAACGATACACCCGTAGAAATATCTGAATCAGATGGCCCACTACAAAATGGTGTCCCAGTTAGGAAGTCCGGAAGAACTATCCGGATTCCTAACCGCTATCAACATTAAGAGGAGAGGAGGAAGGAGAGATGTTGTGTTATTATCATTGATATGACATGACCTGGCGGTGAACTCGATCTCTTGGAATAATAAACAATTAAATTAAATGTTAGTTATTATTATATATATATTATTGTATAATAGTAAATTATAAGAACATAACAATACCATCCTGGAACTTAGATGAAGTTTTCACTTATAACCATATATGGATCTAATGTCCCTTCGAAGCCGCTATAATATTATATAATATATATATATATATATATATATATATATATATATATATATATTCATCTATGTCGAATTTTATATTACATATCAAGGTACATTATACGGAAATAATGTCATGAAATGTTTTCTAGAAAGTGATTTTCTAGCAAGTTGTAGTGGGACCCCTTTAAAGTTAATATATTTCCGGCAATTTTTCGGAAAGTAAGAAGCTTCTTACCTAGGTAACTCACTACATTCTCATTGATTTATCAGCTGCCTTCGATACCCTTGAGCATAATATCCTTATAAATCTATTATCCTCTATCGGAATCCCTGGTACTGCATTCGATTGGTTCATCTCATACCTAACTGATCGTTTTTTTTTACTAAATTAGCATAAATTCACTAATTTCTAAACCTCGTAAAGTCACTCATGAAGTACCTAAAGGAACTGTCCTTGGTCCACTACTGTTCAATATCTATATACTTCCCTTATTTAAAATTATTGATAAATACCCTACTATAGATCTATAGTCATCTATCACTAATATGCAGATGACATAGGACTACAATTACACTATATATTGGTAGACCCTAACAATGACATAAATGTACTTAACAACTGAATTACTGATATACATAACTGGCTCACCAACAACTCTTTATCACTAAACTGTCTTAAAACTTTATCACTATAGGTACATATAGGTACATATTAAAACATCTACTACTATATTCCTTCCACCACAAATTACCATTAACAATTTAAATATTTATTATGCTAATAAAGTAAAAATCTTGGTATATTAAAAATTAATCGACCCAACACTACAATTTCACATTCAGACTAAATCACTATCACAGTTAATTAACTCTTACACACTACACAAGAGTTAATTACATACTACACATCTTACGAAGAATAAGACCCCAAAACTTCTCGCTACATCCATCATTCTACCCCAAATTGATCACTGTAGACGGGAAGTCTCTATGCTTCCTCATAATATATAATAAATAAAATCCAACGCCTTCAAAACTCGGCCATCAGATTTATATTCAATATAGCTAAACATTCCAGACAACATATATCTACTCTAAGAACCATGGTTACATTTTCAAATTACATTGGCTGCCAATAAAATCCCGTATAATTTATAAGATTTCACTCACCATACATTTAACTCATCACCACAACATACTGCCTATCTCGCCAACTTACTAACTCCCAACATAAATATTTCTCCGTCCATGCATCAAAAATCTGGAATGATCTACTTCACCATATCCGATCAATTGACTCAACTTTAATATTAAAATCAAATATCAAAATATACCTTTTTTCTCAATAAATAAATTGAAAAACACGTCCGAAAACTTCCATAAATAAGTAGATGGAAGTATCTAAATCAATTATGTAACAGGTAACAAGTGACATGTAACAAGTAACTAAAATTGTAGATAACTTGCTACAAAATAACTTTCTAGCAAACATTTCCAGACATGATTTCCGGAAATACTGGTTGTGGGATACCCTTATTAAAAGGACATATAAATATTTACACCTTATAACGTGTTCTTCAAAAGATATAGAATAAATTTGTTGAAATTTAATGACATTTAATGATGCCCACGATGAATATGTTAGTGTACCAGCGTTTATTTCATCTTAAATTATACTATGAGCCATTACAGACTATAGAGAAATATACATTATTACAATATACTATTTTTCAACTAATCATAATCAGCGACTTTTAATTTCGAATGTTCAACACGAATATAGTAAATTATCAATTATACAAAAAATAATGTATTAATATATTTTATTATATAATTTATTAATTATTATTATTTAGAATTAATCATATTTATTAAAATGATTTTATCTTTCAATATAATATATAATTTTGAATTATAAATAAATTATTATATAAAATATATTATCAAAATAATGTCTTTGTTTTCAATAAATGTGTATAATGGTTTTTGAGAATATCACTATAATTGATATATCATAATTTTTAAGAATGAATTAATTTCAATATTTACAAAAGATATTTTATTAAAAATATATTGATGATTTATATATATTAATATTAATTTACAATATGATATTATAAAATATTGATATAAAATACATTTAATGTCAAAATGATATATTATTTAATAAAATGTATTTGTTAACATAATTTTCTTAGTAGATACGTATCGTAGATACTATTTATGACTAACAGATACGATTACAAATACTTTTGTAATTTTTATAATAGATACAAATACAAATACAAATGTATCTACGATACTGCCCAGCTCTGTAATATATAGTAGGATATATACCAGAGTATGCTCTAGAATATCCCTATATAGTATATATTGTATAATATATGGTATATAATATACCAATGGTATATATACCATAGATTTACCATATACCATATTATAATACCATAGATTTAGTGTACCATGGTATTATAAATATATGATATATGCTATATATCATATATATTTAGAGTGGTGCCTATAGGCACGATGATATATCATGGTACTCTAAATATATGCTACATTATATACTATAATATATATATATATATATATATATATATATATATATATATATTATATAATATATATATATATATATATATATATATATATATATATATATATATATATATTATATACCTATATTATTAATAATATAATTTATATGGAACTTTTGAGAACTATAGTTCTCAAAAGTTCTAAATAATTGTTTGTTGGGTAGTATTTTTGACATTTTACTTCTATCAATGGAATCGAATGCCTTGGAAAAATCTACGAAAATAATACAAGCATCTAGATTTTATCTTTTACTCCTTCAATAATTCTAGGAACGGTAAAGACTTGTCCCAAGGTCTATCTACTCGGACGGAATTCATTTTTATTTGGGCGCAATACTATATCGATTTCAGGTTGTATTCTGTTTCATAGCATTTTTTTGTATATATTAGCCGATATGCATGTTAGAGTAAAACCCCTGTAATTTTCTACTTTATATAGATTTTATTTTTTTTGAGAACGGAAGTATACAACCGTTTCTTCATACATTAATAACGGTTTGATTATATACTTCGTTGCAGAATATAAGTAAATGTGAGTTGAATAGACCTGCTTTCCATTCTTCGGGTGGTATATCATCTATTCCAACAGATTTCTTTAACTTTATGTTCTTTAACACTACTATCAATTCGTTCATTGTGAATGACTATATTTTTATTTGAAGATCGTCTTCTCGAATAGCTTTTATTTATTGACATTTTATGATGGATTGGAACCTAGTAGTTTTGAGAAATAGTATCTCCATATATGTATCCTATCCGATTGGGAATTAGCCTTTAATTTTGCTTTGTTGACACTCTTTCCACCACTTATTTTATTTACTATATACAATGATATTGCAGTTTGTTTGTTGTAGGCAGATGATTGTATGTTATGGATTTGGCGCTGAAGATAAGTTTATTGTCCTGAATGGTATGTTTTACTAGATATTTTCTATCTGTATTATACATATTACATTATAGGTATCAGGTGCTCTTCTTTTAAAAAGAGACATACACTTAAGGTATTCATGCTTTTCTGAAATGATACTATTCTCCCACGAGACTCTTTTATTCAGTTTAGGTTTTAGTTGGATATTTTCATTCGCGGTTTCCAAAGTTGTCTTAGAAAATTCCTGGTATATTATATTGCAATCAGTAACATCTTTCGTATAAGTGTTAAATTTTCTTTTAAAGTCAGTGTCGAACTTTTTTTGTAAATCTTTGTTTGTATATAGCAAGCTCCAGTTATATGGTTTTGTATTTATATTCATTAATTTATTTGCCTTAAAATTTAAATTGAATGTTGCTGTGTTATGCGATGATCAGAATAAACAGTATCAAATGAATTATAAGCTTCACAATTATATGCAAAGTTGATCCATTTTTGATGTATCATTATATAGTCTATCTATGATTTTATGCCGTTTGTGAGGGTATGAGTCCAGAGTTTACCTCTTTTTCCGATACTTTGAATTTAGACATTGGAATTTGTTTTCTGTTAAGAAGATTTATTCAAGATATTCTACGTTTCTGTTGGTTATATCATGATATGTAAATCTATTAAAATCATGTGGTCTTATATGGGTGTTAAAATATCCAGATGTTATGACTATATTATGTTTTATGAAGTGAGCGAATATAAATGGATACTTCTCTGTAAAAGTTAGTTACATCATCTTCTTCCGATATGTTTGTTGGGCTGTAGCAGGATATGACAGTAGTGATGGAGTTTACAGCAAATGTTGCTGCGATTGTGCGTCTGTTAGTTATTTCAATGATTGATAATGAGGAATTGGGTTAAGTGCTTAACAATATTCCAGTGCCTCCTATTGTGCTGTTTATCGAATTATTCCAGGCTGATACTGTAACTAGTGTCCATCCGTGAAACAGGTCATGATATTTAACGTCCAGTTCATTATGGTAAACCCGTGTTCTTGAATTTCGATAATGTAAATGTTACACTCGATTGATGCTCTAACTAGTTCAGCTGATTGACTTGGACCTTTCAATGTCCGAACATTAAATGAGGCTATTTTAGTCTTTTTATCTTATGAAAGTATTGAGGTCTATTTATAGAGAATGAGTCAGTAGCTAGATTTTCGTACACCGAGGCCTGACTATAGATACCTCGTTACGCGCTCCTTGGTAAACCGCGTGACGAGCGATGCGGCATGGATGTTTGTTTGAATTGTACAATTTACAATGTACAATGTACATTGTGCTTTTCGATGGTTAATACGACATAATACATAGCGAGGATGTGTACGCAACCACTACATCCTGATTTTTATTTAAGACTGCTTATTTTTAATTTGTTTTAATTTTTTAATTATTCGCAGCTATCCTACATATCTGTAGGATACTCCCCTATCCACCGCCTGAGGAGACGCTGGATGGTAGTTAATATCTCCACATCATTATAATAAACCTCCTCTCATTTATAATAGTAATATATTTTTCAAATTGACATGTAAACAAATGTAAACTAAAATTAGAATTAAAATAAATATTTATCAGTACAGGTTAGCACAATTTTAATTACTTCAATATATATATATATATATATATATATATATATATATATATATATATAGTGACATACTTCACTATAGTGACATATTTAAATTTGTTGCTACGGAAAAATTTATATATATATATATAATAAGATTTATATAATAATTTATAGTCTCAGCCTAACTCCACAGGTAAACAACATTCTGATAAATTAACAAGAATTCTTGTTAATGCTTTAAAAAAAAGTAGCATTACTGAAAAAATCATTAATTGCAAGTTGTCGATGGAAAGTACATCTATAACTACTCTGTAATAATTTCATCGAATACATGATTTGATATATTATAACCTAAGCCAATACCTAACCATAATGTTAATATGCATATTAACATTATGGTTAGGTATTGGCTTAGGTCAAGCATGCTTGTACGAAATAGTAAAGAGTTATGTACTATTAGACACCATAATTAGAAAATTTGTAATCACCAATCTACAATATCTATAGGAGGAAGACAAAAAATGGTGAGTGAAAAAAAAAGAAACTGCTGCAATGGTGAGAATCTCACCGTGAGCTTGGAGATATTTGGAAATCTATAGAAATTGAATTCAAATTCAAGTTTAAGTTATACAAATTATTAATACTACCTATATTTATATTTTACTGTTAATTAAGGAACTTGTTGGGTGAATCGAAAAAGAAGATGCGCGCCTTCGAATCAAAAGTTCGAATATGTTAATATATAAATTTCATATAGGGAAAGTAACCTAATATGGACACTTTAACAATAAATTGACTTAACATTGTATGACTCATTATGTTATTCAAAAATTACAATATATTAATATTATATGATTATAGATATTATTGTGATTTTTAGATTTTATTTAATAATTTAATTCCATAGATAACGGGGATGCCAGTATTAGGCCTATACCTATACCTATAGGTAAACATATATGTCCGAATACGGATAGGTTTACCTACCCTGTTTTATAATACAGATACTCTATATACCACTAGATAAACTATATATTATTGATGACTCAATCAGACAAATTACAATTATATTATTTATAATTTTATTAATAATTTATTCTAATTTAATTATAATTAATTATTAATTATATGTATTAACTATAGTTACGAATTTATTTATTTGTATTATTGTTTTAATTAATAATACAATTTAACTATCTAAATAATAAAAACTTTAGATTTAGTTTTATTGGTGGTATTAATATTATAACGCACACGATTTTTATGAAAATCAGAATAGTTCATATATGAATATATATATAAATACGTATACGCTGCACGCGTGCACAGCGTGCAGTGCACGCTGTTTGGTTATAGGGTGTCCGTATTAAGACATCTAGAGTTTCAATATTAGAAACTTATATGACCTCTAGATATATGCTTACAACTTAATGAATATTTGATAACAAATATAGAAATTATATATATATAATTTTTAGAATGTTATAATTTTTAATAATATAGTGTTAAAGTTTATATCGATACATTTATATATTCTTGAGAAGGTTTTAAGTTGAAATTTTTTTTCATAAATTTAAAAACGTAATAAAAAAATAGTTTATAGGATATATCAGCAATATTTTGAATAATTAAAACAAAAATTTAGATTATTTATATAATTATGAATATTTTATTCATTAAACATTATTTTGTAGAATTTATAGTTTCTGATTTAGGGACCTACCTATAGAATTATTAGTATATTCGGTTATTTTCCCCTAATACTCTGAAATATCGCATACATACAAAGAATAACTTATATCAACGTATCTACAGAAATAAGAAAGAGAATAGGAAACTTCGAATCTATCTTCGAAATGGTAATAAGTAGAATTA
Source organism: Osedax fenrisi (assembly GCA_964019155.1). Classification (NCBI taxonomy): domain Eukaryota; kingdom Metazoa; phylum Annelida; class Polychaeta; order Sabellida; family Siboglinidae; genus Osedax; species Osedax fenrisi. Next base: position 32,230,801 of record OZ025243.1, read on the forward strand.
ATTTGTTGGGATAAATCTCTCGACATGAATTGCTAGCTAAGGTGCTATTGAAAGGTTCCATGGAAGGTAATAGAAAGAGAGGCCATTTAAAAAGAAACTGTATACTAGCTATTATTGACTAGGCTAGTCTAGCCTTGCACGAACTAACAGATAACACTATTAACGGTCTTATCTTATCAAGTGATCGTTACTAATTGAAGATATTGTATTCGACGATATAATGTACTCCCCATTAAACGAAATAGTTATGGGACTAAGTAACTAAGTTAGTACATATCTTAACAAGTCAATTACAATATTAAATACAAAATAATATCTTTTTATTAATATATATATATAGTTGGTTTACTTCAATAAATATTAATGCTATTGCATATGCATAAATCAATCTTATTTCCATAACAACTTATATATAATTATTAATTATAATTTATAATACAAATGACCCTGTATAATCGTATTGGTTGACAAGTGTAGTTATATATGATATTTATGTGTTAATTTATAATATCACTATTTAAAATATAATAGAATCATTATTATATAATCGAGTTAACTTATACATATTTTGAAGATCCGTTGTGGTTTGAATTATTAACTAATTTGGAAATAATATGATTTATATATGTGGTTGCTATTAGTGCTGTAAAATTTCAAATCTCAAATATCAAATCTCAAATCCCCCTCAAAGGCTCAAATCTTTTTTTTTCGGTTCGGTTCAAATCTCTAATTTTCGGGTATTTGGAAAGATTTGATGGTCTCAAATCTTTATTTTTAATTTAGCTTCGGTTCGGGTATCACTTCGGGTATCGGTTCGGGTATCGGTTCGGGTATTGGTTCGGGTATCGGTTCGGGTATCGGTTCGATATATACAATTAATTAGTAAGTTGCCAACTTACTATTTTTAAATTTGTATAAGTGTTATTAATAAATATTTAATAATATAGGTGGCATAACTGTGCATCAAACTATATTTAGCCACCTATATTATAAATATTTATAAATATAGAATTTTAATCAGGATAATTTGTTTGAATTATTAATTACAAATTAAATAAAAATAAATGCACCTGTTACTATCACAATTTCATCAGAAGACGATTAAATGGTTTCTCGATCGGAATTAGAGGTTATTAAATGTAGTACAGATTATTTACTATATATATATTATTTATACAACATATTATACAACATATTATTTTCTAAAATCGTGTAATTCTATATTTTTGAAAAATACATTTTAATTATTGAAATCCGATTTCTTACATACTTATGTTTTAAAATAATATTATAATTGATTACATTATTAATTTAGCCCACTATTAACGTTTTATCTATACAATTTACGGATAAAATGAACTTTATTACGATCAACTGACAAATTCGACGAACATCGATGTCATTCGATCGTAAAGTTAACTTGATTTTATTAAATTTTAGCACATACGATTAAATTTACGATCGACTGACATCTTTACATATAATATTATATTGAATATAATAAAGTGCACTTAATGATCGATGGACATCGATTTCCGTCGAATTTGTCCGATGATCATGAATTTCCTTGTACCAAAGTTACCTTACATATATTATTATAATATATAACATGTATGATATAATAATTATATATATATAATTTATAATAACTCCATATGAGAGCGAACATTTTCAAAGGTGACAAAATCTATTATAATAATTATTGATTGAAAATTATTTTCAAAATGGTAATCTTAGATTAATAGTGTTACACTGTAACATTGAGTGTTATTCACTGGTTTCATATAAACCCAATTGTCATCATTATGATAACCATATGTATATTTAAATCGGAACGAACGTAAACCTAAACAAATAATTTCTATATATATAATATTTATTCATATATTATATTAAATCTATTAAAACGTATATAAAGTATATGAAAAAATAATTTGTTAACTAATAATATTCAATATCAACTTAATAAATCATTTATGTAATGCTTGACTTAATACTTATAAATATATAATAACAATTAATATACATATATAATTATTATGGATTATGGTCAAAACCTTCGAGAATTGAACACCCGCAAACTTGTTTATTCGAATTAGTGATTTTACAATAGCTTATGATTGGCCATTTAATTAGCGTATGTCTATTTATAGACTATCATACATGCAACGGTTTATCATTACCATATATTTATATATGTGTGTGTTTTATAGTTTTATAGCTCACGCGGGATGTAATGCAGCTAAAAAAACTGAAACTAAAAATATTAATGTTTGTACAAACAATCATACGCTATTATAAATTCACTATTTCGAAAAAAACAATTTCGCGGGCATTCAAATCACGCACCAATCACGAAGCTTTTGACCAGGTACCAATATTATGATTAATATCATATTCGTCATCAGTTTGAAATATTATCGTAGTAGTTTTAAAGTGTTGTGTCAATACTTAGGTGGGTTCACAAAATTAATTTATAGCGCATTTGTGACTTACAAATTATAATAAAATAATGATCTAAACATTATTTATACTATAAATTATAGCCAATTAAACATGTAATATTACTCTTTAGTATAGTACTCATATTTAATTATTTTATAATACTAATTATAGTTTATTATAATTGTTAAGTCATAAATGCGCTATAAATTAATTTTGTGAACCCACCTAAGCATTACTGGACACTAAAACTATTACGATAATATTTCCAACTTGATAAATAATTTCTTTAATGATTTATATACATACTGTATGTAACATACATAATGATATTTTCGAACGTATTGTATTTGTATAATAACAATTTATATAAATATATTATATTATTAATATACATACTATATTGTGTAAATTAGTAAATATTATTTACTATATTACTTGTAAGCTATACATAATTTTAGATAATTATTTGATTATAATTTAATTTTAAATAAGATAATTCGGATCAAGATAACTTTACGATCAAGGGACAAATTCTACGGACATCGGTGTCCGTAGATTTTTCCGCTGATCGTAAAGTTAAAAGTGAACATAATTATAGTATGATTTAATAACTTATATTTTACTAAATTTTTAGTATTAATTAGATTTAATTATTATTTTGTTTATAAACTGAATAAACGTCGCCTATCTAAATATGAGCTTGTTATAGTACGAAGGGTAGTGCATTTGTAAAGTTGGTATCAACATGTCGATTGATATGTATATCATATACCATATGAGTAACTAAATAAATATTTTGTACTATGATTACATAATAATCAAGAGTTGTTTTCATTATTAATCTAATCAGTTGTATGCATAAATTAATGTATGAATCATCTTGTTCAATAAGTAATTATATTTATAAACCCAGTTTAACTTATCTATCTTAATACATTGATATAATTGTCTAAATGCAATTTTCAGTACCCTGTTGGAGCAATAAAGAGAAACTGGTGAGATGTTATCGCATAAGTGACGTCAACTGGGTATCCAATAAAGACCTATATACAACAACTTATGGACGCTATAGATTTACATGTCTGATGATCTAATACATGTGATAAATGTTAGAGGTGATCGGAGAATGCATATCATGGAATGCCGAAAAGGATCGACCTGGTAAGGTAAAGTTAGTGTTATGTATATAAATATATATAATTATCAATTAATTTCGTGTTTCAAAATCTATATCCCACCACCACCACCTTTTCTACTACAGCTAAATAATGTAGATCTATGCCTGTCATTATATTTGGTTATCTTCATATTACTATTTAATGTTATATATTTATTATAATAATTAATATATACTATTTTTTTAATTATCTATTATCTACTATTTTTCATAGCTCATTCGGTCAATATATGAAAAATCTATTCATTAATATCAGCCATTATATATAAACTATATGTTTAATATCAATTAGTGGATGTCTGAACACCAGTAAACTACTCGACATGGTTATGGAGAGAGTCTGCGACCTGAGATGATTTGTTGTTGAAGATAGTGAGAAAATTTCCCCTACGATTCATGATTCACGGGATAAAATGTAAGTAAGAGTTGAACATATATAATCCAGTGAACTTGATAAATATCACTTAACCGTTGGATTATGGAATTATTTAACCGTTTACGTTACTAAATTATATAATGCTTGATATTAATTTATTTTACGTATATAAAGTTTAAACCCTATCCAGTGAATTTGATAAATATATTCGATTAAAATACAAATAAGAACATAAATAATATAATACATACTTTCATTTTTCCTTTATTACTTTTACTTTTCACTTATCGAATTCGATGATAATCCAATATTAAATATAATTATTAAATTATTTATAAAATAATTGTTATATTTATCAATAATTATTTTTAATTTGATCAAATATAAATATAATCTAACATACAAACAAGAATATAACAAAATAATACACTTAATTTTGAAAATACAACAAATAAAAATTTTTTCTGAATCAATTAAATACATATATTTATGTATACTATCAAATACAAATATTGATGTACACTTGTAAATACAAACAAAAATAAACTATGAAATACAAATAAAGCAAATCTGATTTTTATCATTATTAAATTACTAATTTTTATAATGCATTTGATCAATTATAAATATTTATATGTTTTATTCAAATATAATTAAAAATATTCTATATCTGATTTTGATAATTATTAAAATACTAATTATGATAAATTATTCATGTGTAATGTCGTATTCAAATCGAAATACTACAGAAAATACAAATATATTTCTGTTTAATAATTCAAATACCGTAAATCTAATTTTAATAATTATTAAATTTCAAATTATAATTTCTATGTGTATTAAGTTTTTTCATGATTAATACTTTTTTTCAATTATAAAAACATTGTCATAACATACAATAGTAGCTCATATATATTGTTAGTGTTGTGAGTTAATAAAAAACATGTTAATTTAAACAGATAAAGAATAAAAAATACAAAAAGAACAAAAATAGAAAAAAACAATAATTTATATATTTTCTGCTAACATTATAATTGAAAAATGAATGATTATTTGATATAAGTATAAAAATATAATATTATTATATTAGTAACATTAGATTTATTTTAAGTTTTGATATACAAATTATATAATAATTGAAAAATGAATGATTAATTAAATATATAAAATAAATGTAAAAATATAATATTATTATTATAATAATAAAGTAAAATTAGATTTCTTTTATGTTTTGATATAATAAATTGTATAATATTATATTTAATACTATATAACAAAAAATATTAACTTTCATATTTCTTTTATATAAATTATATATTTATTTAACTTTATTATATTAATAATAATATTATATTTTTAAATTTATTAAATAATCATTCATTTTTAATTATTATACAATTTATTATATCAAAACATAAAAGAAATCTAATTTTAATTTATTATTTATAATAATTTATTATAAAAGAAATATGAAAGTTTATACAGTTTTTATAATATTAATTATATACAAATACAGTTTATATTATATATATAGATTGTGATACAATCTCCTTGTTGTCTATAACTAACATTAAATAATACAGAAATACTCATTTCATGTTATATTGTAACAAAATAAATATTACAATAATTATAATTTTCATACTAATGTATAGTATGAAAATATGATTTAATGATGCTAATAATACAGATAATATATTATTCGAATTAATAATGATTATTCACATAATATTTATATTTTATTATTAGTTTATTATTTAACAACAATTTATCTACTTTATTTAAATAATTGTATTTTTGTAAAAGAATATTGGGTATTAAAAACGAAAAAACATGTTATAAACAAGCTTTAATAAAAAATGAGTTTTTTAACAACACTACATATTATAATAATAATTAACTATGCTATTGTATATACATTATATTATAATACATATTAAAATATGTATATTTTATATAACAATATTTATTAATTTTTTATATTTTTTATATGAACCATACTTTTATTAATTCTTACAATTTTGTTTTTTAATATTATAATCATAATATATTAGATATATTATCTATTTTTAAATAATAATATATTTTAGAGTTTATCTATTTTCTCGAAAAATGGCAAAAACGTTTCCATGTATATTTATGGTAAAAACCAATGATACTATGTGAAATTCATTTTTATAAGTTTTATACTTTGATCTTGTCATATTTATTTATTTAAATATATATAAATATATGAAAAAATAAATATTTTATTGTATATTTATTAATAATTTTATATTAAAATAAATTTCCATATATCATAACATAGTTATCTTAATGTTCTGTAAATAAAAACAAGTTTTTGAACTTTATTAAGTACTAGACACTTACATATTTAAAAAATTAGTAATTAAAATGTACTATATATGCTATCAATTGATGCTGATGAAGCTGTCATCAATAAGATATTATTATATTCTTAAAATCATCATCTATTTGTTGAGATGTCCACCAATTTACAGAATTAAAGTTGAGTCAAATTATTTGAGTCAAAATTAATATTGATATACGTATATCTAAGTATATCTAAGTACTTAGATAAATACATAAATGAAATGATACTTTATATATAATTTAAGGTGTAATCCCACTAGTATAATTTTACAGGCTTAAGCCACCCATTATTAATTTTTATATAAAGAATTATATGTATAACCAAGTAGTAAATTACTACTTTATTAATTACTACTAGTAATCTATATTAATAATGTATATAATATGGCTAAATATATTGTTTGTTTGCATAAGTGGAGATGCTGTAATGCTCTACAGCATATCAATATATTTTACAACTCTATGATTCACAAGTCAGCTTATTAATTATATTTATATCCATTATATATTTCTCATGTATATTTTTATAATAAATTATGTCAAAAATAAATTATAAATATATTTATGATATATATGTATTCGTATTATTAAATAATAATCACATGTTAATATTACCATTGTATGATTCATATATGGCATCCAACCAATTTTATTTATAATACCATCTTATCTATACATTAATATATATATCTCAATTTGTATAGGTAATGGATACAAATGCAGCTAGTTACATATTGCTGCCTGCAGGTGTCTGAATGATTGGCTGATTATCTATTGAAAAATTATGGGTTTAAAAATAACATTTATCATAAATATCTAATAGAAATTAAAGCTATATATGTAATAAGTTATATAATATTGTAAATATGTATTTTATTAAGTGGTGACCTCTGAAATGATTAAAAAAATGAATTAATAAATGTTTTTTTTTGTTAAAAATTAGTAGAATAATTTGGATCTTTATAATAATATATTGAAATTATATATAATTCAATTTTAACCATACGAAATAGTCATTTTAAAACTTAACAAAATTAACATTAAAAAATGTATGGGGTCAATATTTTATTTATTAATGTGATAAGTTATTTATATGTTTATTTATATATTATATATTATATGTATTAATATTTTAAATAAAGTTTGTATTTTAAATTTAAATTTAAAAGTTAATTATTCATAATTATTTTGAAAATATGTCTTACTATACATATAGACTTATTTTAATAATACAATACATTAATTGAAATTATTATAAAATATCATTTATATATTAGTAAATAGGATATACTAGAACCCGGTTTTATACGGTTTGAATACGGTTTCCAGCATATTATACACATTAATCATATTATTTACTATTTTCTACCCGGTTTGAATAATTTGTATTAAACAGCTTTATATGATTATTTTCACATTAAACTCTATTATAATATTTAATATATTCATATTAATATGTATAAGTGATATTAGTAGTTATAATCAACAATAAACATGTTATTTATCAATTCTTATATTCAAACCGGATAAAACAGGGTTCTAGTATATCCCTAGTAAGATACTTTATTTATTTTAATTTAAAATCAATTGATAAATACATTTATTGTTCTCTGTAATTGAAAATATTAATAATATTGTATTTAATTAATAAATTTGATATATTTTCTATAAATTATAATACTATAAAGACTTATTTATTATAATAAATGATATAATTATATTATATAACAATTTAATATTAATCATTGTGTTTAATATTATATTGATAACTATTATGAATGACTACAAATATTTATAATGAATATATATTTTTCATATATTTTTCACATACACATATATACACATACACAAATATATTTATAAAACTGATGTTTCTCCCACCCCCATCACTATACATTATGTTATTTTTGTTATATATTTTGTATTTATTTGCCCTTATTAATTTTCTAAATATTCTGTATTTGTACAGGTAATGGATCAAATTGCAGCTACAGTTACATATTGCGGCTTGCTGCTAGTATCTGAATTCTTGGAGGCTTATCTATTGAAAAATAATGGGTTATCTAACTAACATTTATCATAATTATCTAATAGACGTACACATCTATGTATGATAATAGTCATACATTAATGTAAATATGTATTTAAAAAAAGAAATAACTTCTGAAATGATGGAAAAAAAAAATTAATATTTTTTTTTGAAAATTTTTAAAATAATTTCTTAAAATGATTTATATAAAATATGTATTATAACACACACATATATATATATATATATATCATAATAATTCAAAATTGTCATTTTATTAAAAAAAAAATATATGGGGTGAATATTTTATTTTAATGTAATCAATTATTTCTAAATTATAAATATATTGTATGTATTAATATTTTAAATAAAGTTTGTATTTCAAATTTAAAAAGAAATTATTCATAATTATTTTGCAAATATTTCTTACTATACATATATACTTCTTCTCTTATAAATATATTTGTTTTCCCTTATTAATTTTCTATATATTCTGTATTTGTAGTGGTAATGGATCAAACTGCAGTTACAGTTACATATTGCGGCTTGCTGCTAGTATCTGAATTCTTGGAGGCTTATCTATTGAAAAATAATGGGTTATCTAACTAACATTTATCATAATTATCTAATAGACGTACAAATCTAGGTATGATAATAGTCATAAACTAATGTAAATATGTATTTAAAATAAGATTTTTTGTTGACAATTTTTAAAATAATTTCTTAAAATGAAATATATAAAATATTCACTATAACACACACGCATATATATATATATCATAACCATTCAAAATTGTCATTTTATTAAAAAAAAATATATGGGTGAATATTTTATTTTAATGTAATCAATTATTTCTAAATTATAAATATATTGTATGTATTAATATTTTAAATAAAGTTTGTATTTCAAATTTAAAAAGAAATTATTCATAATTATTTTGCAAATATTTCTTACTATACTTCTTACTATTCTTCTCTTATAAATATATTTGTTTTCCCTTATTAATTTTCTATATCTTCTGTATTTTTACAGGTAATGGATCAAACTTCAGTTACAGTTACATATTGCGGCCTGCTGCTAGTATCTGAATGCTTGGATGATTATCTATTGAAAAAGTATGGGTTATCTAACTAATAATTATCATAACTATCTAACTATTATGATATTTTTATAAAAAAAATAAGGATTGAAATTAGTTGTCATTAAATTAAAAATATAAATAATATAATATTTAATATAATTATGATAGTGTAATTGATCAAACAAATATATATATATATATGTAATGTTAACACTAACAAATACAAATAAATTAAATACATTTATGATTTATCAATAAAATACACTGTTTTTGATAAATATTAATATATATATTATTCATATAATAATTAATTTATACATTTTTTATAGTGAAGTTATTATTGGTGTATCTTGACAACTGAAGAAAAGTGAAATTGATTAAACATGATTGATTCAAGTTTAGTATATTTAATTTTAAATTAAATTTACATGTAAGAATACATTATTAATTTATTATTTATTATAGCTGGATTATATATGGAAATCTTAATGCCTAAAGAAAATGGAAAAAAAATTAATAATCTATGATTGTAATTAATATATTGAATATGCATGTAATGTTTAAAATAAAGTGTATTCATTATGTACTATTGAAATCTGTTTTATATCATATTTATAATTTTATTAAAAATAATAAATAAAGTAAGATTTAAAAAATTATTGAAATTGTGAATAAATCATTAAATATTATTATTTACTATTATTACATATAATAAACTTTTATCTTTTGTAAATTTAAAAAAACAAAAATACAACTTATTGTATTTAAGGCTTAAACAAATTTAAATTGTTGATAAAAGAAATAAATTTAAAATGATTTATGGTCTAATAAATATATTAAATAAATTAAAACATGTATAATTCCTACTACACATTTCAAAGTTGATTTATATTTGTAAAATAAGGGTTTAAGAGTTCAAATTTAAAATATTCATTATGACTGTCGGCGCCATCTAGAGAACATGGTAAACTAATTTAAATATTTTCATATGTAATAAGATGTATTAGTTATTATGATTATAAATTATATAGATATAAATGTAAAATGTGACCTTAGTAATCATAATCAAAACACATGGAGGCATAGTCGACATCAGACTGTCAAAGATCCCGCATTTAGTATTAGCAATTTAATATTTTATAAAAATATATTATTCTATATAATTCATATATTATTACATTTAATAGCCATTAGTGAATGCAGCCTCAATTCAGATAGTACTTTAATATAAAAATCTTCTTATGCAATTGGATCGATTAGATGATATAGTTGATATGCTTAAAATATGTGTATTTAAAATAAATTATTAAACATTATTTAATTTTTTAATTCATTAAATTATTTATTATCAAAAGATTTGAAGTTCTCGAGAACATGCCTAAATATGAGAGATTTGAAGTTCTCGAGAACCTGATATTTTTTAAAAGATTTGAAGTTCTCGAGAACAACACTTAAGATTTGAAGTTCTCGAGAACAACCAAGTATTTGAAATTTTACAGCACTAGTTGCTATGCATGCTATATATATACATATATACATATGAAATGAACGTTTACTAAATATATTCGCCAACTTTATTTCGTTGCTATAGTTTAATAATTATGTTTCTGAATAATTAATCAAAATACCTAATTAAAAATTCCCATTTTAAAAAATATTTTTATAATTCCAATAAATTGGCTTAATAAAAAATAATATTGTAGTTAGGAATATGAGTTGTACTATGAATATTTATTTTGCTTTAATCAACGTTGTAATCATTATATTGTTATAACAAAAGAAGAATAGTGTAAATTGTCTGCACTACCTATCTGTAGAAACGTTGTAACTTCTAAATAGAAATATCGCTTCTTAATCTAAAATAGGCCATAATGCAATATATATATATATATAGCTGTGGATATATTAATATCATAAATTACAATACGTTGATTATTATAATCTAGAGATATGCGAGTTTTAATAATACTAATATTGCATAATATCAGTATAGCATACAAGATCTACCATGACTTTTATAGATAGAAGAATATTTGCCTAACAATGTGTAGTAAGATATAAGTACTTTTGTTATTATTATAATGTTAATCAACTTTATTAAATCCAGGAATATTATATATATATTATCGTTTAAATATGTATTAAAAAAATATTAAACATATTTAATATGAGCATTGTATATTGTATATTCATATTGAAATATTATAAAATTCATTATTAAAATAGTCTATAATAATTAAAAAATATTATATATATCATATTTTTATATATATATATAATTTGACAATATACATAGTAGATCTTACAGAAGTTATTAATTCTTATGAACAAATTTGTTCATTAATATGTAAACTTTGTCAATAGATATTAATATATATGTTATAAAAGTCCAACCCTATGGAATTCCCTCCCTCCTACCATTCGTTCTATTAGATCCCACAAAAGATTTATAAATCTTACTTCTTCTTTTCTCTCTACCCATAATCATTAAATCATCCAACTTATTATTTGTATCCGTGTTATATTAAATTTATATCATTATTAAATTGTTATTGTATTATTATTATCTTATTATTATATAACACTATACTATATCAATGCAGTCTGTAGTATATACAACTACACCATATCAATGCAGACTGTAGTATATAATAGTCCTTTATATTGTTTATTATTGTTTTTCCGTTGTATATTGAATGTATATTATTATCAAATTATTATCGTATTACTATTATTTTATTATTTTCTTCCCGCACGAGCGAAGGGGTCTACATGACCCTATTTTAGTGCTAATAAACTCAATATCATCATCATCATCATAAAGATTAAAGAATATACATTAAATATATCAAAGCAGTATTTTAAGTAACTAACTATTTAAGTATATGTGATTATAATGGTTTTATAAAGCTAATATATATACATATAATTTAATTTATTTTACAGCCATACACTATAGTGTATACCATTGTATGCAATGTACCCATTGTTATCAACATGCATCCTTCTGATATTCATAGAGTACATTATAAACATGTTAAATTCAATAAGTCATTTACCAAATTCATTACCATGAAACTATAGATTTCTTATAAGAGTGATATTCTGCATAAATATATTCTATAAAAAAAATAAAAAATAAATAACATATATATATATATATATAAATATATATATTTCTGATAACAGACGACTTTTCAGACTGGCTAATACGTTGGTATCTCTCCCAAACAATGCTTTTCTAATACTACTGATTCCAACATAATAAAGATCAAGAACCATAACCTTATTGCCAACTACCCTTCAATCATATTACCCCACCTATATATGTTTTCTTAAGTTTCATCCGCCACATACATATCTCGTATATAAACTACCACATGCATCCACTTCGATATATCCCTCATATTCTGTTCCAATATGTATTTGTAAACTTTACTACGATTATCTATGTCCAACCATCTGTAACATCATTTCATATCCCTTAAATTCCAGTACTATCCCAGCTAATTTTAAACAAGCAATAATCAATCCGAATCTTAAAAATCCTTAAATCGATCCCGAACCACTTCTCAACAATCGCCCACTTTCTCAGCTACGGTGAGAAGAAAGAGTTATCTCTCGTCAACTAATATCATATTTAATCGCCAATAAACTCCATCTTCCTCAACAAAATTTTCGTCGATAAACTCCACAGAAACAGCACTACTAAAAGTAATTAATGTCATCACGTCTACCTTTAATAGTAATAATTGCTAACAACTAATCATGCTGGACATATCCAGTGCTTTCGATACGACTATTGACCATCATATTGTAATGCCCTGTATATACCTGCTAAGAGTTAGAGACCTTAGGTTAACAATCGTTATTTCCTGGTTATGTTAAACCTATAAATAGGCATATAATATATTATCGTAGCATTAGCGTAACAATATATACTTCCTTTTCTTCCCAATCTCCTATGACATATATGACCATATATGGTGTTCCCAAGTTCAGTACGATATCGTCCTTCACTTATTTAAGTCATCTATATCCCATAATATCTAAATATCCTAATATGTATTATCATCTATATGCAGATTATACACACCTATATATATATACAGTAAAACCTCTCTATAAGAAAATATTTTTTTTCTTATAGAGAGGTTTTCTTATAAATAGGTTTTTACTTTTCCAATGATTTTAAGAATTAATTTATAATTGAAAATGCATTATATAACCCCAGAGAGGATATAACCTATAGGTTATATATATAGTATATTTATGTTGTATACGTTTTAAATGTATACTGTATTGTTTGCGCTTAGACATATTAATACATAATGAAATTGTATTAGATTTACATTGGAAATTATAAATTATGAATCATCAATGATTCATCATTGATGAATATAATATAATGAATATTATAATAATCTATTATTTAACAATTAATTGTATAATATAATAAATTGTATCATCAATACATTTGGATATAATAACATTTATTAATTAATTTTAATACATTTATGGATATACAATAACATTTATTAATTGATTTTAATAAATTCAAGGATAAAAATAACATTTATTAATTAATTTTAATAAATGTATGGATATACAATAACAATTATTAATTCATTTTAATTCATTTCGAGCTATTTATGTAATATAATATTTGTAAGAAAAAAAATATCTTATATAATAATTAATTTCTATAATTGTTATCAATATACAATACTTCTATTTATATATAATTATTTTGTATACAATAAGTTTCTTATAAAGAGGTTTTTCTTATATTTTTCTAATAAGATTTTCTTATAAAGATGTTTTTTAATGTGGAAAAGGTTGAATTCCAACCAAATGGGTGAAACATTTTCTTATAAAGAGGTTTTTCTTATAAAGAGGTTTCTTATAGAGAGGTTTTACTGTATATATATATATATATATATATATATATATATATATATATATATATATATAGGCATCATCAGGTATCGATAATCAACTCTCAAATTGTGCTAATGAAATTAAATAATGGCTTATTTCTAATAATATTCTCAGTAATTCCTTCAAAACTACCTTTTTGAATCTTTATCTATCTAGTACTTACTTCCCTCCTTTTATTATTGATAATATTGTACTCTCTCTATCCCCTATGGTATCCAACTTAGGTGTACTTTTTGATACTACTATATTTTGTTTCTTCTTCTCATTACTTCGTATTCGAGACCATTCCTCCACTGCCTTATATCAACACTTATCTCCCTGGTCCATTTAGCAAACGCTCTTCTTATTGTATACTCTCAATTGTTCATTTATCAATATACTCTTCGATTTGTCACTGCTATATGTCTGCTTCTCTAGTACAAAGATCTTCCCTTAAATCTCTTAGAAACTACGCATCTCATATGCTCTATACCCCCATTATCGTTCCTTAAAAAATTAATACCCTCAGTTATATTGGTCTTAAGCTATATAATGTATTCCCACTCTCTATTAGATCCATAAAATCCCATAAGAAATTCATGACATTAATCAACGATTGATCTCAGGTGGCAACCCTTAAATCTATTATTGTTTTCATTATTAATGTATTTATTAATTTCTTTCCGGTTTATTCTAATTTATTTTATTTTATTATTTTAAATGGCTTTTATTGAATTACCTACTTTTATTATTTATCATTCTATATGTATACAATTGTGAGAGATCATTTATGATTTATTTAAGTTTTTAATAAACGTTCAATTCCATATATATATATACTTAATGAATTATATATATTTAATGAACATTTGACTAAAAATAATTACAATATAATTTTTTAAGTTCATCAATTAAAAAAGATATACATAATTCATGCTGGGATCTAAATCGTATCACAATTATTAGTTGTAAAGAAAATTCAATAAAAATACAATTTATCGGATTATGAATAATTTAAATACAACTAAATTAATATTTTTTTTATTATTTTTAAATATTAATAAAATAAATGCACCTACGTATATAAGTTATATCATCATATTAATAATACACCGTACTCTAAGCAGTTGTTAATAATATAATAAAGATAAACATCCACAATTTGCATTGACATATTTCTTAATTCATTATCCTACATATGCATCATTTTTTGTAATATATATTACCTTAATAATAAGTGAACATTGTAAAATAAAGTTGGATACAAAATAATATATATTTTGAATTTTAAATATATATAAGTGTTAAATGCCCGAAATCTTTAAATTATTTTGATCAATTTAATATATTATTAGACTATTTTATAATGAATTTCATATCATTTAGATATGAATATATACAATATGCAATGCATATGCTAAATATGTTTAAATGATAATTATCATTTATTATAATCTATGTAGGGGAAAGTAACCAAATACGGATACTTTAACAATAAATGGTCTTAACTTTTTATGACTCATTATTGTTATTCAAAAATTACAATATATTAATAATAAATGATTATAGATATTATTGTTAATTTAAAATTGTATTTAATATTTTAATTCCATAGATAACGGGGGTGTCCGAATTCGGTACCCATGTCCGAATACGGATAACCTGTGTTATAGTACGGATACCTTATATACCACTATATACACTATATAAGATGAACCAATAAGATAAATTACAATTACTTTATTTATAATTAATATTATGAATAATTTATTCTAATTTAATTAATTAATAATTTATTTATTTTTATTATTTTTTTAATTAATAATACAATTTAAGTATTTAAATAATAAAAATTGTTGACTTAGCTTTATTGTTGATATTACTATTACAACGTACGCAATATTTATGAAAATCAGAATAGTTCATACGATGCGCGCTGATTGGTTATAGGGTGTCCGTATTAAGACATATAGAGTATCCGTATTAGTGAATTATATGACCTCTAGATATATGCGTATAAATTATTGAATATTAGATAACAAATATAGAAATTATATATATCATTTTAAGAATGCTTTATTTTTTAATTATATAGTGTTATATTTTTGTAGTGTTATATCGATATATTTGTATATTCTTGAGAAGGTTTTAAGTTGACATTTTTTTGAATAAATTTAAAAACGTAATAAAAATCAGTTTTTTAGATATATCAGCAATATTTTAAATAATTAAAAAATAAAAAATACCTTTTTAGACTATTTATATATTTATGAATATTTTATTCATTAAATATTTTTTTATAGGATTCATGGTTTCTATGATACCGAGATTGTCCGTATTCGGTTACTTTCCCCTATACTTATATATATATATATATATATATATATATATATATATATATATATATAAGTATATATATACATATATCTAATATTCATGGACTTGATAAATGTTATTAAAATAATAAAAACAAGAACTAGGGTGTATATTAATACACATTATTATTAATATAAATCATGTTACTATTGCATACTGATATAGGGCAATATTATTATTATTAATACTCGATTATCTCTAGATTATAAGAATCCGCGTATTATAGTTAATTATATTAATATATCCCCGGCTATATGTATTGCATCATGGCCTATTTTAGATTAAGAAGCGATATTTCTATTTAGAAGTTACAACGTTTCTACAGATAGGTAGTGCAGACAATTTAAACTTTTCTTCTTTTGTTATAACAATATAATGATTACAACGTTGATCAAAGCAAAATAAATATACATAATACAACTCATATTCCTAACTACAATATTATTTTTTATTACGCCAATTCATTGGAATTATACAAATATTTTTAAAAATGGGAATAATTAGTTTAAAAATATAATATATATATTTTATAATTTAATCAGGTCTTTTTATTAATTATTCAGAAACATAATTATTAAACTATAGCAACGAAAAAAAGATGGCGAATATTCTTAGTAAACGCCCATTCAATATGTATATATAGCATGCATAGCAACCACATTAGAAATAATATTATTTCAAAATTAGTGAATAGTCCAAATCAGAATGGATATTCAAAATATGTATAATTTAATCAATTATATTATAATGATTATAATATGAAATTAAATAATGATAATTTATAAATGCACACCTAAATATCATATATATATATATATATATATATATATATATATATATATATATATATATATATATATATATATATAATTACACTTGTCAACCAATACATTTATATTGGATCATTTGTATTATAAATTATAATTAATAATTATATATATTGTTGTTATGGCAATAAGAGTGATTTATGCATATGAAATATCATTAATATTCAGTGAAGTAAACCTATATATATATATATATATATATATATATATATATATATATATATATATGAACATAAAGATATTATGTTTTTTAAAATATTATAATGTACTTTTTAAGATTTAAATATTATTATATATATCAAATACTACAACTCAATATTTGTATTAATACAGTTAAATACCTCCTAATTATACATATATTACTTCATTGACAGTCCAACTTATATTTCTTTACATACTAATCTAAATTTACTTAGTAGCTTTTCATTAATATTTATTATATCAATTAACTAATATATTTTACAAATATATTAGTTAATTGACTAATATTGATTTGTAAATTCATATATATCCTATCTTTTATTTTAAAAATATCAACAATTTTACAAATTAAAGTTAGTTTTATTAACCAAATGCACATTAACAGTCCCACCTTTATCATGGTTAACAATCATAATATCTCATATTCTGATAATGCTAAATATCTTGGTGTTTATTTCGACAGTTCTCTATCTTTTCATCGCCACATCTCACATATTTGTCGCTCTATAAACTTTCATCTTCAATCTTTCTGTTTAATCCGTACCTCTATCTCCCTACATGATTCTATAACTATCACCTCATATTTTATATTACCGCTTTTAGATTACTGAAATATTCTCCTTTTATCCTTACCTGGCTATTAAATTAAAAAATATTTTTCCATATTTATAGAGATTGCATTAGCTACCAATAAAATTTAGAATAATATTTAAATTTCTTCTATTAACTCATAACTCTATTCACCACAACCGACCTGAATATCTATCTTCCTTAATCGTCTTTCCCACTCATACTATCTCTCTCCGTTCTACTACTTCTTACCTTCTAAATCTACCCTCTAAAATTAATCTCCATATCACTAATATTCGTGCATGGCACATATCGGCCCCTTATCTATGAAATAAACTACCGCATAAACTACGCTCCACTCAATCCACCAACTCATTTAAATCTCTATTAAAACATATATATTTACTATTGCATTTATCTGATCACTATTTGTATCACTATTTGTATCATTATTTAAAATTGTATTTATTATTTATATTAATGTTGAGTACTTTCTGTATTCCTATTGTTCATTATTATTAGTTATATTATTTTCGTTTATGTTCCGTTATATTGTTGTTGTATTTACTTTAGACGCTTGATTGATATTGCACAAAGAGTTTTTAAAATAAATTAAATTAAATTACATTAAGATAAATTAGGTCGTTTAATTAAAGGAATAATATAGGAAATGTACACCGAGACAGATACTATTAATGTTAAAATAAAATTATGTATGATATCAGTAATTTAATGAATCATAGAATGAAGGGTTAGATTACAAACATAAATCGGAATATGATATAGAAGATTGGATGAATTTGATTGTAAAATAAGATATATATGGAATGAATTTCAGAAATTTAAATCAATATTTGATGAACTATTAGGTAATATAAAAGAGGTAGTAGGTACATTATGTTCTCAATTTATATCATAAAATATTGTAAGAATAGCTGACAAAAATACAAATCTGAATTATCAGGTAGAGGTTTATAAGGTTTAGGTATTAGTATACCTTACTAATGGTAACCACTTTATTTTGTAGGATTAGCCTTATCTAGTAGAATTCAGTTGTGAGGTGATCTAGAATTTTATATTTTATTGCTATACATATCTGTAAGAGATATCGAGTAAAATTACTAGTAGGGGTAAGTAACTTAATACGGACACATTAACAATAAATGGTGTTAATATTTTATGACTCATTATTTTTATTAAAAAATTACCATATTATAATATTATATGGTTATAGATATTATTGTTATTTTAAAATTGTATTTAATATTTTAATTCCATAAATAACGGGGGTGTAAAAATGAACACATAAGTATCAAATATATATATAACTACACCTGTCAACCAATACAAGTATACTGGGTCATTTATTATAAATTATAATTAATAATTATATATATGTTGTTATGGAAATAATAGTGATTTATGCATATGCAATATCATTAATATTTATTGAAGTAAACCAACTATATATACATATAAATATATTATTTTGTATTTAATATTGTAATATACTTAAGTAGTACTTAACAATTGTTAAGATATATACTAACTTAGTAAGGGGAAAGTAAACTAATACGGACACTTTAACAATAAATGGACTTAACATTTTATGACTAATTATTTTTATTCAAAAATTACAATATATTAATATTATATGATTATAATAATATATAATTATAGATATTATTGTGATTTTAAAATTTTATTTAATATTTTAATTCCATAGATAACGGGGGTGTCCGTATTCAGTACCCATGTCCGAATACGGACACCATGTGTTATAATACAGACACCCATATACCACTAGATAACCTACATATTATTGTTGAATCAATCAGATACGCAACGCATAGCAACCAAATTAAAAGTCGCATAAATTTAACGCGTTATTTCTACAAATTAAAAAAAAAATAAATTTCTTTAAAACTAATTAATTTCGACATACATTCGGATAACTTGTTCTCTATATTATACGGAATTACATTCGATATTTACGTAGTCATTACATTAAAGGATAATGTTTTAAAATCGATTTCGAAAATAAGAAAATTGAAACATCGCAACGCTAATTTATTTAGTAAACAAGAAAAATCGAATTCGGCAATTGTTCAATTTAAAATCATAGGGAAACAGTTTGTTAAAAATATATATAATTTCTAAAACTATATAATTGTAATATATTTATTACATTAAAAATGGATTGTATTACATGTAATTTAGAAATTAATAACGAAAATTATATATCATGTTCATGTGGTAATAAATACCATTATAAATGCTTATATAAAGCAAAAATTATGAAAACAAATTGGTCTAATAAATCACCACCAAAATATGCTATTCAGTTATTTAGATCACCAAATTTTACATTTAAATGTAATACATGTATAAATAATAATAATGATAATACACCAATAAATCAACCTAGTTTAAATAACTCATTACCATCGTCTACTATTATTGATAATAGTAATATTAATACTTTAATAAATAGCACAGAAACAAAATTAAATATGTTACTATCAAAAATCACTGAAATAAGTGATATGATTGTTGTTAAAAAATCATACGCTAATGTAACCGCTAATGTAACCTCTACTGTAACCAATTCTGATACCTTTACTGACAATTTGGTAAAATCAGTAAATATTATTAAAAATAATATAGATAGCAATAATGAAATAATTATTCACAATATAAATATTCCTAATAATGATAAAACTAATTTCTTTAAATACTTAGTAAATATTATTTGTAAAACAGTAGATATTAATAAATCGTGTGTATTATCAATAGTTCAATTATCATTTAATAAATTAAAATTAATTTTAGATAATGTGGTCTAAAAAAAAATTATTTTATCAAATATTAACCGATTATGTAAATTACGAGATCTACAAAATTCATTCATTAGAACATCTCTAGATGAAATATCACTAGAACGACATCAGATATTATACCATGTAGTTAAAAATAAATTAATTAAAAGTAAAAAAATTATCAAATGTATTTATAATTCTAGAAGTAGTTCCTATGAACTAAGATATATTATAAATAATAAAATTGACTGGAATATGTCAATTGGTGAAGATAATTTTAGTGTATGGAAATTGTCATATATTACTTATAAAAATTCCATTATTAATACAAATAAAAATAAAATACAGGTTTTAGATGACTAACCGGCAATAAAGATGAAAATATTAAAAATAACAATTTAAATATATATTACGCTAATGCTCGTAGTATTAGAAATAAAATGAATTTTTTGGAATTTTTACTTTCATCTAATAAATATGACATTATATGTTTAGTTTAACATTCTTAACGGTAGATGATAGAGATTCTCTATATTTAATCGGTGGAAAAAATTATACACTATTTAGATACGATAAATTAATTCATAGAGGAGGTGTTGCGATATTTTGTAAATCTAGTTTATGTCCTGTAAGAAATTTTATTTCACACATATATGTTCAATATATACATTTAAAAATTAATTCAAAAATTCCATTTAATATTATATGTGTCTATAGACCTCCAAATTGTAATGAAGTTTCTCATGAACAGATATGTAAATTATTTGATATAACCCAACAAAATTATAATTCATCTATAATTATAGGAGATTTTAATTTACCAAATTTTAATTGGAAAGAATATACATTTCCTAGTTACCCAAAAAGTTATGCATTACTTTACGATTCGATTATTAAAAATTCATTTTCACAATTAATAAATAAGCCAACTCGTAATAATAATATAATTGATTTACTTTTTACTAATGAAAAACAATTACTATCTAATATAAATATTGGAGACTATTTCGGATTATACAAAAATATAAGTGACCACTATTCTGTTTCATTTAATGTAAATATTGAAAAATACCCATGTAAACAGATTTTAAAATCAAACAATTTTGATTTACATAATGCTAATATAAAATTGATTAAATATCATCTTTCTAGATTTAATTGGGAATATCTGAATTCAAATGATTATAATATCGATCAAAAAGTAGAATATTTTAATAATGTTCTAAATAAATTATTTATATCACATATTCCTAATATAAATAATACAATAAAACAGGTACTTCCGAAGAATATATTGAAATTGAAGAAGCAAGTAAAAAAATTATTTAGAAAATCTAAAACTAATTTACAATATAAATATAATTGGATAGAAGCAAAAAAAAAATTATCCAAAGAATTAGAATCTTTAAATTTTAAGAGAGAGATTAATGCATTAATTCAAAAAATAAATTAAAGTTTTATAAATTTATGAAAAAAAGACAAAATTTAAAATCTGGAGTATCTCCTCTAATTGATATATCAAATAATAATATTTTATTTTCAGATCTCGACAAAGCAAATACGTTAAATTCATATTTTAGTTCAATTCAACAAAATGATAATGGAAATTTACCCGAATTTTATAATTTAACTAAACAAAAATTTGATAATATTGATTTAAATCTTGGAATAATTAAAATATTTTTAAATAGATTAAAATTACACATACTTTCGGAACTGATGGGATACCATCTTCTATGTTAAAATTATTATCTAATGAATTATGTAGGCCTTTATATATTATTTTTAATTCATCTTTATTATCGGGTAATATACCGAAAATTTGGAAAAAATCTATAATCACACCAATTTTTAAAAAGGGTGAACCATCAAATTCAAATAATTATAGGCCTATTTCAATAACATGTGTAATGTGTAGAGTATTAGAACGTATTATTTCTAAACAATTAATTTTTTATTTAAAATCTAATAATTTATTAACAAAATATCAATATGGTTTTATAAGTGGAAAATCCACAGAATTACAATTAACAAAATGTTTAAAATGTTGGTATAATGAATTGAATAATAAAAAATGTGTAGATATAATATATATTGATTTTGCAAAAGCTTTTGATGTTGTTTCTCATGAAAAACTATTATTTAAATTAAAATCATACGGTATATCTAATAAAATAATAAAATGGTTTTATAATTTTTTATCGAATAGATCTCAAATTACACGGGTTGAAAATTCTTTTTCAAATAGTTCTATTGTAAAATCTGGAGTACCACAAGGATCGGTTTTAGGTCCAATTTTATTTTTATTATATATTAATGATCTTCCTAGTATATTCTCTTCAAAAATTCATATTGATTTATTTGCCGATGATACAAAATTATTTTTTTCTTACGCATCTGAGAGTGAAAGATTTCTTTTACAAAATAATTTATTTTCACAATGGGCAAATAAATGGCAATTAAATATTTCATTATCAAAATGTGCAGTTATGACTTTAGGGAAGGTAACTCCATCAAAATATTTTATAAATAATATTCAATTAGAAAACGTTACTTTTTTTAAAGATTTAGGAATAATATTTGAAAATAACCTTTTATTTAATAAACATATTGATTATATTTGTAAAAAAGCTTATTTTTCTCTGAATTCAATTTTTAGATGCATTACTACAAAATCCCCTAGAGCATTATTAAATGCATATAAAATTTATTGCAGACCAATTTTAGAATATGCATCCATAATTTGGTCACCTTTTTCAAAGGTTAGTAAATTTCGTAGTCTCATAGACCAAATTGAAAGGGTGCAAAGATTATTTACTAGACGATTAATTACAAGATGCGTAGGATATACAAATTCATCAAATATTAATTATAAAACATATATAGAGAGATTGGTATATTTTAAATTAGAATCACTTGAACTTAGAAGATTAAAAATAGATCTAACTACAATTTTTAAAATTTCAAATAATTATACAGATATAAATATATCTGATATTCTTAACATTTCGAATAATTGTAGAACTAGAGGTAATTGTAAAACATTAAATGTAATACATAATTCTGATAATACAATTAAAAATATAATTAATAATAGATCAGTTAATATATGGAATTCATTAAATAATGATATAATAAAATCTGTATCTGTTTCATCTTTTAAAAATAAAATAAACAAAATCTGTTTTAACAAACAACTTTTTTTTAACAGAAATTTATAATTTTATATTGATTTATGTTTCATTTTGTATCTTAATTATTGCATTATCTCTTCTGGTTTTTTTTAATGTGTTTTTGTTATAGAAAATTTGGGTTTTTTATATCTATATTTCAAATATACTATAATATAAAATTAATAATTCATTATTATTACAGATAAAGTGGGAAGTATTATTTTATTTTTATTTGTTCGGTATTATATGTTTGTTTTATATATATATTGTAAATATGTTTCAAATGTATTATATTACTAAACTACAATATTAATAATTTTCTATTATTTCATATTATAGTGATAAGTATTATATTGTTTGTTTCGTAATATTATTGGTATGTTTTGTTATTAACTGTTTTTGTATAGTTATATTGGTTTATTTTATTTGTAACTTGTTTTGTTTATATATATATATATATATATATGTTTCAAATGTATTATATGTACTTACAATTAAAATATAAAATTAATAAAGTACTACCTACTATTATTACAGATTTTGGTAAGTATTACATTATTTGTTTGTTTCATTCTAGTATATGTTTTATTCTAGTATTGGTTTATTTGATTTTTAACATGTTCTGTTTATAATATATTTTAAATTTAACATTTAAATATTAAACTATATAACTAATCATTTATTACTAAAACAGGGTAACAAGATAAGAAGAATTCTATGAAGTTAAAGTAGAAATTGAATATTTCGATGCCACTTACAAAATAATGTATTTTATTTCTATTTTCGATTATTTTTACACTATCTTTTATTTCTATTTTGATCATTTTTCGTTTATTTTTACTATATGATTTATATCTACTTTCGATTGTTTTTCGTTTATTTTTACGGTAACTGTAAAAGTTTTAATTTCTTTAATTTTTAATTTCGTATTATTCTTTGTTTATTTCTATAACGTATGTTATCGTTAGCAAATATTTATACTTTATACTTTCGATTATATTTTCGGCTATGTATTTGCTTAAATAAATTATCAATCAATCAGACAAATTACAATTACATT
Source organism: Osedax fenrisi (assembly GCA_964019155.1). Taxonomy (NCBI): domain Eukaryota; kingdom Metazoa; phylum Annelida; class Polychaeta; order Sabellida; family Siboglinidae; genus Osedax; species Osedax fenrisi. The sequence continues at coordinate 32,256,229 of OZ025243.1, forward strand.
ATTCATAATTAATTTTATGAACAATTTATTCTAATTTAATTAGTTAATTATTTATTTATTTTCATTATTTTTTAATTAATAATACAATTTAAGTATATAAATATTAAAAATTGTAGATTTAGCTTTATTGGTGGTATTAATATTATAACGCACGCGATTTTATCTGAAAAATAAGATTTTTATATAAATATGCAGAAGAAGGAGTATATTTTTTTAGTGAATATTAAAGTTATTTAATAAAATAGTTGTGTTAATTTGTATACTAGATACTATTTCATTATAGTAATAAAATAAAGTATACATATTATAAATAGGAGGTATATATAAGATTAAGACTATCTAGGTTATATGGTAGAATAGTAATGCTGTAAAATAAAGTTACAAAGGAAGTAAAAAAAAGAGAAGATGATTTTACATTAAAATAAAAATAGTTTTATTTTGGTGGAGTCCTTGAAAACCACCCAGAAACTTAGATGACGTTTTTTTACTTATCACCAAATGGATCTAATATACATTTGAATCCGCTCTCATGTTAAGACAACCATGTTATTAACGATAGCTGACAATTATAAGATCACTTCTAAATATTACTGTAATACCTATTGTAATGGTCCGGACGGTGTTGGAACCCGTGTCCTACTGATTACGTATCTGACACCTTACCGACTGAGCCACACAGGAGTTCCTCGAGTTTAAATCTATTGTGTAGTAACAGTTTATATTTACGAGGAGTTAGTAGAGTAGATTATGCCAGGTCAATGTCAGTATATACTGACATTGACCTTTATTAACCATTGACAGTTATAACTGTATACAGTATATGTATTATAATACATATCATATTTATTGAAATATTGTCAACGTTATTGTTAGCATTTTGTTTCGAATATATTGTAATTTATTCCGCACTATTCTAGTGTTAAATAGAGTGATATATAGTTTGTTTGGTATTCATCGTTATATAGTATTTATTGAGTGTATATATAAAATATATATATATTTCAAGTTTTTTGTAAATAAGAATTGATTTACTATATTTATGTAATCATAAAAATCAGAATCAGATATCTTAATATTAGCAAATTTACAATTAATTTTACAAAATTAATAATTAGTAATCATTAGTTTTTCTATTTAACATTTATTATCAATAATTATTCTGGCATGAATGCATGAACATTATTCTATCTATCTCAATAATGCATATTTAGATATGGTATAATAACCACTCTAAAAATTACTATACCAGAGATGATTGATGCTGAGGAGAAAAATATAAAGTGTCACTGAAATACGGAAAAGTAAATATAATATTGCCATAATATGGTTGTAATATATGCTGAGTAATAGTATTATTATCACGTTCTAATTATGTAAACCGTGATTTAGTGTTGTTAGAGAATTTAATATTATAACTATTGATTGATAATTTATTAAACAAATACATAGTCGTAATATATAATCGAAAGTATAAAGTATAAATATTTGCTTCTTAGCTGTGTATACAAGATATACCCTGTATTAGTAATACATTATTAGTTATATATTTTAATATTTAAATGATAAATTATTAATATTGTATTTTAATAATATAATCAATTTGAAACATATATGTATATATATACAAAAAATATATAAAATAAAAATATAATACAGAACAAACAAAAATAATTATTTGTGTAATATTTTCTGTAAAGTAATACTTCACACTTTAAATCTGTAATAATAATAAATTATTAATTTTATATTATAGTATATTTGAAATATAGATATATTCTACCCACATATTCTATAACAAAAATTATTATTTTAAAAACCACAAAAGATAATGTAATAATTAAGATACAAACTGAAACATAAATTAATATAAAATTATAAATTTCTGTTAACAAAAAGTTGTTTGACAAAACAGATTTTGTTTGTATTACTTTTAAAAGATTTAACAGATACATATTTTATTATATCATTATTTAATTAATTCATATATTAACTGATATATTATTAATTATATTTTTAATTGTATTATCATAATTATGTATTATATTTAATGTTTTACAATTACCTCTAGTTCTACAATTATTCGAAATGTTAAGGATATCAGATACCCCTATATTTATATCTATATAATTATTTAAAATTTGTAAAATTGTGATTAGATATATTTTTAATCTCTTAAGTTCATGTATTTCTAATTTAAAATATCCCAATCTCTCTTTGTATGATTTATAATTAATATTTGATGAATTTTTATATCCTACTCATCTTGTAATTAATATTCTAGTTAATAATCTTTGCACTCTTTCAATTTGATCTATGAACCTACTAAATTTACTAACCATTGAAAAAGGTTACCAAATTATGGATGCATATTCTAAAAGTGGTCAGCATACATTTTATATGCATTTAATAATGATCTAGGGGATTTAGTAGTAATTTATCTAAAGATTGAATTCAAAGAAAAATAATTTTTTTTACAAATATAATCAATATATTTATTACATAAAAGGTTATTTTCAAATATTATACCTAAATATTTCTAATTGAATATTATTTATAAAATACTTATATGGAGTAACCTTCCTTAAAGTCATAATTTCACTTTTGATAATGTAATATTTAATTGTTTTATTTAACTATTAATGGGAGTGGATGTTATAAAAGGAGAATAGAATGAATATGCATTAATGAGTAGTAAATCTATAAAGATTACAGGGCGAGTACATTTAGTAATTGGAGTGGATATAGGATAACATAGTAAGGAATATTTATCGATGGTGAAGAATGAGTAGGATTAGAATTATACGGGTTATTTGATAACTTTAATTCAATAGAATACTATTTTTCATGTAAGTTAATAATGGTATTGAATAGATCAGTTAAAATAAGTATAGCTTAGATGTTGTGTCATGATAATATATAATCTATAGATTAAATACATATATCACAAATGTAACTAATATTAAAGGATTTGAAGCTAGAAAATAATTCTTTCGGAATTGAGGAGACTGTAGAATTGTAATAATAAAATATTTACAATATAAACATGGTATAAGAATAGCTAAGGAACATGTATCACATTACATACTCAAATTATTAATATCTTTTTACAACTATATCAACTAATTATTTAATGAATTATAAGTCTAAGTGTAACTATAACTTTTATTTATCTGTTATATCGTAATGGAGAGACTGTCAATAAGGAAAAAAATATATCCAGAGTTCACCAGGTATGTGATGATCCTCCAGGAGCGAATAACATAGTTATTCACGTGCGCACATTTACCTATGCGCACGGATTAACATGTATAGGCATGTAACACCGAGGTATATATGAGATACAGAATATTCCGGCTAGTTATAAGTAGGGGCGCTGGAATGATTTTGTATATATGGGGACTAACCAATAAAAATAAATTGTATGGTAAAAGTGGGGGGGGGGGGGAACAATATATAGGAGGTGCCCCTAGATTTTAAAGTGGGGGCATACCTCTCGCCCCTGTTGCAGCGCCCCTAGTTATAAGTAGTCGATTTTTTTATATGTTACATGTTCAAATAGTACGCTTCAGTGAATCAGTACGCTATGAATACTAGTGTAATACATACAGACTACTACCTCCACCAGGTCGATATTGCTACATAACATCTACTCATCCACTCATCTCTGTTTTCTATGGCGATTGGAAGTTCATTTGATCTGAAAAGTATGTCATCGACCAACTGATCAACATATATTTTACTTGGTTTTATGGGCTTCGTTTATCATATAATCATCATGACTTGGATCCAGGAGGAGAACTTCTCCTGCGAGTTCAGCTTTTTCACGCCAACAGTGTCAATTGATACGTAATATGTGTTTCTTATCGATGTTCAGATCAGTGGGATGTTTCCATATAGTTCTTTGATGGTCGTATGGTCTCTCGATTACTGGTTTAGTGCTGCTCTCAACATTCGCGTATACTTTCCGTTTGGTTGTTTTTCTAGCGCTTTGGTAAATGGCCAGGTTATAAAGACATATATAAGTACATACTCGAGTGTCACTTTAAAGATATTTCTTTTTAGCTTATTTATCAGTTAGATTTGATGACCATATTGTGTTCATTGCGATAAGGCTGCCCAGCCTTTCCCCAGTCTTATGTTTACATATTTTTTTCAGTTGACGATAAATAACTACCCAGATATGTGAAATAATTTACTTTCTTGATATCGTCTCATTGTAGAATTGTTAACGCTTCTGTTGTGTCTTGTTTAAAACTCATGTATTCCGTCTTTCTAGTATTTATTTATCAGACCTAGTTCTTTAGATACCTCTTCTATTATGTGTAATAACGTTGTGGCATCTTTCAGTGTCTCCGTTAATATCGAAAGGTCAGCTGCGTAATTAACATCCGTGATCTTAATAGATTTGAGATGTATACTCCTTTTCTTGACAAGTGTGAAGCAGACATCATGATTAAGGTCTAGCGATATGCTCAGTTTGCGTGACAGATAATAAAGAGAAACGGCGCAAGTGTGTAACCTATTTATATACCTGATGTGACATCAAAGAATTGAGTGTCACCATTCGATGGTCGTACTTTTGATCGTGTATTTCGATAGGATATCATGATTGCATTTAAGTTTGTTTATGTATGCCATATGCTTTAATTTGCTATTCACCTTTCTTCTATATATGCTTTCTAAGGTATTTGAGAAGTCGATAATCAAGAGTGTGGCGGGTAACCTTTTAGAATTAACATCTTAAATAATTCTCCTTATTGTACGTAGTTGTCCCGATTTTAACCTGATAGTTCTAAATCTTTTTACGTAACATTGCATATACGTAAGTACCATAATGATGGTCTTTTTCTGTTTAAAATAATTAGTTTGTAGTTTTTGACTGATATGCATGTAAGTGTTATGCCATGGTAGTTGTTTATTGTGCTTAAATATTCCCTTTTTGGAAATGGTATTATACAACCTTATTCCCATTTATTAATAGAATCTTGTGTGTAAATATTATTGCAACATTTTAGTAGCAGTTCCTGCAGGAACTTCTACTATACATGTACAGTATCTATTTTCCATACTTCTATTAGTATTTCATATAGTCCACAATCTGTTCAAGCTACTGCTGAATTCTTGAAATACATAAATATAAATATATATATATATATATATTCACTCTATAGTATTATATATAATAACAAGGTCTAATGTTTTATTAGATTAATATTATAATAGAATATTGCGAAAAATAATATCCAGGATTATCTCGTTACTATAGAGCTATAGACATTAGTAATTCAATGTATCGAAAACACGTATATTAAATACGAATGCTCGAAATAGAAATATAAATAATTGCCATTGCAACCATTTATATAATGAGGAGACTTGCATGTCTGGTAATCTGCATGTTACCGTGGTTACAATTCACGGAATTCATTGATGTTGTTATCATATAATAATAACTAATTACCTGTGTGGGTTTTCATTACCCTACATTATTATGCATTATAATAATTATATATGTTAATACATATTTTTATTATTGAATTAAATTAAAATATTAATAAAATTATATTTACACACACATATATATATATATATATATATATATATATATATATATATATATATATATATATATATATATATATATATATATATATATATATGTAAATACATTAATTACTTCACCATTTATTTAAAAGAATAAATATCATCAAAAACTTAAAAACCATAATAACTTGTACACATTTTAATTTTAGATTACGATATAGTAAAATCCCAAAACATAAAGACACTGTAACATTGTTAATGTAAGAGTGTACATCGGAACACGTTCACACTATAGTGTGCTATATCTGTTCACACTATAGTGTGCTATATCTGTTCACACTATAGTGTGCTATATCTGTTCACACTATAGTGTGATATATCTACAATAATGACTCTAGACACGTATCTAGCGGATTAACACACGTATAGGTTATATTGTTATATTGTCAGTGAATACTATCGATACACTAGAATAGCTCTACTCGACAGTCGGTTGGCATGGAAACACTTTTATACTTATTGTTTTGTATATTTATGTGTAGTTATTATATACCCTATATTACCATACCGTATATCCTATAGTTTATATGTTATGGTAAAGAGCGATCTAATATTATGCTTATAGTATCAATGTTTTGTATTAAAGTATTTATTATATGTTTTAATAATTTAAAGTAATATTAATATGATAGCACATGCGCATATCATAATATTTTTATATTTTAGATTTGAATGATAAAGTGTATATTTTTAGGTACACATTATAATAATACTTTATTTTATCATATATTCATAAATATTGACAATATATAAAACTAAATATATACGATATGTGAATATTTATTATGTTGTTGCTACCTACAGCATAATATTACTTATAAATATACATATACTTAAGTGATATAATGTAATACAATTGTAATAGAATATAATGTAAATTATAAATAAAGTTAACAATACATATGTAAATGAGACTACAACTTCTTATCGGCTACTACCCCTCACCAATGGTAATACCGGTGAGTCACCATTATAATTGAATACGCCTATAGATAGATATATATATATATATATATATATATATATATATATATATATATATATATATATATATATATATAAGCATTATATTATTGTAACATGTTACTACTAACTACTCTATGAATACATTATAATAAAATAGCATAGAATGTATACATACGCCTATAGGCAATATATTATAGCTTATAGAAATGTATACAATTAAAGAATAATGCATACAATATTTAATCAAAGAAATTATTGAATCCTAACTTTTAATATTTTATTATTGGTAGAACATGATCATTAAATGTGTTCTATGTTTTCCATCAAAATACCATTTCTTAGGTTGTGATAATAAGTATCAGGAACGTTGGTTATATGATCAAGTGGTCAGTTGATACCTGCGTAGATACAATGGTCAAGTATGGCAACCTGTCAATCTATCTAACTTTATATGCTACACACAACACATCCATAGTTAATATAATATTTCACATGAACACATTTATTATACAATTATATAATATACTTAATATATATTACTTGATTAACAAGTTCTTATACGAATACTATTTTCTTAAATTGCATATTAAATAATATATTCGTATCAGCTAAAACCCTTTATAGAGTTAAAACAGCCTAACCACTTTCTAACTGTAGTTCATAGAAATACTCGCACATTCCATAATGATATTATATATTATTTGACATTATTTGTATAGTTTACGTTATTATAAAAATGAATTACGTTATTATAAAAATGAAATTATAATATCGTCAAGGTTGTTATTATTTTTAATATATATATAGGGGAAAGTAACCGAATACGGACAGTACCCGAATACGGACACTCTCAGTATCTCAGAAACTATAAATCCTACAAAAAAATGTTTAATGAATAAAATATTCATAATTATATAAATAGTCTACAAAAGTATAATTTTAATTTTTTAATTATTTAAAATATTGCTGATATTTTTTATGACGTTTATAAATTTATGAAAAAAAAATTCTACTTAAAACCTTCTCAAGAATATACAAATGTATCGATATAAGTATAAAAATATAACACTATATTATTAAAAAATAAAGCATTCTAAAAATTATGTATATAATTTATATATTTGTTATCAAATATTCATTAAGTTATAAGCATATATATAGAGGTCATATAAGTCCCTAATACGGATACTCTAGATGTCTTAATACGGACACTCTATAACCAATCAGCGCACAGCGTATGAACTATTATTATTTTCATAAAAATCGCGTGCGTTATAATATTAATACCACCAAATAAGCTAAATCTACAAATTATATTATTTATATACTTAAATTGTTAATTAATTAAAGAATAATAAAAATAAATAAATTATTAACTAATAAAATTAGAATAAATTGTTCATAAAATTAATTATAAATAATGTAATTATATTATTACTTATAGTTGTCTGATTGATTCATTAATAATATATAGTTTAACTAGTGGTATATAGGGTGTCAGTATTCAGACACGGTTACCGAATATGGACACCCTCGTTATCTTTTGAATAACAAGATTAAATAACATTTTAAAAACACAATAATATCTATAATCATATACTATTAATATATTGTAATTTTTGAATAAAAATAATGAGTCATAAAATATTAAAACCATTTAATGTTAAAGTGTCCGTATTAGGTTACTTTCCCCTATATATATATATATATATATATATATATATAAATATATATATATAATAATAATAATAGTTTATTTAGACATTTAAATAATAGTATAAACAACAATTATCTAAAGTGTAATCAAATAATAATGTTAAAAATATTATTATAATAAAATATTTTTCTTCAGTCTTTTGAGGAAGATTTATATACGGAGCACTTCTTATCGCCATAGGTAGCTTATCCTACATCGAGGCAGCCGATAATAACCGCCGGACATCCTGAAAGACCTGTTTAAGTCGAGTACGTGATTTTAAGTCGAAAACGACCTTCTTTGAGTTTCATCGAATAATACCTCGAATAGCCAGTTCTATAATAGTAGAGTTGATAAATTGGAAGTTTTCCAGAAATAATAATTTGTTTAATTAAACATAAAAATCTATAATTAATTTTGGAAGATGCTCCTAAACATTTTAATTTGTGTAGATAATAACTTGTCGAAACCTATTATAATATGGAATATTAAATATAATATATATATATATATATATATTAAATTTTATATTATTATTATTATAACCTTATTTAAATCTAATATGAAACTATATTTTAAATTAAAATGCTATACTAATCTGTTTATTTGTAATACAAATTGTACATTCAACAAATGATTATAACAATAGCGGCATTGATTTTTTATACACATATTTTTTTGAAAACCTATCTTATTTATTCATTTTTAATATATAAATGTGTATTATATATAAATATATATATATATACATATATATATAAATATATATATATGAATATATTTTATATCATTACAATTGATGAATACAAAAAAATAATAATTATAAAATATCATTCGTAACCGGCCGTTATTTACATATTTATTGTACTTTTTTTTATGGACGCTCGCTCGGTCAGCGTGAACCACCTCATTTATTTGGTCACGTGATTTATAAAGCTTAGTGGGCGACGACCAATGGCATCGTCGTTATCTAGTTCGCAATACGCCCGCCATCGTAGTCCCCGATAGGCGGGCGTCACCACATATAAAAGGAGTGGGCGCACCAATTCATCACCAAAAGATCATTCGTCTCCCAATTCACGACTCCTCACCGAACAACTTTGCCTAACAACTTCACCACCGAATACCTCCATCGATACTATCCGCCTTTCTTAGTTAGTATATCTTATAGTCACGTGTGTGTGTCACGTGTGTGTCACGTGCTGTTAACTTATTACGTAATAGTGTTAGGTATTACGCAAGTCAAGTTTAGTTCAGTGTCTTAATTCATCATTATTGAGTGTTTACGACATGCGCATATTGATAATTATACATTAAATATAATACCATACTTTAAACACACACACACATACACACATACACACACACACATATATATATATATATATTTACACCTGTAAATATATTAAACTATATTAAACATAAGCGAATTTCTGTAAATAGATTACTATATCTTAAGAATATATATTTATATTTATATATATATATATATATAACTATGTGTATACATAGGATATAATATATTATTAATATTTGTATAGTATACATGGTATACCTTCAGATATAAAATAATATGTTAACCATATGTATATATGTAGATAGAATATAATATCTTACACATATATAGAATTTTATTTTATTGCATATAAAGCCGTCTTTAATAGCTATATAAAATTAAGTCATTATCTACTCTACTAAATATGGTGAATTATATTATTGATATATTTATCGGCAATATCGCTCGCCCCCTTACGAATTGCCGCATACTTTAGCACCGACCGTGTATGGACCGTAGTACTATAATCAGATCGTGTACTTTATTCATTATGATTAGTAAGTACACGCTGCATACATATACTAATCAATATATATATATAGATGATAGTCGTAACACTACTTCTTTTAATTGTCGACAATCTAGTACTCCGATAGATATATAGTGTGCAATAGTTGATGATGGTGACGTGCCGCTATTTAACGCTATATATATGTAATTTCGCGCTATCAAAATAATTAAAATTGTGTATGCCAATGTTGCTATGTACACTTTCTCGTTATAATAAATACTAACATTATATATGCAAATTTATCTATATTTAATTTTCCGTTATTATATATATGTATATATATATATATATATATATATATATATATATATATATATATATTAATAAAAAATATATATATTAATAAAATATATGACACTTTTATATATATATACATTTTCATATATATATATAATTCTATATAAATTGGCATATATATATATATATATATATATATAATAACGGATAATTAAATATAGATAAATTTGTTAAATATATATATATATATATATATATATATATATATATTTAAATGATGGGGTATATAGCTCAGTGGGATAACCAAAAGCTAGTAAGCGATCGCTCTCACGAGAGGTTCCGGGTTCGACTCCAGGCAGTTCTTGTTTTCCTCTTGTGTTTATCAAGAACTTAATAAACAATACATCAAAACACAAGATACAAATGTTATTATTTGCAAATGTTATTATATTATCCGGGGCCCCTCACAGTTATTTATAACAAGTATAAGTCTATGACTTATTATATAGAGGGGTCTATTCATATCCGCTATTTGTATTGTATTTTATATATATGAGGTTTCAATACATACATATTATTATATATATGTATGTATATAAATTATATTATCTTGTATCAATACTAATAACATATTGTTAACTATATGATATCGTATGATTAAATATCCTCCTAATATTGATTGAACTTTATTAATATCATAAATTAATTCAAATTTGTATTATTTATTTTGGATCGTTTGAGAAACTAGAACACATTTTCAAGAATATATATATATATATATATATTATTTCTGAACAAAAAAGTACTTTATGATGACAAGTGATGTAAAATGTGACGAATTCAAATTATTGTTAAATAATATTATATAATATATTATACTAATTTAATGTATACATTAATACATTATTACGAATATATATATATATATATTCGTAATAATTTATTATTAAGTATTAATAATATATTATTAATAATTAATACATATTTAATAAATACATCAAATTTGTATACTTTAAAAAAAATCAATGTCATAAAAAGTATTTTTTTTTATATACAACATTCTATAGAATGAATACTATAGTACTCATTTTATTCGGTGTATTTGCATCGGATAACTTCATATTAAATATAGGTAAATGTAATATGTCATAGACATCGGTAAACAATCGCATAGTTCTAATAATGCTACGTAATAAAACAGTCGGCATATGTCCTAAAGGACACGTAATATCCCGGCGGTGAAATGTACACTGCCTCGATTTCGATCCGATAGTTAATAACGATACAGTCCGGCAGCCATGTTTTTATCTCATCCCTATCCCCGCTATATGCACGATACGCATCTATATGTGCCGGTAGGTGACACCCTTCTCTTGCGCAATACAATCTCATAGCATGCGATCTTTCCTCCAGTCTTCGTTAATCTCTTCTATAGGTTAACCGCACCGTACGATGTACCTCGATACTTCGCCAGCGTATACTATCGCTATACCGCATATACCGCCACCTATTGTTATATAGCGTACGCCGTGTCATCACTATCGTGACGGCCCGCGAGATATTACGTAATGACGATAGAGACGATGACGTCATCGTCAATAGAGTCACTACGTCAATGTCATACGTGATGTATGATAACAGCACGTATTACACTGCGGTAAACGGCGGTGATACGGCGTGTTGTGATGCCAGGGTTATGCGTATCGGCCGTTATACACATACACACGTGAACGACGGTCATGTAGGGTAGCGTATAGAGTATAAGCTGAACGACGGTCAACGTATACATTGTACGATATACAGCTTACAATGTGTACAAAGTATATTGCGGTATGCCGTGATGCGGTTGTTATGTGGACAGCGGTGGCAGGAGGAGACAGAGCTGCGAGGTGAAGGATGTATACATCTATATATAACATCTATACATCTTATATATAAGGAGAGGAGGAGGAGGATGAGGCTGGGTGGGAAGATACACGTGATTCATCTCGTGACCCTAGCTATTGTTATTAATAACTTATCCTAAATATAGAGGGCGCCTAGCATCGCGCGCGTTTCTCATTATCGCCACGCGAGTAACCACGTGCAGTAGTCACGTGATATAGTCGTATTGTTACGTAATAACGGGGTGTCCCGGTAATAGGCGAATATCGTATAGTACGTATATATGCGTGTATGCAGATATATAAATATAAAAAAATAAAAATAGATACATTTATATATATATATATATATATATATATATATATATAAACGACTATATAATAACGACTCTCGAATAACGTTAACGTTCTCATGTAACCGCTAGTTAAATAAAATTGTAGTGTATTCTATATCTATAAATAGATACATAGGTTCGTGTATACGATACATACATATTTCCGATGTGGTCTATATATAGCTTATCGGGTACGTAAGAGTCATGCATTAACATCGCGTTTGAAGTGTATGACGCAATAGTGAAGAACCCCGATGACATCATAACGTTACGCATTGTTACGTAATCGGCGTATAAACACCCACAGACAAACACTGTCGCCTAAACTTACATAATACTAAGTAATTACTTATGTCTAGTGGCTAAATACGGGTAATCATGTAACAAGCCTAAGTATGAAGTATTCACTAATATCAACGTAATAATATATATATATATATACAAATTATATATATATGTAAAATAGTGTATTCTATAATTATGCACTTTTAGTGATATATTGATCAGTTTTGCTTCATAATACTTGTACCGCGTCTGTAGCATGAATAGTGTGTTATATCACTACAAACTAGAGTTATCAGTTACTTCTAATGGCTTACATGTTTATTTCATATAATTAATATTATAAGTTAATTAGTTGAAATGATTATCCGAAATGATACCCGAACCTAAAATAAATTAAAAATAAAGATTCGATAACATCAAATATTTCCAAATACCCGAAAATTAAAGATTTGAAACTAACGAAAAAAAAGAGTTGAGTTTTGAAATTGTACAGCACTAGTATCAATAGTATCAATAGTATATATATATACAACATTTTAATTAAAATAAAATTCTCCTCTATTATAATAAAATTCAAATCTAGTTAACAAATCAAGAAAATCAAATTTGTCATTGGGTCATGTTATATTTTGAAATTAAAAATGATCAAAAAAGGGTCACGGGTGAAAAAGGTTGGGAACCACTGCCCTATAGGATGGGTGTATACAGAGTAAATGTGAATATGTTTACGATATAAATATAGAACGTTAACGTGATCACGCCGATGGCCAGCGCGAAATATGTCCACCTAGCGTCAACTAACGCGTACATTACCGACGTATTAATACGCCGCCGTCGGTTTCGACGGGAAATAGTTCGGCGTAGTTTCGCGGTCTAACCTAACGAATTCATCCGATATCGATAAATACCGGCGCCGTGGTGTTCCCGTCTCTAGTATCGATGTATTATTTATTCGACTATTAGCGTTAATCGTTCCGGCTAGGTGGGGATACCGGTGGCGTGGTTAGGGGGCGTGGTTAGGGTTGGGGGGCGGGCGCGGTCGACCGTATTAACATCGGATGGACGAATTGACTCGTCATCCGTGAGTGAGATTTAAATAATGATGATCCGCAACTCGAATAATACGAATAGATGGAGTAGAAAACTGACGCTATAGGGAAGTTCATCGATTTACACATAAACACACACATATATATATATATATATGTATATGTATAATACATTTATAGAGTTTAAATGTTAATATCACTCGGTGTATTTTATACAAAAATAATTAGTTTCCACGATATATTTCTCTCATGAATGATCGTGTCTCCTAATGTATACATGTATACTTATATAATTATTTTACATTATTTAAAAAAAATATTTCTTATTTTATACTCTAGTAATGTATGAGTAATTAACGATAATTAAATAAACTATTATTTATAATATGATTATTAAACTTAATAAAAATGTCAGAAAATAATGCTTTATATATATATTCATGTCAATAGACTTATTTTAAAAGTTATCGATCTAATTTATATTTTTAAATTATCTAAATTATAAATTTCTGATAAAGTTATAAATCCGCCCATGTAGTGGGACAAAATAAATATTGTGGTAAAAGTGGGGGGGGGGGAGGGGGGCAATACATAAGAGGTCACCCTAGATTTTAAAGTGGGGGGCATATCCCCCCTGTTGCAGCGCACCTAACCACAGTCACGTGATTCCACAGTCACGTGACACTACAATCACATAAATAATCACGTGATTGTTGTAGCAGGACAGTTGACCACGTGGACAAATGACCAGTCGATAATATAGTACCCGTCCATCTTTCCATCCGAAAAACTCGCAATACTACAAAACCAGACTATAACACCCCGTATCCATTACCCACAGATCGCACAGACATGAACTTCTCACTGTTGCCGCTGTTGGCGCTACTAGTACTAGCCGGCTGCGCTCACGCCTACCGACTGAACTGCGACTGGGCTTGCGAACGTGGCCTACTTAGACGGGCTTGCGACTGCCAAGCACCGGCGCAAGGCGCTCCTAAGCGGTCGGCGATAGACGACTTCGACTACGACGCTCTGTTCGACGCACCCGGTGACCTTCAAGACGACCCCGCGCCCGCCAATGACGACGGTGTACCCGATGCCGGTCGAACGTCTCTGTTCCGGTGGGGTAAGAGGTCGGCGCCGCCCGCCGCCCATCAGATGAAGCCACGCCCCGTGAGTCATCGCTAGAACCGACGCTGTCTCGCGAGATAACGCGAGAGATAACGCGAGAGAGAGCGAGAATACATCGAGCTACGGCGACGTGCTCGGAACAATGCAGTCGACGCGCACCTCTATATAGCTCCTCCCCCTCATTGTTATCATCTCGCTAACAACCGACGGTCTGTCTGTATGTCTGTCTGTCTACCGGGCAGGTAATACGGGTGCGACTAATTACGGCTCTTTCGTAATGGTAATCGCGCACACACGCGCGCACACTCTCACACTCTCACCTACACGATTATAATTATGAACTATCATTTGCAATTAGTTATGAGAATATTTATACCTACCTATACCTTCGTTTACGTATAACCTATATTTAGATTACCTACACGAATTATATGTAACCCCCCTTATCGCATAGCAACAACATTCACGCCAAATCGTTTACTGTCAGTGAATTATTATCAGGCGCATGCGTATACGTTACACCACATCTCTAGTTTCATGAACCGCCGCTACGCGCGCGCCACTGTTACATATTATTATATTTTATTTATTTAACCGAAACGCGGAGGTCACGTGTTATAGCTCGTGAGAACTTTATCCCACATAATTACGTAACCCGTAGTCGTCACTGATTTCGTAATAGCGTTGCGCAATATTGTATCGCGGTTCAATCATTGTATGATATGATTACTTTTGGTTTTCACGTCTTCGTTTCGTGTACCAATCTAAATAACCGTGAACTAATTTGCCGTCTATAAATAGACGCGAACACGTCTATAAATAGATTACCGCGTAATCGTATCGTTTACATTAACTATTACGTCACCATTACGCGATATCTTCTATTACGCGATCATACGTAATGTCGATATTGCATAATCGAGATGGGTTTGAATAATAATTAATAAATATTTATCTATACATACTTATTATTTAATGTATTAAATTAATATAACTAATAATAACTAATTAATAATATATAAGTTATATATATTTATCTCGTGATTAATACTCATCTCAACTAAGCAAGGTGGACAGTAACATCAACACAAACACGCTTCATCGACTTTCCATAGTTTATGAACACAATACGATAAGTGTTATGATAAACGATTAACATATCAGTCACGTGTTAGTTATCGATTACGTCACTATGACGTCACGAGTAAGCGATAATAGTTGTGTATACATAGGGTACCCTATCCGTACGGAAATACCCTATATTAATGGGTAAGATCAATTATTCATAGTAATGTAATATATTGATTAACGCTCTTGATTTTACTACTACTATAGTAGTATATTGTATATGAAAATTTAATCCTATTATCGCTATGCTAAGTTAATCTAGTATACACCTATATAACTAATAATGTTTTTATGACACTTATTGAGACGTATATTAATAACTATTTAGCAGGTTTACTAGGTAGTTGATTCACTACAAATAAAACTTAATAAATAATTTCGATATTTAACTAATCCTTATATATGAAATACTTACGTATATCAAAGATTTTGCGAAGCAAAGATGGTTCACTCCCTATCTAAGCTCTGTAATTATTTTAATATAGTTCCCATACCAATCACTAGATGAATGTATACACATGTATTATTATAAGTCATATTTACTATTATTAATTCATAAGATATCAAATAGATCTATTTGATCTAAACATAAAAATTACCAGATTTATATGATTAATTAACATAATTTAATTTTAAGATTATAAAATATAAATATATTTACTATTATAATAAATGTAATCAATAATATGAATATTGATGAAAATACAGGTACCTATTCGTTATATATTATAAAAAATATAAATATTATAGAGTATACATTAACAAATAAAATGTGTTTATACACCACATGCGGTAATATAAAACTATAGTTTTCATTCAATAAGGGTTATTAACACGAGCACCACCCTCCTCTCAGAAACAATCGTTCTAGAAGTTTGTAGGACAATTCTCGTGTGACGTTCTGAACTTTGTGTATGGCAAGGATACTTAGGGGAGTGAATAACTGGTACCGATTCATTCACATATTCTAACACGCATGCACTTGATATATATTTAGTTAATATTGACTCGAACTATTATTCACTATCGATTAAAATATACCATATTATATATAGTACTATAGTAATAATCCGAAGCGAAGTTAATATTAGGTAACTTATAGACTGAACATTCTTCCTTTTTATTACACTTCAATATAATGTGTACTGCTTTCATTCGTATTTCAGGAAGTATATCTAACAGCATATACGAGGGATATTTTCGCTGTATAGGATATATATGAATTAAGTGATAACGTTTTTTCGAGAATTTCATTCAATAATGTTATCATTAAGTTGCTGGGCATTCATCCGTTGTAGATGCATCGATGCCATATAGAGTGCCGGCTTTAACTGTAATCCATTTATTGGCATACACATGTATAATATATTTAAGTCTTATAAGTTGTAACTAATCTTAAGGATTCTCAAACTTGATATACACACGCAGTATTATGTTGGCCGTAGTCAACCATCGGGTGTAGCCAAGCTTCTCTTGTGATCGCCTCGCAAGACTCTCTGATATATCTCCTGACGATATGCTGATGATTATATCCCGGAGATAAAACTGACCACTACTCAAATACGAATTTGTGAGTAAATCCGAGAGGTATTGCTGCGACAATGTGATGGGAGGGAAGCTTGCTGTTGACAGTCCTGAGCAGTTGCTGATGAGAATTCCGAATACACCAGAATTAAGGTTTGGTCACTTTGTTGGAGCGTCTATAGCAGAACAGATTTTCTTCAAAGGTAGTCCTATATCTTAATATGTTTCTTCGTGAGCTGCGTAGTAATTATCAAAATTATGTGAAATCATGCTCCTTTTAATATTATTAACTGTAACTATATACTTGGTTAACTTTGCCGTTATGTATGCTGGAGAATAAATATGGAGTGTCGCTCGATTCCAGATATCGATTAGTTTATTGACAGTTTAATTTTTCCCGGTGATATCAGTGATAGGTTTTAACGATACAAATATGCATATATTGCTATATATGTAGGCAATATTTTGTATGTCATATTACCAGAAGTAAAATGTTATTACATCTAGATCTATATCGTAAATCCATATTTGTGTTCGTAGTTAATGTATAAACTAATGTATAATATTAATTTAAATTCAGATTACAAACAAATAACAATGTTATTGATATGCAGAATAGTTTGACGTCATAGACAATATAGTTATTTCCCACTCAATATATATGGTGATATCCCATAATGGGTGATACCATTAAAAAAGTTGCCGGGACATCGACAAATCAATTTAAAAAACACGCATTCTTATACCACCATGTGTTATCTGATGCAATGATTTGTACATGCATTATACGACATAGATCATACGCTTACCGTGTCCGCATTACCGCTCACTGTGCGGCGCCAGTGTGCGTTAAATACATTCATAGCTATTTCATTAAATTATGTAATTTATATTTTATATTAATGTCAAATTCATATTAAACTAATTCACTTATATATGGATACGTACATATTTATACATATATATATATATATATATATATATATATATATATATATATATATATATATATATATATATATATATATATATATATTTATATATGTATATATATATATATATATATATATATATATATATACATTTATAGATAATACTGGTTATTTTGGAGTGGTTAAATAGCAGACCATCAGAAGTGCAATGATAATAATAACAACGCTAGACTTAAGGAATAATAATTATTATTATCGATAAATAATAAACTTGTGATTTTGATTAGCCGGTTAACTTTTTACGATAGCGTGGTTATGGATTATTGCGTGGGAATTTATCGCCGTGATTATTGGTAGACGGCACTCTATGATTATTGGCATTCTATGATTATTGGTAGACAGTCACGTGATGTACACGTGCCTAAGGATATATCCGTATACCGTTACGGGCATTACGACTAGCATAGAGCTCGGCGAGTTAAGTACACGAAAGCACGCGTTCATACTACAATATAAGGAAACAGTGGACTGAAGTGTTATAAGATGTGTGATATGATGGTATACCACTGGTACACTATATTTAGATATAGGGAAACTAGTGGACTATCGTACGGTTAAGGATGTGGATATAGTGTACGCTTGTTAAGGTATATAGCGGGGAGGGTATTGATGAACTGTAGTGTAAGAGGTGTCACCTGTCAGTGTACATAACTGTTTGTAATGCGCATATGTGTACGTATAGCTATGTATGTATACGCATATATATATATATATATATATATATATATATTATAATACTATTCTAGCTATGCATAAATCAGACTTAAATACGTATATCGTGTATTAAATCTCGTATACGAGTACTGTATACACACACAGTAAGATATGCAGCATTAGCACGCCCCCTTCACCGCTAACACGTGTTAATAGCGTAGACATTATCACGTGATACGCGCTTCACGTGATATAATTGATACGTACACGTGACATGGCATCGCGTACACGTGTACTCTTGTACACTATATGTGTACAAGAGTACATTGTACACATATAGGGCTCAATTGTTAACCTGTACATATACACATATGCACGTATACAGTGAGAGTGTACTGTATATAGGTGACATGTACTACATGCCCTATCATATTGTAACTCGCAGTAGTTCAACAATTTCGAAATGTTAGATATGTTGGCTAAAACGATATTAAAATGCGAAGTCGAAGGAACTAGATGAAGAGGACGACCAATAAATACGCCAATGACGAATATTAACCAGAGGACATCTAAAGAAATTAGCGAATTATTGAGAACAGTTGAAGATAGAGAAGAGTGCAGTTATTAACATGGTCCCCCCTATGATTCACGATGTCCCCCCTATGATTCACGATGTCCCCCCTATGATTCACGAGTCAAGAGACTACAAGTAAGTCATTTCGTATTTTCACACTTATGATAATCGAACTTCTAACTTTATATCAAAGTATTATACTTTAATAGTCGTGTATATAAAAAAAAGGATATATTAAAACATACATTTCGAGTATATAAATATTATTTAATAGATAAACTTTTTTGCATACATTTACTAAAACTATAATATTTGTTTAAACCCATACATATATACTTTGAATTAATACTGACCTAACATTCGAAGCATCGCAACTCATATATGTTAATGAAACACCGATACACGCTAACGACATACATATATACCAATATGTGTAGGTAAACCCGAGTACTTACTTACCTACAGGTACACGAGTACTTACGTATGCGTACTCGGGTATATTTAGATATTTAAATACTCTGGTACCTGTAGGAACGTGAGTAATCGAGTACCTATATCTATAGCCGTAGGTAACAGAGTACTCAAGTTCCTATATATATACCCGAGTACTTACTTACCTATAGGTACCAGAGTAGTTATATAATATGTTTGTATACTTATATATATATATATATATATATATATAAGTATGTCATAGCATATACGATTGTTGCTGAATCAGTATATATATATATATATATATATATATATGTGTATATATGTGTATATGTGGGTATACGTGTGTGTGTATGTGTGTGTGTGTGTATATGATAATATGAGTGTGTATATCTGTACATATTTAATTTGTTAATAGGTTTATACATAAGGAGGCGAAATAAGTATCATTAGATTTACATATCAAATAGATGTTTACATTATCACAGCTAAATAATAGTTTATAAGAAAAATAATACACATTCATCTCAACTCTCTAGATATCATCATATATACAATATTAATATTATATTTATATTTATATTATATATTATATATTATAATTAAAATTAAAATAAAATAAAATATTATATAATATATATATTCAAAATACATACTTGTATACATAACTATAGTTACTATAATTATAATTACTTACTTAAATAATTAATTATATAATTCATATAATGTAACTAAATATAAATACAATATTTAATTTTATTAATATCAATATGTACCAGTATATATATATATACTATATATATATATATATATATATATATATATATATATATATATATATATATATATATATATATATATACTATATATATATATATATATATATATATATATATATATATATATATATATATACTATATATATATATATATATATATATATATATATATATATATACTATATATATATATATATATATATGTATATATACTACACACACACATATATATATATATATATATATATATATATATATATATATATATATATATATATATGTATATATATATATATACTAAATAATTATTATATATAATTAGCAAAATTAACTCAAATAAATGATATATAATTATAGTTGACATGATTACTAATAACATGTGTACAATAATGTACTGATGTAGTACTGCGGCTTATACACAAGTACACACCCACATACACACCTACACACCTACAAGAAAACATAAATATAACTATATATATAACTCTTAATCATTATCTACGATCTGAGATTATATCAAATACAGCGAAATGCAATAAAAGCAGTATAATAAAACCCCTATATAACGAAGTATCACGCTTTGGCATCTATAGATCGTAGAGATATATCTGTAGTATTGTGAACAAGATTTACTAGAACTCACTGCAGTGTACTAAGTAGAAGTATAATACTTTAGTAGTATACTACTAACACCGATGTTACTGCCAATACCTTATATAACATAACCTTATAATTGTATATATATATATATAATATAATATTTATTTATTTATTGAAATATCATATATGTATATATATATATATATATATATATATATATATATACAGTCAACTCTCGGTAAGTCGGACTACGGATAAGTCGGACTTCTCGATAAGTCGGACACATTTAGTTGGTTTGGTTGGATTTGTATCTAGTGCCATGTTAAATTAATCGGATAAGTCGGATAAGTTGGATTGGATAAGTCGGACTTTTCTATAAGTCGGACACATATTATAGTCATTTTTATGATTTTTATACTGGATAAGTCGAAATTTTTATAAATTGTCAGAAATGTTTACTTTAAATAATGTATATTATAATTTTAGTAAGTAATATTATTGAATACAACATTTTATGTTGTTGATTTTTGCATAATTCGTATTTCGGTAACCCTTTAACTTACGCTGCGCGTCGCACGTCTTATTTGCATGATATTCTGAATCTCTGATAAGTCGGACATCTCGCTAAGTTGGACACTTTTCCCGTTCCCTTGCGAGTCCGACTTATCGGGAGTTGACTATATACATATATTGAATATAATACAAATAACGGATATAAATGGACCCCTCAAGAAGTCATAGACTTATACATGTTATAATTAACGATATTATAAATATAAATATATATATATATATATATATATATATATATGTTATAACATATCAACTCAACACAATACCATAATTAATGCATACTTATTGTGAATAATGTATAGTCACGTGACTATCGTAACGTCACGTGACTAGCGTAAAGTCACGTGACTAGCGTAACGTCACGTGGCTGCCTATGTATACATATAGCTACACGTATGTCAACGTATACGAACATAATAATATATTAACCCATCAATTCTATTCACATAAATACCTTTAATAATACCATAGTATTATAATATATATATATATATATATATATATATATATATATATATATATATATATATTACAATTATATATAATATAATAATATAATATAATAATAATCAGATTGGTTCGTCGTAATAAACGAGAATGAACCCAGGTAGATATAGAAGTTCATTGAACTTATCGAGATATCTACCTGTCAGCAAAAGGAATGGAACAAAAACAAACAGTAATAAAATTTACAAAGATAAAATAAAATTGGAAATTAAAAGTAAAATATAAATATAAAGTAAAATTTTAAATATTAAAATAGTTAAAATACAAATAAATATTATATATAAATAATAATAAAAATAATAATAATAGATACAAATAACAATAAAACAAGACGTGTACAAATAAAGAGGGAAAAACAACACATAGTTCATAAAACGACCACAACGAACGAATAGTATAAGGCTACCAACTTTCAGTAAGGATGTGCCAAATCCTTAATACCTTAAGATGATCCCACCACAATCATACCGGTAAACTTAGTACTCGGCATATAATACACCACCGCACGCTACAATCAATATACAAAAAACACGAAATTCCTCCTCTTTATAAAATAAAAAATAAAAAAATATAATATAAATAATAAAATAATAATAAACAGTTAATAAAAATAATAAATAGTAATGAAAAATAAATCTTATAAATAAAATTACAATAAAATATATACAAGACATAATAATAATAATAATAATAATAATAATAATAATAATAACAATAATAACAATAATAATAATAATAATAATAATATTAATAATAATAGGTAACTCGTAATACAAATTTAATCAAATAATAATAAGAATAATAATAAACAATACATTTAAAAACAAATGATAATACAATTGTTAAAATATATAAATATTGTAAACAAATAATTTAATTAAAAACTATTCCAATTACTGAATTTCATCATTTGAATAAAAATAAATAAATAAATAAATAAGACTTTAATAGTGACCAATAATTTTTTGTTTTAAAACATTTAAAAACTTTTTCAAAGGGTTAGTGGTTTTGATATCAATAGATAGTGAATTCCATAACAAAGGACCTTTATAACCAATACAGAATTTATCATAACAACGTGATATATTGGGAACAACGAATTCATTAGTTGACCTTAGAGAATATATTGTCTTTTTTTTATTAAATAACTTAATAATTTGTGGATGTATATTATTATTGTACCAAGCTTTATACATGTATTTGTAAATATTTAAATTAATAATATCATTAAATTTGAGAATACGTTTATGTATATAAATATGGTCAATATTTGTTCTATTATGTAGATAATAAATTGATCTTAGACATTTATTTTGTAATATAGTAATACATTTAATATTACTAAAATACGTATTACCCCAGAGTATTGAGCAATAATGCAAATGACTATGGAATAAAGAGTAATATATGTTCATAAGGGATTCTCTATTCAATTTAGATTTTAATCTATTTATTAAAGAGATACATCGATTAAGTTTGTTTTTAATATTATGAATCTGTTTTTTCCAATTGAGATTTTCATCTATAAATATACCCAAAAATAAAATATAAGATGATTGCTTTATAATTAAGTCATTAATTTTTATATTTAATTTATGTTTAATTCGTGACCTATGAAATAATATGAAATTAGTCTTATCAATATTTAGTTGTAATCTGTTATTATTAAGCCATTCATGAATATAAACTAAAGTTTCATTAATAATATTTTCAAGGTCTTGTATATTTTTATTAGAGAATGCAATAGTTGTATCATCTGCAAAAAGTGTAAAATGACAAGGTTTTTGTATATTTGATAAATCATTAATAAATAATAAAAATAAGATAGGTCCCAACACCGAACCCTGTGGAACACCATATTTTATAGGCAAGGTAGAAGATATAGATGAATTAAAGTGTACATATTGATTTCTATTAGTTAGGTAACTCTTAATAAAATCACCACTTAAACCTCTAAAACCATATAAATATAATTTTTCAAGTAAAATGTAGTGATCAAGTGAATCAAATGCTTTTTTAATATCAATAGAGACTGCCGCGCAATGTTTATCATTATTAGTTTGTAAATAACCAATAAAATCAAGAAGTGCATCACAAGTTGAAGTAGATTCTTTGAAACCAAATTGACACATATTTAAAATTTTATTTTTATTCAAAAAACTTAAAATTCTTATTTTTATTAATTTCTCAAAAATTTTAGAGAATTGGGATGTAATAGAAATCGGACGATAATTTGAATAATCACATCGATTATGCTTCTTATATATAACAATTACCTTCGAGGTTTTTAATATATCAGGAAATATACCTGCATTTATAGAAAGGTTAAATAAATACATAATAATGTGACTAATAGATGTAATTATTCTTCGTAGTAAATATAGGTTAAATCCATGAGAATCATTACTAAATTTGTCAGAACATTTGTGTACTATATTTTCAATTTCCGTTACAGTAACAGGTTCAAAGAATATAGAACTTGTGTTAGAAGTAATATTAGTCAATCTATCACTATAAGGGTCATTAAAACTATTATTTATTTCAGCTCCAATAGAAGTAAAATATTTATTAAAATTATTTGAATTTTCAGAGTCAGATTTATTATTATTCATGTTAATAGTGTTTTTATTTGTATTCTTCATAAGATTATTTAGAACTCTCCATGTATTTTTTATATTATTGGTTTTTAGTTTACCAGAATAATAATTTTGTTCACATTTTTTTAAAATTTTACTTAAACAATTTTTATAATTTTTATATTCCATATCTAAGTTTGAGTTTATAATAGTTTTTTTGTAGAGTTTATTTTTCTTATGTATACATTTTAGTAGTGATTTTGTAATCCATGGTTAATTATTTATATATCGTTTATTTTTAATTTTTTTTAAAGGACAACAAATATTATAGAATTTTGTAAAAATTTTGATAAAATGGTTAAAAGCAATATTAATATTAGAACATGAATAAATGTCAGTCCAGTCAACTTTTTGTAAAGATAAATTTAGTTTTAAAATATTATTTTGAGAGTGGTTTCTTATATATTTAAAAATCGGTGTATCATTAGTCTTGTTTTTTAATAAGTCAAAAATGGAGAATATAGGTAAGTGGTCACTTATATCTGTTATTAAAATACCATTATAAATAAGATGTTTATTAAAATTTGTAAAAATATTATCTATTAGTGAATTTCCATTAGAATAAAAATGAGTAGATTTAGTTATTAGTGGTATAAAATTCATAGAATAAAATGTGTCAATAAAATACTTAGTTATATTATTATGATGCGAATGTAGATTAATATTGAAATCACCTACAATAAACATATTTCTATGTGCAAGATTATTAAAAGTATTATACATTATATCTGAGAAGTTTCTTATATTAAAGGTAGGTGATTTATAAATACCAGCAATAAGTATATTAGTATTACAAAGGGACACATTTAAAGATAACATATCAAATTCATCACGTATTGATACACTTAAATTATCTATTTTATTGAATGTAATAGAATTATGTATGTAAATAGATACACCACCTCCACGTTGATTGGTTCTTGTCGTATGTATTGCCGAATAATTTTTTAAATAATAACTAAATTTATTAATCGAGTCCAGCCAGGATTCAGTTATGACAATTACACTAAAAACTACATTAATATAATGTAAATAATCAGTTAAGGAATCAAAATTTTTTGGGATGCTGCGAATATTTATATGAATAATTGAAAAATTAGAAATATGTAACCTTAAAGGTGTAAGGTCTTTATAATATGTGCATTGTGTGAATATATCAGTGGTATTTATACGTAATTCATTATCATTATAATACGGAATATACTTAAATAAAGGCGATTTAATCAATTGATCATCAGACATAGTATATACAAATATAATTGTTATGTAATCAAAAATAAATTAAATTAAAGGTTATTTAATTGAGATATATATATATACTATAAATATACTACATATTATAATACTCATTATAAACCCAATTCATATATTTAAATGCTGGTAGTATTCATCTAATTCTCATATTATGAACCCCACCCCTCGAGTTAACGTACCCGATATAAACAACTGTCAGCGCAACTAGTAGTTACGTATCACGTATACTATAGCTACTACTTAACGAGGTATTGTTACTGTGCATCGTATCTGTGCATCAAACGATGCATGCATCCTCAGAATAGCATCAGTATACTGAAGTTTGCGTACATTATTTCCAATGAGAACGCGTAGTTTGTGGTGGTTATTACGTGTACTAACGATATATCGAGTATTGAGTGATTACGTTCTGAGGATGTTCTGAGGATGTTCTGAGGATGTCATGGTGAGACTGATCTTCTCCGAGTGAACAATCTCGAATAACTTCTCAACAAGTCAGTGTTTTACTTTCTGATATCGTGTATATTATATACAGAAACACTAATTATATAAGTATCTTAATAATATAGTCAGTATGATATTGTTTAATATTTATATTACTACTAAAAGATATATTATCATAATATCTTAGAGATGACCATTTTAATATTATATTATTCCGGAAGGTTCAATTGGATTATGGGATTGTCATTTCCTCGTATAGAATTAATTCGTCATAGTCGCATAACAGGTATTTTTAAAATATACGGGTTATTGCTAGACCTACAATACCACAGGGTGCGTACAATACACCTAGCGATGTGGGGACCTCTTTAAGAAGTCGCAACCAACGCCTAACATATGACATAATTAATCTATCCATAGTTGTTAGTGAGATAAATATTAGAGAAGGTTAGCTGGTGTAACATACTTGGTAACAGAAAGGATTTAAGTAGTTCAAGTTTTTGTTGGGTTTTCAACAATGCTATGGATATTAGTACTTGTTAATTCTATTATTATTTTATTATTTTTATTATCTATAGGGCCAATTTCAATACCTACATATTTATATGTATCAATGGTCAATGGTTTGAGGTAGGTATTATTAATTAATATAAAGCTATAATGATTACTTATCCACTGCTTTTTATTAGTGGTTATAATAATATTAAGTGTTACACTTTTTCTGGATTAATATCGAGTCCGCATTCTTTAAGTCGATATAAAACATGATCTACTTGGGATAGAAGACTAGAATAATCCTTCGCAAAAAGTACTAGATCATCAGCGAATGCCATATACTTAACGATGCTATTATTATGTATGCTAATATAGTTAGGTAGGATGTCATTATAGTTATTGTTACATCTCGTTTTGAATCTATTCAATACATTATTATCTATTTATCCATCTATATATATATATATATATATATATATATATATATATATATATATATCATTATAAATATGGCAATGATATTGTTTAATATATAAAATATTAATATATGTTAATATGTTTAATTATAAATAAAGTCTATAGACCACCTGATCAGTATATGTCACACTCCTTATAAGGAAATGTAGCCCTTATAGCGATATCGATCTATGACGTAACGGAATACGGTGTTGAACGAAATGGACCGATTAAGCGGTTTAGAGGATTATGACGTCATCGCCGGGAAGGAATACACTCAATTACGTCACACAATTACGTCACATAATCGAATGAATACGTCACAGAATCTAATGATTACCGATTCTCCAACATTAACACTACAACACGCACACCGGTGGTTTATTATCCTATCGCACACTCGCACCACACACTCGCACAACACACTCGCACCCCACACTCGCACCGCACACTCGCACCGCACACTCGCACCATACACTCGCACCACACACACGCATCACACACACGCACCACACACACGCACTGCACACTCGCACCACACGCGCGTCCTAAACGTTTAGTTTGTTAGACAATATTGTTAACGTCGGGTAAATCGGTAAAACTCACTCCGATGTGCGCTTCTCGTGTTGTGGGTGGTTGTGATAGGTTAGCTAGCTAGTACGCTCCGCATACAATACATCTGTACTGTGTGCGCTCACTCAAGTGTGCGATATGGATAGTGTGCGATCCAGACACGCAATACTGTTATAACTGTACACGCTTGATACCCACGCGCATGCGTGAATGTAAGCCGAAAGAGTGGGGGGGGGGAAATCTAGAGGTCATGTGCTAGAGGTTATGTGCTACGTTCTTTACAACACTTTTTTATAGAGTATCTATAAATGAAAATTCAATAAAACCTAATGATGAAATATTTGCATTTATTATGCAATGTAAATTTCTATTTTACGGTTTTATGTATTGGTGAATATGCGCGTTATCATACAAATAAATATGGGTCATATAATTATACACTTAAATGTATAAATATATTATAATATCAATGAAGTAAAAATTATATACAAATATCAAATTAATTTTAATTTTTTTAATTTTTAATAAATATAATGATTTGATTATTTTTTTGATAAATTATTTTAATTAAGCATCAAACTTTGCTGTATAGCCTATACTGTATATTTACGAGGTATAATATAATAGAATACATTATTTTTCTAACAAAAAAATGTTACGAGTAGTTTACAGAAACATTTGTTGTTCATATTCTCAATAAAAGTAATTTCTTGTATAAAGTGGTATCTAAACTTTAAATGTATCTTTGATGTTACTATATTTCCCAGCAATTTGCCTGAAAATAAGGGGGTATCCCATTAAAATTATAGTTAATTTGCTAGAAAATCACTTTCTAGAAAACATTTCCAGACATTATTTCCGAAAATACTGGTAGTGGGATACCACCTTATGTATATGCTATTTTCATATAAATTCTTATAATTTGATATCTATATATTAGTGATAGTCATATATAATATAACTTTTTTTATTATTATTCTATAGATCATTTTTGGATTTAGAAACAATTTAAAATTAAAATTAAAATTTCCGAGGTTCTATTTAAAAATTTTTT
Organism: Osedax fenrisi; assembly: GCA_964019155.1. Lineage (NCBI taxonomy): Eukaryota > Metazoa > Annelida > Polychaeta > Sabellida > Siboglinidae > Osedax > Osedax fenrisi. The sequence continues at coordinate 32,285,940 of OZ025243.1, forward strand.
ATTTTTTTTAAAGGCAATTTTTATTTGTAAAACATTTTATTTTCATATATCTGTCATTCGATATTTTGTAAATTCCTATATTTATAATATATATATATATATATATATATATATATATATATATATATATATATATATATATATATACGCCTGGGGTATATGACTAAGTGGAATATTCAAACGCTAGAAATCTCTATGTCCTGGATTCGACCCCAGTTATTTATTGTGTTTATCAATAAATATACTTATGAATTGATAACAATATTGCACATAGATATTTGTTATTGTCTTGGAAATATCACAGTTATTTATATGTATACTTATATCGTGTATAATTCTACGAAAAATCGAGAGTTCCATTTGTATCTGCTATTTCTATACGTGATTCAATACATAATATATATATATATATATATATATATATATATATATATGTGTGTGCATGTGTGTATGCATATATCATATATCATAATATTGTATCAAATAACATTAATATATACGTAATTAAATATATATATATATATATATATATATATATATAATTGCATATAATTACATGTCTTTAACTCTCAGATAACTAAGACACTTATTCATTTATATGAATATATTTATTCTAAAATAATATTGTTTACATATTTTGCACACATATATACCTCTCGTATATTAATAAGTTAGCAATATATTATTCACGGATTCAAGACAGTAATTCATCGTTGTTATAACATCACACATATTCAGATTAGGGAAAATCTCCTTATGTTATAAATATACATTATAGAAACATATTAATTTGTAATACAAATGTTGTATATATAAATTATATTTTCTACAAATTATAAATATTAGTAAATATAAATAAGATCATAATATATATATATATATATATATATATATATATATATATAATAATAGTATTCATATTAGTTTACATAAAATTATAATAAAATTATAATAGAAATTAATATAATATAACTACTTTATAAATATATAATATATATATATATATACATAGTATAACATAATATACATATCAAATGAATATAATTATTGTAATAACATTGAAATGGTAATATAATTAATTATATATTGAAACCTCTATGTCCACATAATATATATATATGTTTTATATATATATATATATATATATATATATTTATAACTGCCTGTGTGGCTCAGTGGCTAAGGCGTCAGACACACAAGCAGTAGGACACGGGTTCGACCCTGGTCCGGACCATTAATTAATTTTATAAAATGGGTCTTAAAATATTATTTAGAAGTGATCTTATATAATTGTGTATAAATAAATGATCGGCTCTCGTTAAAACCATTGGTGCCTTAACATGATAGCGGCTTCGAAGGGACATTAGAGCCATATATAGTTATAAGTGAAAACTTCATCTAAGTTCCTGGATGGGATGAAAGGACTCCACCAAATAAAAATAACAATAACAATAACAATATATATATATATATATATGTATGATTATAATCATTTATATTGATAAAGATAGAGGATTTAAATTTGAATATGTTTGATATTTATCAGTATATAATGTCAAATACGTTGCTATATGAAATATTTACCTTTACTCAAAAATAGAATTTAATTCAGTTAAAGTATCTTAATTATTTAAATAATTGCATAGGCACAATAAACGTATACAGATAATAACATAGAAATATATAATTTAAATGTATTTATGATATTTTCAGAAATATATTTAGTATGCATTTTTTATTTTTGAGAACAATAATTTTGTAAACACACATTTATTATATATATACCACAAAATTTGTGAGATGTTCATCAAAATCAGAGGTGGTCATGTGGGGACCATATGATGAATTCATTTGGAATGACAAATATATATATGTATATATATATATATATATATATATATATATATTAGAATGTACAACTTAGCAATCAATGTGTATGTATCTTAATACGTAAGTAGTGACGTCACGAATACCTCGAGACTGTGTGTTACGATGAACCGTTAAGTAATACATGTCCTAGAGGACAGAACAAACACACACACGTGATGGTGTTTCACACCTACTCGCACACCTACGCACGCATGCACGGCTATCATTATGTGAACTACGGTACATGGTGTATGTACATTGTACACGATGTATGTACATTGTACACGATGTATGTACATGTGAAAAATGAAATGTAATTACATTATTATATAAATATAGATAAAACATTTAACTATTATAAATTATCATTAATATATTATTTTAACGTTGTTTAACAGGATCCTATAATGATGTATGTACGTAAGTACGTATGAACCACACGTACATTACATACGACACGCATCGCTTTAAAGCCGACACACGACAGAGTTATGTTATTACGCATGTTAATAAGGGATCATAAACTAATAATGGATCATTTACATAAAACACGATATTTATAAAAAAATATAGCTTATTATAAAATCATACCACATGTATCATTAAAATCATACAAATACTAGTGTGTTCGTATGTACACTAATGTATTAGTCAATAATTATACGGATAAAAAGAAACAAAAATAATAAATATTCCTATAAGTACTGATATCATTATATATATATATATATATATATATATATGATTATAGGTTTTCGCATATCTATGGATACAATGACAAATATGTATTATAATGAAGCTAGGTCACGTGTCATACGGTGTCACGTGATCCGACTAAAAGTCGCATGACGAGCACGCAATACGTATGCTAATAAGCCACGTGACACAACGTCGACTCCCTAGCGGTATAGTTATTAAAGCGTGTGTGGTGTAACTGTAAACGATATCCTATAGGTAGAAGAGGGTCACACCGACGATAGATGCCATCGTAATAATGATATATATATATATATATATATATATATATATATTGCATATATCTCATTAGCGTAGTTGTAACTAATTAACTATTAATGAATATATTGAAATATACCTAATAAAACAAATAGGTTCTAACAATAATTCGACTGACAATAGTGAGGTACTATTAGTAACATGTTAACTATATGTATATATAGTGTAAACATTAAATATATCATTATAATTCTACCTGTTTATATGGCTAATATATCGCGTGTATCAACATTTCTCATTTAATAAATATCTGATATATCAACATTATTCCCTAATTTAGTTTGAAATTCCGACTTTCGTACTAATATTTATATTGTAATGTATGTTTAATAATCTGTTTGAAAGGAACTATAATCTATTTTCTCTTTTTATCTTTAAAAATAGAATTTAATATATGGTTAAGGTAATAATTTATATCTCTAAATGGCGAGTTGATGTTTCATTCAATCAAGACTATCATATATAATATAATATATTATTAATAATTATTTATTTTTTATCTTTTAAAATATCAATATTTAATTTAACAAAATAATGTCGGTATACCGACATTATAGATATATCTAAATGTACAAGTAGTACTATTCATAATTAGCTATCCTAGATTAACAGTCACATGCTCGATTACAAATAAGAACAACACATTTGTAAATAATAACAGTTATAAAATGTTCATGTGTTCATAATGAAAATATTAAAAAAACGTATTTATATGAACCAATTGAGGTATTTCCTAGGATGTCGGTAAAACTTCTTTTATATATATTTGTGTATGTGTGTGATAAGTAATAAAATAATGTTTTTGATATTATTATATTCTATTTAAAAAAACTAGTGTTTTTGAATATATTCTATAGAATCATATATGATATTACGAACATTTTATAATTTTTCATTCATGAATTTAAATTACTATAAAAATATATATATATATATATATATATATATATATTATAATTAATGTAATTCATATCTTGACGGAGTCCTTTCATACCATCCGATAACTGAGATACAGTTTTCACCTATAACCATATATGACAATACTGTCCTTTCGAAGTCGCTCTCATGTTAAGGCTTAATACACGACGTTACTTTTCCTTACGCAAACATATAAGTTCACTTCTAAATAATGTATACATTCAAATAATATTTAGAAGTGAACTTATATATATATATTATATTAACCTGATGGTTATCATGGTGATCCACCCATGTAGTTAATTATGTGATTATATATTTACATACATACATACACATTCATATAGACACATACATACACATTCATATACATACACACACATATGTATATATATATATATATATATATATATATATATATGATTACTATTAAATTAATGATTGATTTATTTCTTAGATTTTAATTTTATTATTTTATCATTTATTTATATTATTATATGATGATTACGTTTAGTTACATGATAAGTTTCATTATATTTTATTATACTTTTTATTTATTTTTATTATATGTTAACAGGAAGTCATAATATTATAACAATATTATTTATTTATTATTCTTATCTATAATTAAACTTATAGTGTTAATAAAGGGGTTTTTGTCTCGATCAGAAACACTGATTCTATAATTACCATAGCATTGCCTAAATCTGATAATAATAATATATATATATATATTTATATAAATATATATATTGTTAATGATAGTAGGTATACATGTATTAATACTATGGTATTAACTATCTAATTATAAATTACACGAAATTAATATTCTTCGTATTCGTTTATTATCATTTACAATTAAATTGTATTATTATTATTATTATTCATCTTCCTTTATAATCAAATAAATGATCTATAAATATATATGAATAATTATAATTTTATTTTTAGAAATTAATTTATTAATGTATATAAATTTATTAGTCAGTATTATTATTATAAATATTATGTGATTCATTCAATTAATTAGATAAACAATAATACATTCGTTTCTACAATCACAATATAAGTGTACATATATATATATATATATATATATATATTAATAGATTATTTATTAGTAACCATGGTTAATATTATTGGATGATACATTATCATCTAATAAATAATCTATTAATCTATATATATATATGTACACTTATATTGTGATTGTAGAAACGAATGTATTATTGTTTATCTAATTAATTGAATGAATCACATAATATTTATAATAATAATACTGACTAATTACATTAATAAATTAATTTCTAAAAATAAAATTATGCATGCATGATATATATATGTATATATTTATATTTTAATTATAATCTGAATACATTGTAAATATTTAATAAATATACTTATTAATATAGTCGAAGACAATTCTAAAAAAGTGTTTTCTGCGATATCATAAGTATTACATCATAAGTATGACGTAACACGTATTTAATAATTTATATAATACATTATGTTGCTTTATCGCAGCAAACACTTTATAAAGTACACTTTATGTTATACTTTATATGTTATAACATACATTGACACTCCTTGTTAAATGTTGTTTATATTAAAATAATAAATTATAAATATATACGCGAGAGAGATTGTTAAATTATCAATACTAGTGAATTGTTGATAATGTTGATATATGTTGTGTTATACTTAACATTACAATTACGCATTGAAGATTATGTTATGTGCTCGAATATCAAAATATGTTCTTTTCACCTTTTAAACTATTTCGTAACCCACGATCGTCTCCCCATATTTACACTGATACATATATTAAGGGAAAGTCTTTGATTACCGACCACTAAATGATTATTTATAATACATTATTCAATATTAAATATATGTATTTGAAATTCTGTAATTAGGGTAATATTATGGCAATGAATAATTTGTCTATTTACAATTTTTGATATAATTATATCTACAAGAATTAACAGGGGTGTCGGTAATCGGATACATGTGCCTAATACCGAACCCCTTCTCCTATTACCTATCCACTAAAATAATCGTGGTATAAATAATTGTATACAATAGACTATAGTCTTATAATATCCAATACAAATAGTAGATATATATATATATATATATATATAATTATAACATGCACGTCATTTATTTCTTATTGAATTTATGTTTTAATATCAATATTAAATTTAAATTTAAACTTTATAGTAATTCTATTAAAATAGTGTATATTATTATTTAATATTTATTTATTTATCAATATGTGTATAATCAACTGTAAGCATGAATACTAAATCTATATAAATGATACATAAACAAGTTACGACATATTTTAATAATATTATTCATCGAATGGTCGCTATGTGAAATTAATAAATTGAACGATAATATAGTAACAATACTATAGTATATATACATATACATATACATATACATAGTATATATATATATATATATATATATATATACCATATATGGTGGACGATAATACAAGTAGTAACTAGTACCTCTCTCGAATACACTACGCGTTATACACTAATTATACATACTATGCAACGGTTATGTACCGGTTGTACATTGTACACATACATACACACATAAACGTACATCCACATACATATACTTACACATACACTTATAGTATGATCATTAATGTCAATATCACACTGCGACTTCTAAATTAGATTCATTATTGACATCATCGTCTTACATGTAATTCGCAGCATACACACACACACATATATATATATATATATATATATATATATATATATATATATATATATATATATATATATATATATATATATGTGTGTGTATATTTAATTTTGGCAATTAGATGACATCTAAATAGCTAAAGTTGTATATCTCAATTTCTAAGGACAGTATTACTAAGTACATAATAGTAATCGTTATATATATATATATATACGTTGAGGCCCTGTCGCAGTGTATAAATGGTTAAATAAAAAAATATTATTCCGTAAAACATTTACTTGTGTAATTTAGTATCTATGACAAATTTGCCACAAAAAAACGATATATAAATCACATAAAAACATGTTTTTATGACCCTACTATATTTAAAAAAGTAGAAATATTTTTAATTTATATATAAATTGTTATATAATATGAATATAGTACATTATTATATAGATACTATTATATATTATACACATCATTATAGTCATTTATAAATGTAATGTGATAGATAATAAATAAGTTTCTAAAAGTTAATAAATAATTATTACAAATATTATGCTATGACATTTCAAATGTATATTACTCAGTGATCAATATGCACCTATAGGTGTGTATACATTCGTTGTTCAACAAGACATTTTTTTGATATTTTTTTGATAAATTGTATTGCTTTATAGAAAATATATTTATATGGATACATTAAAATAGCATATTATAACAATACTATTTCAAAAGGTTTCATAAGTTGATTTATAAATAATAATTAAACAAATATATATATATATATATATATTATTAGATATATGTATAAATATATATATATATATATATATATAACGATATATGTATTATGAATGTACTATTGTAATACTGTTGTACTATTCAATGTGTATACAAACAAAATGACTCAATACAGATAATAGTTATATCATGACAAGTACTCTGAGTATACATATATTTACCTATATCTATATACATTGTATTTTGAAAATATCTGGTAAATGTTGTTTGATCAGAGTGTATACTGTGATAGAGCCTTAAGTACATATTGTTATGATTTTATTAGTCCACCAATCAGATATAACCTAATACTGTAGATATTCGATAGAGGATCTTTATAATTAGTAGTATTACTTCGTTAGTGATATAATGATATAATGTCAATATTTACTGGACTTCTATTATATATTATAAGTTGTGATAATTTGTGATAATGAAATAATACCAATAGCATTTATGTAGTAATATGCGGTTATATATATAATAGATACATATTTTAATAATATTTATTATTTTTAATTTAATTTATATCAAGATATATTATATTAATATCATGGTGGTTCATTACGGGGGAACTATATGTATAATGACATGATTATATAATGATATTGCACGATCTATGTACTATAGTATGTATACATATTAACATATTATATGGTGTATTGGATGATTTAACTATATATATTGATTATGAGAGTAATCATATGGGATATACAATGTTTTGTTAATGAGGTTATATAATAGATGCGATTTATATATTGGGAGAAGGGTTATTTACACTCACACAAATATCCGCGAAAGTAACCGCGGTATACTCGAATATGTACACTGTACAGTCGTACAGTACCCGAATACGGTCACTCTCGGTATCTCAGAAACCATAAGTCCTACAAAAAATTTGTAATGAATAAAATATTAATAATTATATAAATAGTCTAAATAAGTATTTTTTATTTTTTTATTAAACAAAATAGTGCTGATATATCCAATAAACTGATTTTTTTATTACGTTTTTAAATTTATGAAAAAAATTTCAACTTAAAACCATCTTAAGCATATAAACATAACAATATATTATTAATAACTAAAGCATTCTAAAAATGATATGCATAATTGCTATATTTGTTATCAAATATTAATTAAGTTATAAGCATATATCTAGAGGTCATATAAGTCCCTAATACGGATACTGTCCGTCGGACAGTCTATATGTCTAATATAGATACCTAATACCAACAATCACGCAGCATGTGACCTATTCTAATTTTCATAAAAATAGCGTGCATTATAATATTAATACCACCAATGAAGCTAAATCTAAAAATATTATTATTTAAATACTTAAATTGTATTATTAATGAAAAAAATAATAACAATAAATAAATTATTAACTAATTAAATTGTATTAAATTATTCATAAAATTAATTATAAATAATTTAATTGTAATTTATCTGATTGGTTCATCAATATTACATAGTTTATCTATTAGTATATGTGGTGTCCGTATTATAACACAGGATATCCGTATTCGGACATGGGTACCGTATATGGACACCTCCGTTATCTATTGAACAAACATATTAAATAAATTTTAAAATCATAATAATATCTATAAGCATATACTCTTAAGATATTATAATTTTTGAATAAAAATATTGAGTCATAAAATGTTAAGACCAGTTATTGTTAAAGTGTCCGTATTAGATTACTTTCCCCTACATGTAAGTTAGTAATTTTGATTTGACGACTGGATAGCCTATAGTCATATATGACTATACGTGCCAGAAG
>OZ025243.1:32300027-32320027 GCA_964019155.1 Osedax fenrisi
GAACATTATAGTACATTGTGCAGGAAGGTGAGACTATAATATGATGGAACGTGTTATATATATATATATATATATATATATACATATATATTAAATTGTTACAACACTAGATATAACATAAAATAGTTGAGAATAACTATAATGTTATATATATATATATATATATATATATTTATATATATATATATTTCATGTATTTTTACATTACTAAATAAAAAATCAAATATTAGAGAATAACTATAGTTTATATATATATATATATATATATATATATATATATATATATGTATGTGTGTATAATCTTAATTCTAACCTAGAAGAATTAATAAACATGTCATCAGTAAAATGCCGCCCACAGATACGCATATTACAAACACCTGCAATCCCTTTCTTTTTTATAAGCGTCATAAGTGTCTCATTCCGCGAATTAATTGCCCATCTCATACAACTGTAATTTATATATATATATAATGTAGTTAGTATAAATACAACTAATTACTTTTAAATAGTTAAATTCATTTTTATAGTAAATATTATTAAATTTAAATTAAAATTTTTTTTAAATAAAATGTTAAATAAAGTCCTTATTAGAGTTAAATAGTAAACTAACCGATTCCTAGTACTGGGGAAACGATGGTATGTAACTGTATCACATTGTGAAAAGTGTTCACAATTGATAACGGTGCATCTAGTTCCTTTATTCATATATTTAATCGTAGATATCGTAATATTTGAATTTAACAGCCGAAAATTCTTTGTTTACATTTTATATTGATATCTGTCACATTTTAGGAATTCTCTATTTCGCGAGAGTGGTAGCGCTTGGATTAAAACAACATCCGGTATCGCGGAATACCGAACCACGTGACTGGGCGCACGGGTTAATACGGTTAATCGCTGCCAGGCTCAATAGAGGGCGATACTTGATTCGACGATTTTTCTCGATCTCTCGTTTTCTCACGTTTTCTCTCGTGGTTCCTCAGCGCCCGCACGGACCTATTTACATAACATTATGATGATAATAGCTTTATGCTAATACGTCGGTAGCGCTAGACACTAATTAATGTGTGGCTCCATTGTATCTCCATTGTCGCTCCATTGTCGCTCCATTGTTTATCCATTGTCGCTCCATTGTATCATCATTGTATCTCCATTGTGGCTCCATTGCCGCTCCATTGTATCTCCATTGTATCTCCATTGTCGCTCCATTGTATCTCCATTGTATCTCCATTGTATCTCCATTGTCGCTCCATTGTATCTACATTGTATCTCCATTGTATCTCCATTGTATCTCCATTGTATCTCCATTGTGGCTCCATTGTCGCTCCATTGTATCTCCATTGTATCTCCATTGTCGCTCCATTGTATCTCCATTGTATCTCCATTGTATCTCCATTGTATCTCCATTGTATCTCCATTGTCGCTCCATTGTATCTCCATTGTGGCTCCATTGTATCTCCATTGTCGCTCCATTGTATCTCCATTGTATCTCCATTGTCGCTCCATTGTATCTCCATTGTCGCGCCATTGTATCTCCATTGTATCTACATTGTGGCTCCATTGTCGCTCCATTGTATCTCCATTGTATCTCCATTGTCGCTCCATTGTATCTCCATTGTATCTCCATTGTATCTCCATTGTATCTCCATTGTATCTCCATTGTGGCTCCATTGTCGCTCCATTGTATCTCCATTGTATCTCCATTGTCGCTCCATTGTATCTCCATTGTATCTCCATTGTATCTCCATTGTCGCTCCATTGTATCTCCATTGTATCTCCATTGTATCTCCATTGTATCTCCATTGTATCTCCATTGTATCTCCATTGTATCTCCATTGTATCTCCATTGTATCTCCATTGTGGCTCCATTGTGGCTCCATTGTATCTCCATTGTTTATCCATTGTCGCTCCATTGTATCTCCATTGTTTATCCATTGTCGCTCCATTGTCGCTCCATTGTATCTCCATTGTCGCTCCATTGTCGCTCCATTGTTTATCCATTGTCGCTCCATTGTCGCTCCATTGTATCTCCATTGTCGCTCCATTGTATCTCCATTGTATCTCCATTGTATCTCCATTGTATCTCCATTGTATCTCCATTGTGGCTCCATTGTCGCTCCATTGTATCTCCATTGTTTATCCATTGTCGCTCCATTGTATCTCCATTGTTTATCCATTGTCGCTCCATTGTCGCTCCATTGTATCTCCATTGTCGCTCCATTGTCGCTCCATTGTTTATCCATTGTCGCTACATTGTCGCTTCATTGTATCTCCATTGTATCTCCATTGTATCTCCATTGTATCTCCATTGTATCTCCATTGTATCTCCATTATATCTCCATAGTATCTCCATTGTATCTCCATTGTATCTCCATTGTATCTCCATTGTATCTCCATTGTATCTCCATTGTATCTCCATTGTATCTCCATTGTATCTCCATTGTATCTCCATTGTCGATCCATTGTATCTCCATTGTATCTCCATTGTATCTCCATTGTCGCTCCATTGTATCTCCATTGTCGCTCCATTGTATCTCCATTGTATCTTCATTGTGGCTCCATTGTCGCTCCATTGTATCTCCATTGTATCTCCATTGTATCTCCATTGTCGCTCCATTGTATCTCCATTGTATCTCCATTGTATCTCCATTGTATATCCATTGTATCTCCATTGTGGCTCCATTGTCGCTCCATTGTATCTCCATTGTATCTCCATTGTATCTCCATTGTCGCTCCATTGTATCTCCATTGTATCTCCATTGTATCTCCATTGTATCTCCATTGTATCTCCATTGTATCTCCATTGTATCTCCATTGTCGCTCCATTGTTTCGCAAGCATTACGCAATATCGCCCGTGTACCGTACCGTACCGTACCGTACCGTATTGTACTGTAACACACACACCGGTACGGGTTGTAACCCGGCGTGTTACCGCGCATCGGTTCGGTACGATCACGAGGGAAGATCTATAGGTGATACGTTATGAATTGTTACGTCATTATTATGTCACGTGTACGACGAATATAATACAGTAACACCGCGATATATCACATTATATATGTCTCAGAAACCACGTTAACTCAGACTTTTATAAATTCTAGTGTGGATGTATATCTATATCAATAAATGTAATAATAATTCGATATCTCAGAAACTCAATATCTCAGACACATTTCCTAGACCTTTAATTCTGAGATATCGAGAGTTGACAGTATATATTATATATTAAATGTAGGCATGTAAGGGATTTTTTGTTATGAGATTATAATTATAAATATAGTGGGAATACTATATTTAGTGTATTAGTATACTATATTTATTTATTTATTTATTTAATTTGAATCAGACATGCACAACAGAGGTCCATAGAGTATTCAATAATTAAGACAAACAACAAATAAACGAAAACGAAATCTAAAGTATTATCTAAATACAGATTTATACCATAAGGTAAATAGTTGCGAAGGGCACAATATATTATAATAATACAGTTGAACAATTAGCGAATTACGAGAATTTCGTATCCGTTGATAAAGTGAATTATAAGATTTACGTAATTTAATTTTCATTATTAACATTATCATATAAAAACATCAATGACGCGCTATTTCGACGATTATATTTCATCACATTACGATAAGCGTTATTTTATGCTACCTTAATTTTTAGCATGTTGATATAATTAGGTCACCAAATTATACTAAGATAGATATTTGAAATAAACGATTTAAATAGAATAATATTAGTAGCTTTAAAGCCAAAGGACATTCACTAAAAGGCTTTTCTATAGATGTGGTATACCATATACAAATTATGAAAATAGGTTATTATTCTTAAACTTAACTTTATTATCTCAACGCAGGTTACGGGCTGATCTGATTCTTGCCTACAAAATTATAAATGGTCTAGTTGATGTTGATTGCTCGGGGCTACTTGAAACGTATTATTCAAGAAGTCGAGGTCCTTCCATTAAAGTTCGAAAAGACAAATGCAAGACTAATGTTACTCTGAATTATTTTAGTAATCGTATTTCAACTCCTTGGAATTTGCTATCTAATTATACGTGTTCAGCAACTTCGGTCAATCAATTTATTACAAGGCTTGATAATTCATTGTATTAATATTTAAATTTTATTTTATTTTATTAACTTTTATTATTCAATTATTATATTATTTTATTTTTAGTTTTTTGGGGTTAATTTATTCGGTTGCATTCTCTTTATCATTATTTATCGGGTATTACGGGTGTCAGTGGACAAACTCTTGGGTCAAGTTTGTACCCCCAAGGCACAGGGATTGAGGACCCCTTTCCCTAAAGTTGATACGGTGATTAGGTGCTTGCATCTGAATAATTCACCTTTTTATTATTATTTTTGTATTATATCATTTGTTAATATCTGTTAATTTTATATATTAACCATATGTAACATGGCATTTATAAATCATTATATATATTCGTTGATGTTCGTTATTTGTTTTTTTATTATTATTATTGTTTTATGTCATTTTGTTTGTTTTAAACAATAAACTATATATATCTATCTATCTATCTATCTATCTACTATTATAATGATATCGAAATTATGATAATTTGTTAATTCTTAGTAACAATAACTTGTTCATAACATTATGTAATGATTAATGCTGGCATGTATGAACTAAGACATACACTGTATCAACATATGTATGTCTATATATATAATATGCTGAATATGTAATAAATGTACACGCATACGTTTATATGTATGTATAATAATATATATATATATATATATATATATATATATATATATATATGAGTGTATGTGTTTGTATGTAACTATAAGTGTGTGTATATATGTGTATACAAGTGTATACGTGTGTGTATGTGTATATGTGTGTGTGAGTGTATATGTAAGTAGGTGTGTATGTGTGTATGATTGTGTGTATGTCTATGTATGTGCGCATACATACGGCGGACTTGTATAATTATTAATTATTAACACGATAATGAACATAAACAATTCATATCGCGATGACGCCAGTGTATACGGGAGCGCCTACATTGTCGTATTCAGTGAACCGTGACGCGTCTAATCGATGCCGATATTTCCCGGCGTCCGAGGAGACTAAGGACCACCCACACAGATCGATGAACCGCTCCTCGTAACCACCACCAGTAGTGATAATGGTAGTGGCTGGGGTAACCTTGGTTACCTAGACCATCTGCTACCGTGAACACTCGGTCTATGCGCCTATACTCTATACGCTTACGAGCAGCTCAGTTATAACTAGTATACCATTACTGTCTAGCTACATACGCTTCAATATCAGCGGCTACTATTCGACGACTTCTAGATATGACTACCTCTTCCTCGCCCACCTCCGTATCAGTTATAGCGATTCTGGTCACGGTCCAGTGGTTAGCGGTCGCGGTGGGCGTGGTTTCCGGCGAAGCGACCTTCAGAAGGGCGTGCGGCTGCGAGAGAAGCTCGGACGGTAAGTGTTCGTACCTGTTGCAGGTCGACGCCGACATCACTAACGGTGGCGGAGGCAGCGAGGGCGGCGATAGATCGAGGTACGACGAGATCGGGGCGAGAATAGACGCACTGAAGCGTGACGCTACGTCGGCGAATATCGCGGAATCTCATCTGGCGGCGAGAATCACCGTTCTGGAGAGCGGTAGCCTCGCTATACTGTTGAAGGACAGCTCGGCCGCGGAGGTGACCGCGCGAAACCGTAGTCACGTGACCTCTAGTGACCTTCAGACGGCTGTAGAAGTCGCAGTGGTTCAAGAGGTCGCCAGCCTAGTAGGGCAACGGTTCAGAGAGCTCGGAGAGAGCGTCGCTAATCTTGAAAATAGGTTGGAACGGCTCGAAAATCTCCCTAGAATATGCAGGTGAGTACTTAGCTATTATCGTGGTTTATATACTATATATTTGTATATACTATATATATATGTTCAAATTATTTTATTATTTATAATATTAGGAATTTTTATAGAATTTATTATTACATAACGATATTGTTAAAATTTATTTTAAATGTATTATTGCAATAGCATTAATAAATATAGTTATAATATTATAACATACACTATTAATAAATCGTTATTAGTAGCTATGCAGTATTGATTATATAAAACTAATCACATTTATTTATATATAATGGATATGTTGTTAAATGTTTCTAGGTAATATAAATTATATTGATAATTTGATAACAGATGATTTATTTGCCAATATGAATTATATTATAACATAATTGTATAGGTCGTAATAATAGAAATGACCCTGCAAATATAAAAATTAAAGATTTTATCCAATAATGTTGTGAAAATATATTCTGTTATTATAATTGTTTTTATATTTTATTTTAGTGGAGTATTTGAATCTATGACTTTAGATATAATTTTTATTTTAATAAAATGACTCTAATATATATTCGAAGCCGCTATCATATTAAGGTATCTATGTTTTTAATGATAACTTTTTATTCAAAATTATATAGATATCATCTAAATACCGTTTTATTGATCCGTACAGGGATTGAACCCGCTTCCTATTACCTGTATGTCTGATGTCTTATACAACTGAGCAATACATGCAGTTATATATACACATATATATATATATATATATATATAAATTATTTGTAAATATATGTATTATGTCTGTATACATATAAATATCATATAAACCCTTTAAATGAATATTAAATATTATAAATTTAATCTAAATTAAAATTACTCCAGAAAAATTAAGTTAAAAAAAAGAATATATTATTAACAATCTATATTTAATAATGAGTTATTAGCGATTAATATATATATATATATATATATATATACATATTATCATAAATATTATTATTGTATACTAATATTATAATAACAATTATTGTCAGTAGGTTTACTAGTACGATGAATGGAATTCAATAATTTATTTAATTATTTTAAACGAGCGATATTATATATTTGTATTAGAATATCATATGATCATAGTGGGTGCAATCAATATTATATAACCCGAGAATAATCAATACATTTACTATGCATACATGATGCATTTACACGATATATATATATATATATATATATATATATATAGTGTATACAATATCGATATACATAATTACTATTGACATATGATAATATGTATACACTAGAGAAGCATAGCACTCATTACGCAATCGACAGTATTGCACATTGTTACATCGCAAGCTATTAGTTAGGTAACAACGCGCTAGATTGCGCTAGAATGTCTTGATCACAATAAAATTCTAGGTAACGATGTAATATGTAGGTTAACATAATTCGAGGTTGACAAATAATTCGATATAAAAATATAATATCGAGGTTAAACACAATTCGAGATACTAGTTATAATAAGTAACACTTTATTGTATATAATTTCAAGTTTATCATTACGTGATTCTATAGAATAATCTGTACTATACTATACTGGTATATCAGTATACTAGTTACATTCTATTGTTACAGTCTATGACCTATATATATATATATATATATATATATATATGTGTCTATGACCTATATATCTTTCGACTATATAGTTGTATCAACGTTACTCGCTAAGGAATACTCTAAAAATAGATAAGTGACTAATCAAGCGTACGACGTATACGTGGATACTTATAAGTGGATATTATGATTTTAATTTAATATTATTGTGGTGGAGTACTTTCATCCCATCCAGAAAATGTAAATGAAGTTTTTACTTATAACCATATATATATGGCTCTAATTTCCCATCAAATCCGCTCTCATGTTAAGGAATGAAAACGAGGTTAATGAGAACAGATCAATATTGTATATATACGCAATTTTATAAGTTCATTTCTAATATTATTTTAAGACCTATTTTAATGGTCCGGACGGGGCTTGAACAGTCTTACTAATTGTTTGTCTGACGCCTTAGCCAACTGTGCCACACAGGCAGTTTTCTGATATACTAGTTTGAGGGGTATCACACATATACTCAGGGACATGTAGAGTCTTCGGAACTTATACCATCGTATCGTAGAGTCCGAGATTTCCCGAGAGTTGCCGAGATCCAGTATACAGTGGACTATAGTCCCAGGGGGTGCTGCAGCCGTACAACCCCTTCATCTTCGCTTGATAAATAGACTCGGATAACTCGACAGCTTTCTCTCATCGTATACATCACCCCGATACAGCGTCACATATATCACTCGCCGCGGTTATATTCCGTTGTTTAATAGTATCTAGAGGTCAGACCCGATAGGCATATCTTTATTATATAATATTATATAACTTATAATATATACATATATATATATATATATATATATATGTATCAATATTGAAGAACACCATACATATCTTAATATTTAAGATGAAAAATTACATTTCCTCTATATAGGATATTATAGTATTATATATATATAATAAAATATAATTATTTAATATATTTAATATTATATATCTATGTAATATATAATATATAACACATAATCTATTATACATGTATTTAATACAATTTAATGTATTTCATTTATAATAATTAAATTCTATTAATTAATTTATTATTAAAAAAAGATATTATTATATAATATGTATAGTTATGTATATATATATATATATATATATATATATATATATATATATATATATATATATACAGTCAACTCTCGGTAAGTCGGACTACGGATAAGTCGGACTTCTCGATAAGTCGGAACCATTTAGTTGGTTTGTTTGGATTTGTATCTAGTTCCATGTTAAATTAATCGGATAAGTCGGATAATTTGGATTGGATAAGTCGGACTTTTCTATAAGTCGGACACATATTATAGTAATTTTTATGATTTTTATACTGGATAAGTCGGAATTTTTATAAATTTTCAGAAATGTTTACTTTAAATAATAAATATTATAATTTTAGTAAGTAATATAATTGAATACAACATTTTCTATTGCTGATTGTTGCATAATTCCATATTTCGGTAACCATTTAACTCGCGCTGAGCATTTCATGCATGAAAAAATATAATACATGTATTATTTGCATGATATTCTTAATCTCGGATAAGTCGGACATCTCGCTAAGTCGAACACTTTTCCCGGTCCCTTGCGAGTCCGACTTACCGGGAGTTGACTGTATATATATATATATGTATACACACACATATATATTAATGTATATATTTATTGTTAGATATTCTATAAATACAAATATATAATTAATTAAAAATATTCATTTGTTTTAAATATCGTGCAGGTACAACGCATCTATATATATACTGCACCGCCCGCCCGCCGATATAATATTGTAGACGTTTACAAAGAAGCACGCGTGACCACGCATTATCGCTCTGGTTTATCGTAACGATTAGCATCGGTAACAATGGTACACGCAGCGGAAGTAGCGGTGGCGGCAGTAGTGGTATCGTTATAATCGAGTGTATAACGAGTCTAATTACCGGTAGGCTATCACGTGGTAGGCTAGCACGTGGGGGGTCACGTGGTGTATCGTTCAAGGGTCAATAACACGATAGGGGTCACTAAGAAAAGAGCATAAAAATACGAGTGCATGCGTGCGATGTGTGTGCGTGTGCGTGTGCGATATTGTGACGATACAATATTGCATAATCACCCGAGGGTATACCGTGTATGTAGAAGTGTAAGCGATGGATATAATCATATTAGAATTATGGAGAATTCATCAGTATGGGATATACAGCTGTAGGTATTATATACTATTAGTGGAAATTATATATATATATATATATATATATATATATAATAATAGTTAATGTATTGATATTTTATAATTATATGAGTATTAATGTATAATTAAATAATAAATAACACGATAATTAATAACTTCAGTATAAATGCGAATTCGTTAAACTTTAGTCGACTCAGATATGAAATCAACTTTATGATTATTATTGTGTAAATATGAATCCATACAACATCAGTAATTATAATACTCTGTAAATGTATATATAAATATATATATATATATATATATATATATATATACGAGAGATATAACAATAGTAGTATATTACATAATATCGACTATCGGCTAGTAATATCTGGATAGCTTGGCACTGCGTCACGTGACCTATACACTATACACTGCGTCACACACACACTGACACTCGCACACAGGTCACGTGGACTTCTGGTCAGCGGTCAAAGGTCATGGATAGAGGACCACAGCATCACGGTGTCCAGTATATTCGGTGTGACCCACGGGTCCAGTAAGGCCAGGATCAACGCCACGGGAGTGGACGCCGCTTGGTGCCCTTGTTAGTCATCGAGAGCGGGTGTTACGTCACTATCAGGTGTTACGTCACTATCGGGTGTTACGTCACTATCGGGTGTTACGTCACTCTCTAGGGTTACGTCACTCTCAGGTGTTACGTCACTCTCAGGTGTTACGTCACTATCGGGTGTTACGTCACTATCGGGTGTTACGTCACTCTCTGATGTTACGTCACTCTCAGGTGTTACGTCACTCTCTGATGTTACGTCACTCTCAGGTGTTACGTCACTATCGGGTGTTACGTCACTCTAAGGTGTTACGTCACTCTCAGGTGTTACGTCACTATCAGGTGTTACGTCACTACCATGTGTTACGTCACTCTCGGGTGTTACGTCACTATCATGTGTTACGTCACTCTCGGGTGTTACGTCACTATCAGGGGTTACGTCACTATCGGGTGTTACGTCACTTTCGGGTGTTACGTCACTCTCTGGTGTTACGTCACTACCAGGTGTTACGTCACTATCAGGTGTTACGTCACTATCGGGTGTTACGTCACTATCAGGTGTTACGTCACTATCAGGTGTTACGTCACTATCGGGTGTTACGTCACTATCGGGTGTTACGCCACTACCAGGTGTTACGTCACTCTCTGGTGTTACGTCACTCTCTGGTGTTACGTCACTATCTGGTGTTACGTCACTCTCAGGTGTTACGTCACTATCGGGTGTTACGTCACTCTCAAGTGTTACGTCACTCTCTGGTGTTACGTCACTATCAGGTGTTACGTCACTATCAGGTGTTACGTCACTCTCTAGGGTTAAGTCACTATCTGGTGTTACGTCACTATCAGGTGTTACGTCACTATCGGGTGTTACGTCACTAGCATGTGTTACGTCACTCTCGGGTGTTACGCCACTCGCAGGTGTTACGTCACTCTCGGGTGTTACGTCACTATCAGGTGTTACGTCACTCTCTAGGGTTACGTCACTACTAGGTGTTACGTCACTATCAGGTGTTACGTCACTATCGGGTGTTACGTCACTCTCGGTTACGTGATAGCGCATGCGCTAGTTAAATAAGTGCATAGTTAATACACTTAATGATGTAATGTCTTTATTAGTTGTTCAGACTATGGGTAAAGTAAACACCGACTGTGCCACCCCCTACCTTATATTATATTGACTCTGTACAATGTAAGGTATAGAGTATAGGTATACTTATGTATACTATAGTATCCGGCTGGATCTTTGTAGTTAGGTTATTTAATATCGCGCGGTTGAGTGGATGATTAAAGTTGTGAAATAAGTAATTTTTGTATTCGGAGTACAGTTATTGTAATATTAAACACATATATATATATATATATATATATATATATATATATATATATATATATATATATATATATATATACATTTAAATTATAACACTTATTTATCAGCAATAACATTAAATCCTACGGAAACAATAAGGACAGGTATAATACATATTCGCATAATTGTGATATTATTTCAGAATATAGATTACTAATTTTAATATATTTACTAACTAACACAGATAACTATAATCATAATATAAATATACTAGAATACAAGCACGTATCGCGATGGCTACTGAAGGCTGTGTGAATACATTCTAGAACAATTAGAACGATTCTATAGAGGTCGTTTATCCCGTATAGTATTACGTAATGCCTAGAGTTATCTATCGGATACAGTAGTGGACAGAGCGGTCGTAGTAGCTGTACGGCGGTCATCTGGCCGAGGTCATCAAGGTCAATGATAGCTATACGGCAATATCGTACGCCGTTAAATATAACCCATCGCTGATAGGTACATTAAGTGCAACACGTACTGTAATATTAGATAGTTGACATCGTTATTATTTACGTCACTTTTTCTAAAATAGATTCTATACATACGATTATATATATATATATATATATATATATATATATATATATATGTTGTGTAACCGTACTCGAGGATTTCAAAGAATAGCTCGCCAAATCTCGCCGAATAGCGCCCTATTGCCCTCTATTCGGTGGGATGCTGACTACGCTTGAAACCGGAAACACGTGGTTGCGGTTAACTATATAGCCTATAGGCGCACGCGCGATGCGAAGCTCTACAGTACAGCCTCCGGGGGCTCCATCTCATCAGGGTTGTACTGTTTCCACGGTATACCGTCATCGCTAAATATACTATTAATTAAACAATATATCGCTCTCCCTCACACTCGCTATATATATATATATATATATATATATATATAGAACATGGGATATAGAAGTGTATGGAAAGATATATATATATATATATATATATAAATAGATAACTCAGATGTCCATATTGGAGTATATGGTAGTATATATTAGCTAATATGAAATGAATACTTCGGAAAATAAACCATTTAATGTTTTATTTAATCAATTGATTATTAAAACGTTTTATGTATATACTAGAGATTAATTGTAGCTATTATTTATACTACTTTAATACTATAGTTGTATAATTTCATTAATCCACATATTTATTTAATCAATAAACAATATAGTATAGGATAATAATTCTAAAATTTATATAATTGTTAAGATAAACTAAATTATGGACAAGATAAATATGTATATACTTTGTGAAATAATAATAATATTCTAAGACACAACATCAAGCCACTACAAAGTTAGAGACTACCTCGACATGTTTCAATCTAATACTGCAGTGAGTAGACATGCATTAGGTATGCCACGATTAATCATAATTAACTCATCACACACGCCCCTATTGGGTAGACATTTCAGGATATTAACGATTATAACATAGTGAAATGTCTACCTAAATCGTTGTAAGAAGAGGTAATTATGATTAACCTATATATATATATTGGTATACCAATACATACACGACTTCGCAATTGAATAATGCTCGTAAGGAAATACGACTATAGTCCTTATATACAGAATTATTATAATAATATATTTATGCTCGGATTTAATTCATCTCCTCGAAATCATACGTTCAGTATACTTATATATAAAGATTTCTACGTCAATTACGGATAACATGGTTACTTGTAGTAATACATTTAGCATACGGAAATAGGAATATACTTCCCAAGTAACACAGATTGGGTCAAACTTGGTCCATACTTGGTTCACAAATAAAATACTTGCTTCATAGTTGGTCATATTGACTTAATTCAAAAATCTGGTTCAAAACTTAAGTCAAACTAAGTATTTTTAATTTTATATAACTTAAGTCACTGTAACTTAAGTTATTTCTTAAGTCTAACTTAATTCGAAATGACTTAAGTTTTTAAGGCATGAAAAACTTAATTTATGACTTAGGTCAAACTTAAGTCAACTGAACTAGGTTTTATTTTGTGTATGACTTAAGTTATAACTTAAGTCAAAATTAAGTCAGCTGAACTAGGTTTTATTGTGTGTATGACTTAAGTTATAACTTAAGTTAAAACTTAAGTCAAACTTAAGTCAGCTGAACTAGGTTTTATTGTGTGTATGACTTAAGTTATAACTTAGGTCAAACTTAAGTCAACTGAACTAGGTTTTATTGTGTGTATGACTTAAGTTAAAACTGAAGTCAAACTTAAGTCAGCTGAACTAGGTTTTATTGTGTGTATGACTTAAGTTATAACTTAAGTTAAAACTTAAGTCAAACTTAAGTCAAACTTAAGTCAGCTGAACTAGGTTTTATTGTGTGTATGACTTAAGTTATAACTTAGGTCAAACTTAAGTCAGCTGAACTAGGTTTTATTGTGTGTATAACTTAAGTTATAACTTAGGTCAAACTTAAGTCAACTGAACTAGGTTTTATTGTGTGTATGACTTAAGTTAAAACTGAAGTCAAACTTAAGTCAGCTGAACTAGGTTTTATTGTGTGTATGACTTAAGTTATAACTTAGGTCAAACTTAAGTCAACTGAACTAGGTTTTATTATGTGTATGACTTAAGTTATAACTTAGGTCAAACTTAATTTAAATGAAATAAGTTTTATTGTGTGTATGACACATATAATATATTATATTATATTAAAAAAGATAATTATGTTTTGTTATAAAAAGTGTCATAACAGAGATTAACATTGTATTTACAGTGCATCTTATTATAATCAAGTGATACACCAACTGTCTTGATATATTTTATATAAATATTTAATTATATTGTATATAGTTTTGATTTAATTATATTTATAATTAGAATATATATTATAATTTTCTTTATAATTAAATAAAAACTATATAGATAAATATTAATAGGATAACATCAATAACTTAAGTTGAACTTAAGTCATATAACATACGTTTATAATATATTTAAATATATAATAATAATAATAATAATAATAATAATAATAATAATAATAATAATAATAATAATAATAATAATAATAATAATAATAATAATAATAATAATAATAATAATAACAATAATAATAATAATAATAATAATAATAATAATAATAATAATAATAATAATAATAATAATAATAATAATAATAATAATAATATTATTAATATATATATTAAATGGTATATAATATATATATATACATATAATAAATAATATATTATACACTTATGATACATGACTTAAGTTCAACTTAAGTTGTTGATGTAAGTATTATTATTAAGTTTATATCATTATTTTATTATAGAAAGAATAAAATATTATAACTTTTAATTATTTTGAAATATTGATTTAATTTTTATATATGCAAATTAATTAATAATTATAATTTTAATTAATATATTTAAGTTAATATACTGTTTTTAATAAATAAAATATTATTTTAAAAAGTATAATTATTTAAGTAATACTATATTTTACTACATTATCATTGAATTAGGTTTTATATTGGTCCATACTTGGTTCACAGAATTAGGTATTATTTGGTCCATACTTGGTCCATACCTGGTTCGCTGAATTAAGTTTTATATTGGTCCATACTTGGTTCGCTGAATTATGTTTTATATTGGTCCATACCTGGTTCGCTGACTTAAGTTTTAAATTGGTCCATACCTGGTTCGATGACTTAAGTTTTAAATTGGTCCATACCTGGTTCGCTGACTTAAGTTTTAAATTGGTCCATACCTGGTTCGCTGACTTAGGTTTTATATTGGTCCATACCTGGTTCGCTGACTTAGGTTTTCGGTATCACAGGTTACTAACTTTTGAACCAAGTTTGACTTAAGTCAATATGACTTAAGTTTCCTAAGTCTTGAACCAACTTTTGGTTACTTGGGTTGTACTTCACAGTTCAACAACTTATCCTAAGATGTATATGGTAATAGCTATAGACACACATAGGTGATTTAACGATATGAATATACACGCTAATGCATAGTTAGAGCCTCCACGGATTAGAACACGTTGAATACGCATAGTTAACGATTAGGTTATGTTTAGTTTCAGAACATAAACGTTCGAGTTAACGTCAAGTTATTCCTGGTTCGTAGCTTATCAATATTTCCCAGAGTCCTTATTAGTTTTCTTAGTTTGTACTAATAATAACATTATTATTATATTTGAACTTAAAGGGGGTACTTGCTTCTACGTGAACTATATAATACCTTATAAGGATATTATAGGCGTATATCTATAGATAGGAATTCACATACAGTATTCAAGTTTAATTAAGTTATTACCACTTTTATAATATGTAGTCATTTATAAAAAGATTTTGAATATTTAATATATATATCATTTAATAAAACTATTATTTCGAATAATTAAAATATCACGCACATTATTTGCATATATTCTATAGAATAAAATGATTTAGCAAAATTTATTGCGTATATGCAATACATTTTACTAATCCATTTAACATATTACTGCAAATATATATACACATATATATATATATATTGAATTTAATTATTTTAGTTGAACCAAATGACGAATTGGAATGGTTGGCATTTGACCTCGGACGACAAGTTGAACTCTACCAGCTGGTGACCCGAGGTCGTAAAGACTACTACCAATGGGTCACCGAGTTCATGATACAATACAAAGACCACAACGACGAATGGAGAACGTACGAGAACGTGGTCGGAGAGGATATGGTTTGTTGATCACGTGGTAATTAGATTACACATTCAGTTACGTAACAATCAATCCTGTTATTCTATTATCGTATACGTCTTCCTATCAGTTGTATATACCACGACATCCGATAACTATTATTGGATTTATTGTCGTTCGGAATATGTGTAGCTATGTTATTATTATAATATAAGATATATTATCTATTAGTGTTTCGAATATATATATATATATATATATATATATATATATATATATATATATATAACGAATATTATTATATGGTAATTTGTAAAATATAACTATATATACGTAATGTTATATATAAATAACATTACTGAGCTGTTTAGGTTAATAGTGGCTCTTTTAGGTTAATAGTGGCTCTTTTAGATTAATAGTGACTTATATATGCAATATATCATCGTTTATTTTATAATTAATTAATAAATAATAACATGTTTATATTATATATATATATATGTTTATAAAGTAATAACTCGTTTATGTATAGATTTATAATAATAATAAGAATAATAATAATAATGATATATATTAGAATAATTGACATTTTCTTCTATTAATTTACAAGTATAGTTATGTTGTCCTCCTAAAAGCTTCAAAGTACAGCTTCATATGTTCTGTTGTTGTCGCACAATGTGTAATTATAATGATTAATATGTTGCTTGTTGTTCTAAACAATTATTTATAAATGTCTATTAGCGAAACAGGATAACTTCCTCCTTATAAATAGGAAAGTCTATAGACTGTACACAAATACCGATCTCCTCTCGTATCTCAATATATATAAGATATATAATTATAATTACATAGAATATTAGTAATTTTATGGTAAATATGAATATGTATTTTTTATCATCAAACTATTTGATACGTATCAGTACTGGTATTGTCATGTGATAACTTGTATTACTAGTGGGTTATTATTTAAATATGTTAATTACAACTTTTTTAAATCATCGTAAATACTTTATTATTTCAAAAAAAAATCAATAATATAAATAATAAAATTTGAAAGTATTAACTCATATATATATATATTAATTGTATTACTATTCATATGCTATTTACAATTACCGACCCCTTGAATTACCTAAATACCAACCACATGGTTTATAATATCGAATACAAATATATCCGTATTTTCATTTAATTATTAGTAATTTTGCCCAATGATTTTGCGAATCAAAGATATATCACTCGTATCTATTTACGTGTAATACATTTAATTGCTGAATAGTAATAATGAATAGTAAATATAGGTAGAAATATTATCGTTATAATTTCAATAGAGGATTATCAAAGTATTGTTACATAATACTTTAGAATATTATAAAAAAAAAAAAATTTACATTGAAAATGGATTTATTGATTTATTATATGTATCGAATATGGTAGTATATTTTGAGAAAAAAGGTTATAATTATAAAATAATGTTATATTTTAAAACAAACACTATAAATTAAATATATATTATATTCAAAATATCCATAAAACAGGTCTTAAAATAATAGTTAGAAATTTATGATCTTATATAATTGTGTGTAAATAAATTATCGGCTCTCATTGAAACTATGGATGCCTTAACATAAGAGGGGTTTCGAAGGGACACTAAAGCCATATATGATTATAACTTAAAACTTCATCTCAGTTTCTGGATGGGATGAAAATACTCCACCAAAATAAAAATAACAATATATATAGTTGTACATTCTAAAATGGTGTATATATAAGTATACTTATCAACATGATTTAGCGTGGGTATATGAATAACTATCTATTTATTAATTTAAATAGTTTATTGTATATATTACTATCATAATTAATAGCGAAAATAGCATGATTTTAATGATATATAGAGACGTATTTATCTTATATATATATATATATATGTATTTATATGATATACCGGCTACTATCATTAATATACAAACTATGTTACACAATGTACCATGCATCTGTATGATAATTCATTATTATTACGTAATAGTATACGTCGTCAATAATCCAAGATAATATATAAAGTAATTGATATCTATATATATATAACATTATATGCTATTAATTTGATGTATGTGTATCATTGATTGAGATCAATATCTATAGTTAAACTATTATAATACATCTAGTAACTATTGATATTGTCATTCATATCATACTTATCACGATTATTATCAACATAATGATCTACAATTTATACTGAGATTATATCATATATATTGAATAACAAATAAATAATAATTTAATAATACATAAGATATGTAAAATATATCAAACGTAATATATTAATAAAATTAATATTATATTGTATATTTTAATTTAATATTTATTATTCGTGTTATGGTTAATTAATTATAGATAAATAGGTATTATTTTGTTCTACTTATATAATTGAAATAATATCAAATTTAATCAATGATGATATATTTCACTATTATATATTCAATAAATTTGACAAATTATAATATGTATTATATAATATATAAATATATTTATATATATAATAATATATTTAATATGTGGAGTTCAATAATGTCAATAAATTCACATACACACTTAAATCACTATCGCGATACATAACCAGAACGACATCATTATTTCAAAATGCACTCCACCCTAATATATATATATATATATATATATATATATATATATATATATAATTATCATGGCATTTATGCCAATTGTTAATTATCCATAGTTAATTATGTTATACATGTTAACCATAGTTAATCATATTATACATGTAGTAGTAATAGTATTTATTTATACACAAAGATTAATATAATATTCTACAAGGTGTTTTACCGTTTATGTGTTTTACTGTTTTACTACATGTACTTTTTAAAATGTACTACTACTTCATTAAGGGTACGTTTTTTGTAACATACCAACCTACCTACCAACGTCCACCTGTATGCTTATACATGTAAACTCAGGTGGTACGTCGGTACTACTATCGGTCGACGTCCCATCCTAACGTGCCATCTGCATCTACATGTATAATCATTCATACGGGACCTTGGGAAGTTGGTACGTTACGAACAAATACTTGCTAACTTGGGACCTTGGGAAGTTGGTATGTTACAAAAAACGCAACATAAATAACATATAATAATATATTGTATAATGGAAGGTAAACAAGTCATGACACTCGTTATTTGCTAGGAACGTTAATATATTAGTAAACTAGGTATACAATATACTATACATACTATAACTTATAACATATATAGTACAATAGTATATAGTACATACATATAAGTAATATTTTCACAAGAATCAGCTGTCTATAAATACCATAGTACACATATATATTATTGTAAATAGATACCATTCATTCTTTGTTCATTATATATTTATTATGTAGTAAT
Source organism: Osedax fenrisi (assembly GCA_964019155.1). Classification (NCBI taxonomy): domain Eukaryota; kingdom Metazoa; phylum Annelida; class Polychaeta; order Sabellida; family Siboglinidae; genus Osedax; species Osedax fenrisi. The sequence goes on from OZ025243.1 coordinate 32,319,723, forward strand.
ATATTTATTATTAAATGAAATCCACCCACACATATACACACATATATATACATATATATATATATATATATATATATATATATATATATATATATATATATATATATATATATATATATATATATATATATATATTTAAAAGCATATCAGAATGTCAAATAAATAAGAAATAAAATAGTATTTTATATTCCATTTTATATGCCGACTTATAAACGCATAACTATTATAGTACGCTATAGTACGCTATAGTACGCTATAGTACGTTATAGTACTAACATAACTATTATAGTACTACCAGTACCGAC
>OZ025243.1:32322527-32382527 GCA_964019155.1 Osedax fenrisi
TACTTATAAAAAAAATACTAACATATTAAACAAAATATATAATAAAAATAAAAATACAATTAATCATGATAATTTCTTATTTGCTAGATCTCAATACCGTAAACAAATGAAATCTCAAAAAACAATGTACTATAATAATAAAATTAATTTATATAAAAATGATTCTAAAAAACTTTTTAAACTTACTAATCAATTAATGGGAAGGAACAAAAGAAAATCTTTTCCTCCTCAAAAAAATAATCTACTAGTTAATAAATTCTCAAATTTCTTTGATAATAAAATTTCCAACATATGTGATAATATCTCGAAAAGTAAATCTGTAAATAAATCTATCAATATAAATTGTTTTGATACATGTTCATTTCCCAATAATAATTTTAATAATTTCATAACTCCAACACATACTGAAATATATAATTTGATAATTACCGCCAAATGTACTTCACCAAATGATCCATTACCTCTCTCTATTACTAAAAAAATTATTAACACTTTAACACCTCTATATCATAAAATTATTAATATTTCACTAACTACTGGCATTATACCACCTGAATTAACACATGCTATAATAACTCCCATTTTAAAAAATGCATCTTTAGATGATTCTATTTTATCTAATTATCGACCTCTATCTCAATTACCATTACTCTCAAAGATTCTAGAAAAAGTTATCTATAAACAGCTCATATCTTATCTTGACTATAATGATTTATTTGATAATTACCAGAGTGCATACCGTAAACATCATAGTACTGAAACTTCCATTATTGCACTTACTGATAGCCTTCACCATTCACTTGACAACCACAAATCTTTGCAATTATTATTTATTGATACGACTGCTGCATTTGATACCATTGACTTTACTATATTACTATCTAGACTTTCCAATATTGGTATTACTGGAACTGCTTTCAATTGGTTTAAATCTTTCATTACTACTAGAACATACTCTGTTAAAATTAATTCTTCATTTTCTCAACCCTATCCACTAAATTTCGGTGTCCCACAAGGTTCTGTCCTTTCTCCAATTCTATTTTCTATATATCTACGACCTTTATCAAAATTACTCCAATCATATACTTTACTAAAATATAATATATATGCAGATGATATTGTATTACACATATTTGCAACTAACTCTACACAAAATAATTATTTTCAAGACTGTATTAATTCTACTACTAACTGGCTTACTAATAATAACTTACTAATAAATTCAAATAAAACTAAACTAATTAATATTTCTAGAACTCGCACTGCATTTCCAAATATCTATATCGGTACAGATAATATTACTCCTATTACTAGTACAAAGTATCTTGGAATAACTATTTCACAAGATATATCGACTGAAATACATGTAAAAGATATACTTAAGTCTGCATCATATAATGTTTACAATTTAAAAAAAATTCGCCCTTTCATTTCACTAAATACAGCTAAAATATTATCTACTTCACTAATTATTTCTAAACTAAATTACTGCAAATCTTTTCTTTATAAAATTAATACTACATTACTAAAAAAATGTGATTCCGTTATAAATAGGTGCATTCGAATTATATTTAAAATTCCTTATACTGATTATTCTACAAGTATTTCTGAACTTCGTTCTAAAATCAATTGGCATAATACTAAGCAATCTATTATATATAAAATACTCACTATAACGCATAAAGCTATAGTATTTAAGAAACCTATGTATATATATATAATATGCTACAGTTATCTATTAATAACTCGCAATTGAGATCTAATTCTACAATTAACCTTGAACTACCTAAAATTAATTCTTCAATATATGGCGAGCTATCTTATCGGTGGTATGCCCCTTACCTTTGGAACAAACTTCCATCCAACATTAAGAATATGATTAACCATTATACGTTCAAGAAACATTTACATCGTTATATATTAAATAACTATTGATTGTAATAATTGTATAATAATATTCTAAAGTTTATAACATATACGAAAGTATTGTATGTATCTGTATATTTGTGTATATTTATTTATATACGTTTATATATTTATATACACATATATGTATGTATATATTTATCATGTTATGTTTTTAAATGCTAAAAACAATTAGTAATATTTGTTCTGTTTAATTTATTCGTTCACTCTCTAAGAATGTTTATAAAACACTAATGCAGTGTATAATAAACTATTTACATTTACATTTACTACTACTACTACTACTACTACTACTACTACTACTACTACTACTACTACTACTACTACTACTACTACTACTACTACTACTACTACTACTACTACTACTACTACTACTACTACTACTACTACTACTACTACTACTACTACTACTACTACTACTACTACTACTACTACTACTACTACTACTACTACTACTACTACTACTACTACTACTACTACTACTACTACTACTACTACTACTACTACTACTACTACTACTACTACTACTACTACTACTACTACTACTACTACTACTACTACTACTACTACTACTACTACTACTACTACTACTACTACTACTACTACTACTACTACTACTACTACTACTACTACTACTACTACTACTACTACTACTACTACTACTACTACTACTACTACTACTACTACTACTACTACTACTACTACTACTACTACTACTACTACTACTACTACTACTACTACTACTACTACTACTACTACTACTACTACTACTACTACTACTACTACTACTACTACTACTACTACTACTACTACTACTACTACTACTACTACTACTACTACTACTACTACTACTACTACTACTACTACTACTACTACTACTACTACTACTACTACTACTACTACTACTACTACTACTACTACTACTACTACTACTACTACTACTACTACTACTACTACTACTACTACTACTACTACTACTACTACTACTACTACTACTACTACTACTACTACTACTACTACTACTACTACTACTACTACTACTACTACTACTACTACTACTACTACTACTACTACTACTACTACTACTACTACTACTACTACTACTACTACTACTACTACTACTACTACTACTACTACTACTACTACTACTACTACTACTACTACTACTACTACTACTACTACTACTACTACTACTACTACTACTACTACTACTACTACTACTACTACTACTACTACTACTACTACTACTACTACTACTACTACTACTACTACTACTACTACTACTACTACTACTACTACTACTACTACTACTACTACTACTACTACTACTACTATTACTACTACTACTACTACTACTACTACTACTACTACTACTACTTCTACTACTAATACTACTACTACTACTACTACTACTACTACTACTACTACTACTACTACTACTACTACTACTACTACTACTACTACTACTACTACTACTACTACTACTACTACTACTACTACTACTACTACTACTACTACTACTACTACTACTACTACTACTACTACTACTACTACTACTATTACTACTACTACTACTACTACTACTACTACTACTACTACTACTACCACAAGTTATCCGAGGTGACACCTTCTCTCTACATAGTTACTTAGTAGAAATGTTCCCGAACACCTCACGCGATATTTCCTAGTATTCCCTGTAATATTCTCGCGCGCGTTATTCGATAAATCCACGTGACATATATAAAAGCACTAGCACTTATGCACGCGACAGTACACACACATGGCCGCGGGCTACTTATTATATCTGCTTATTATACCTATAGGTGGCTGGACGACGTCCATTGGATAGTGCACACGTGTGTCTACATTGTCTACCTATGATGAGCGATAATAGGCATGCAGATAATTATAATATAATAATAATTATGATAATAATACATACTATAATAACAATAATATTATTAATAATAATAATAATAATAATAATAACAATACTCTTATTAATTATACTAATACTAATATATGTATTATAATAATGAATTTAATTGACAATTTTTATGATAATTAATAACAATAATAATACCAAATAGTTTGTAATTTTTAATGACAACATAAATAATAAACGACGTTTTCAAAAATAAGCGTAATATTCAAAAATATATATATCAACACATAATATATCTTTAATTTTATTAATTTTAATAATATATCCTTAGTTTTACAATTCGAGATTTAAAACAATTTAACATCGAATAATATTTGGAGTTATATTCACGTATACAATGACTTTTAGAATATTTAATAATATTATTAATATACTTAAAATAAAATATATGACTGCATATTAATAAAATTACGAGTAATAGCTATAGATATACACTAGAATGTACACTATATTGTAGTTTGTATTAATGAATATATATATATATATATATATATATATATATTTATATTGTTATTGTTATTGTTATTGTTATTGTTATTGTTATTTTTATTGTTATTGATATTTTATTTCGTGAAATACTTTCCTTGAAATGACATATTATATATATTATTTTACATTATATATATATATATAGAGTACAATACATTACAAATATTAATATATGGATATGTTAACATGTAAGCTTAAATTAGTTAAATATACGATTGCATTACTTCATTAATTTTTTTTTGTTATTTTTATTTGGTGGAGTCCTTTCATCCCATCCAGGAACTTAGATTAAGTTTTCACTTATAACCATATTACTCTATATTCCATTCGAAGCGTTACTAATATTAATGAATCCATGGTTTTAAGATAGCCGATCATTTATATATACACAATTACATAATATCACTTCTAAATATTACGTATCGGTCTAAGACATATGTATCGATCTAAGACATATGTATCGGTCTAAGACATATGTATCGGTCTAAGACATATGTATCGGTCTAAGACATATGTATCGGTCTAAGACATATGTATCGGTCTAAGACATATGTATCGGTCTAAGACATATGCATCGGTCTAAGACATATGTATCGGTCTAAGACATATGTATCGGTCTAAGACATATGTATCGGTCTAAGACATATGTATCGGTCTAAGACATATGTATCGGTCTAAGACTTATGTATCGGTCTAAGACATATGTATCGGTCTAAGACATATGTATCGGTCTAAGACATATGTATCGGTCTAAGACATATGTATCGGTCTAAGACATATGTATCGGTCTAAGACATATGTATCGGTCTAAGACATATGTATCGGTCTAAGACATATGTATCGGTCTAAGACATATGTATCGGTCTAAGACATATGTATCGGTCTAAGACATATGTATCGGTCTAAGACATATGTATCGGTCTAAGACATATGTATCGGTCTAAGACATATGTATCGGTCTAAGACATATGTATCGGTCTAAGACATATGTATCGGTCTAAGACATATGTATCGGTCTAAGACATATGTATCGGTCTAAGACATATGTATCGGTCTAAGACATATGTATCGGTCTAAGACATATGTATCGGTCCGGACTAGGCATGTACTATTACACGTGTGTCTAGCGCATTGACCAGTTGACCCACACAATTAGTTGTATATAATATTATATATATATATATATATATATATATATATATATATATATGTACATATATACATATGATATATTATTTATAGTTGTTATTTATATGCATGGGTAATAAAGAGAGAGAGAGAGAGAGAGAGAGAGAGAGAGAGAGATAGAGAGTGTTACTATAGCTACTATAGTAGCACATATTTATATGGAAGGAAAGATATAACACTTACGCGAAATCATGTAATTCGTTTTTGTACAGAACACATGAATAGCGCTAATAATTAGATCAATTTTCGGATAAATGTATATGTATATTTTCAAACTGTGATTTTGTAAAAATATATAAAAAAATTTATTTTAATTTATTATTTATACGATGAAAACTAAGTAGTAATTACTAATATATATAACAAACCAATAGAATAGTTTAGTTTTAAATACTATATACATATAATTGAGGTGAATAAAGCTAGCTTATATTGAATGTGAATAATGAATACAATGTTGTATGCAAATAGCGATATTCCCTTTCCTATTTCAGTGATTTCGATACTACTACTACAACAGAGGTGCTGTTAACTATTGCTCACATTGCGTAGATAGGGAGCGTTATATCTTTGCTTCGCAAAATCTTCGCTAGTTGTCATATATACCTATAGTCATATAAATCAACACTCCGAGTGCTATCTATGTGAGAATTACGCATGCATATTCATTATAATATTAAGGCTATATACCGGGATGTCTAATGTATAATAATAGGGAAAAATACCATAATTCTAAAGACTACTTCTCATTCAATAATTAATGAATCGACCTAAAATAAATTGTAATTTATTTAGTGTTAAATTAAATTTATTAACTGAAATTTAACTAAATTTACTAATGTATTAATTAATACATTATTGATTGATTGATTGTTACTTTTTTTAAGCAAATATATATATATATATATATAGTCGAAATATATGATCGAATGTATAAAGTATAAATATTTTCTAACAAATATTATAGAAATAAACAAAGAATAATACGAAATTAAAAATTAAATAAATTAATACGTTTTACAGTTACCGTAAAATTAATCTTAAATAGAAATAAATTATATAGTAAAAATTATCGAAAATAGGAATAAAATGCACTGTTTTGTTAAAGGTTATCGACATATTTAATTTAAATGCATTATTAATTAAATAATTTAATATTTAAATAATACATTTAAATATATTACAAACAAGAAATGTTAAAAATCAAATAAACCAATACTATTATGAAACTAACAAATAATGTAATACTTATCACTTTTACAATCTGTAATAATAATAGATTATTAATTTTATATTTGAATATATACTATTGTACAATAAATTTTAAATATATTGATATTTTTATTTGGTTAAGTCCTTTCATCCCATCCAGGAACTTATATGAAGTTTTCACTAATAACCATATATGACACTAATGTCCCTTCGAAGCCGCTCTCATATTAAGGCATCCATGGTTTTAACGAGAGCCGATAATTTATTTATACACAATTATATAAGATCACTTCTAAATAATATTTTAAGACCCATTTTATAAAATTAATTAATGGTCCGGACAAGGCTCGAACCCGGGTTCGGCCGTGTCCTACTGCTTGTGTGCTGACGCATTAGCCACTGAGCCACACAGGTAGTTATTAAATTATATATATATATATATATATATATATATATATATACTCAGACATATATATAAAAAGCAAACGTTTAAAATATAAGATACATATAATAATACGAAAAAAAAACAGATTTTGTTTATTTATCTTAAGATATTTTAAGATATTTAAATTTTAATTGTATTTAATTGCCTTAAATGATAGTTATTATAATTATGCATTATATTTAATATTGTATAATTACCCTAGTTTTAAAATTATTCGAAATATTAAGGATTCAGATATAATTACATCTGTATAATTATTTAAAAATTTTTAAATGTGATTAGATCTATTTTCAATCTTCTAAGTTCAATTGATTCTAATTTAAAATATTCCAATATCTCTTTATATGCATATATAAATCATGATTTATAATTAATATTTGATGAATTTGTATATCCTAGACATCTTGTAATTAATCTTCTAGTAAATAATCTTTGCACTATTTCAATTTGATCTACGACACTATTAAATTTACTAACTTTTGTAAAAGGTGACCAAATTATGGATGCATATTCTAAAATTGGTCTGCAATAAATTGAATATACATTTAATAATGCTCGAGAGGATTTTTTAATAATTCATCTAATAATTAAATTCAAAGATAAATATGCCTTTTTACAAATATAATTATAATCATATACATTTTATTATAATCAACAAAGATTTTGCGAAGCAAAGATATAACACTCCCTATGCATGCAACGTAATTTAGTAATAGCCCCAACCGCTGCTAGCAGTAGTATCGAAATCACTGAAATATATTGATGGTTCGGCTCTGTTTGCATACAACAATGTTTTCATTGCTCTATTAAATTACATGCAATATAAATTAGCTTTTACTCACTAAATATATACTTATAGTATTTAAAACATACATATCATATTTGTTTGTTATATATTAGTAATGAACACTTAGTTTTCATCATATAAATATTAATTTAAAGCATATTATTTAACATTTTAAAAGTGGTTAAATCTATAGTTAAATACGAATTTACATTATAAACAACGCATAGTTCCTAAATGTAACCCGCTATAGGTGGCACCAGGGTATTGTGTATACAAATTAGAATTATACGATTTCGCGTAAGTGTTATATCTTTCCTTCGGAAAATCTTTGTAATCAATATGTATATTAAATAAAAGGATATTCTCAAATATTATGTCTAAATATTTATAAAAATAAACATATTCTAATTGAATATTATTTATAAAATTGTGATGGATAACCTTTCCTAAATTCATAACTTATACTCATAACTGAACATTTTTATAAAGAACTATTTAATTTCCATTTATTTGCCAATTATGAATTATAAATTATTGTTGTATTAAATTGTATATATTATTAGTAATATCATCATGTATACACATTTAACATAACCATTAATACTATACTTGTTATATGTTATAGTTATTGTGGTATAATCTAAATAAATTATCTATTTATTTTCTCCTTCTAAATAGGAATATCTTGATAAAACGCACGTACTTATTTTCTATATCGACAGTACACTTATAACGACATTTTTGGATCTTTCAGAGCCATGTCATTGCGAATGTCACCGTATAGATATATTTAATTATTTACCGGTTTATTATTATAAAATATTATATTATATATATTTGTTATGATTTTTGATGTTTACTGATATTTTGGATATATTTGTATTGTTTTGAATTTCATTTTTTTATATAAAATATAAATGTATTATTACAAAATATATCATCTATATGGATAACAATAATGTAATAACAGATCATTTTCTAAATTATTCACTGAATATGATACTATATAGTTAATATTAAATGCATTATATAAGTACTATTATAATTCATTGATAAATATGTACTAATGTATACATTTGAATTATAACGCGTATCTGCAATTAATAAATCCTAAGGAAACATGAAGGACAGAACATATTCTCATAATGGTGAAATTATTTCAGAATATAGTATACTAATTTATAATATAAGTATCTTAAGTTTAAGCTTATACTAACTAACACTCATAAAAAAGGATATATATATACACGTGTATATATGAATAAATATTATATATATATACAATAGATCACAGTGGAAATACTGAGATGCGTATGTAAATCTCCTATATTCTCAGTATATATACGAGATACAAACAATACCCTGCGGGCGTAAACCTCTTAGGTCGCCGCTGAATGACGATTACTGACTAACACCTACACCCACGCATCCACCCACACACCCACACTTAAACACACCAACGCACATCCATTCACACATAGGCGTGTATACTTATACACACACGCTCGTAAAGCTTATCGGTTCGATATCGGTGCTATCCCGAGAAGGGAAACTGTACTGGTACTGTACTAGTACGGGAACGCGAATCGATCAATCACTTTATTGGATGGCGCGTAGTCAACGATTCGGATTCGACGGACGATCCCGCACTTTATCGAGTTCTCTCGCGCGCGCCGCGGATTGCGTGCGTTACCGATCTTCGTAGCTTCGAAAGACGACGCCGTATTCTATATATAGAATTTCGATTTCTACGGGTCTCCGGGGAGAGATTCTCCGCGTCGACAGATAACTAATTGCGATGTATTAGCCGGCTAATTATCTATGTAGATGTGCGAGATATCCAATTTACATCGGTGCCAATACTGCGTGGTCATACTACATCGCCGACAACATACAATTAGTAAATATAATTATGATTTGTAAATAATACACGAATATATATATTTACATAATAATAATATTTATTATAAGTTTTTGTTTTCTGTGCATTAAATGTGAAAATACTTGTTTTAGAATATGTAAGTTATTATTTGACGATCGCGAAACAATTTATACATTGTAAATATAAATGGATCCCATTGACAGAGTGACAGAGCGAGCGGTTTCATCGTTTAAGTTGATATCACGGAATATAAATGGTGAAAATCTGTATTTTTTCTATATTAGTGACAAATGTGTATTTAGAGGGATAACTATTTCAATATATTGACATTAACCTACAACAATGTAAATAACAATATTCTAGCGCAGTGTATACTATTTACCCAATAGATAAGAAACATGTTATCAGTATCAGTATATATGACACATGTTATCAGTATGCATAATAGGTGCATAGTAACTGTCTTAAACGTGTCATTTTCCGAATAATAATCGTTATTTAATTTCGGAGAACTAAACAATATATCGTGTATTTCTGATGTTTACGTACATTTTTAATTTGAGATTAATACAATACAATTTAAGTAAATGGTAGATTTGTACAGCCCAACTCATACCCATGTGTAACCAGAAATTACAAATACATATAATTGATTCGGATTCTACGTACCCGAATATTTATTGAATAACTGTGCGACCATTCGTAGGGGAAAGCGGACACCTAATACGGGTGACACTTTAACAATAAATAGCTTAACATTTTATAACTCATTATTTTTATTCTAAAATTACAATATATTAATATTTTATGATTATAGAAATTATTGTGATTTTAAAATTTTATTTAATCTATTAATTCCATAGATAACGGGGGTGTCCGTATTCTGTACCCATGTCCGAATACGGACACCCTATATACCACTAGATAAACTATATATTATTTATAAATAAATCAGACAAATTACAATTACATTATTTATAATTAATTTTATGAATAAATTATTCTAATTTAATTAGTTAATAATTTTTTATTTTTATTATTTTTTAATTAATAATACAATTTAAGTATCTAAATAATAAAAAATGTAGATTTATCTTTATTGGTGGTATTAATATTATAACACACACTATTTTTTATGAATATAAGAATAATTCATATGCTGCGCGCTAATTGGTTATAGGGTGTCCGTATTAAGACATCTAGAGTATCCGTATTAGGAACTTATATGACCTCTAGATATATGCTTATAACTTAATGAATATTTGATAACAAATATAGAAAAAATATATATACAATGCTTTATTTTTTAATAATATAATGTTATATTTTATATCGATACATTTGTATATTCTTGAGAAGGTTTTAAGTTGAAATTTTTTTTTCATAAATTTGAAAACCTAATACAAAATCAGTTTATTGGATATATCAGCAATATTCTGAATAATAAAAAAATAAAAAATACTTTTTTAGATTATTTATATAATTATAAATATTTTAATAAATATATATTTTTTTGTAGGATTTATGGTTTCTGAGATACAGAGAGTGTCCGTATTCTGGCACTATCCGTATTCGGTTACTTTCCCCTATTCCATTTTTGTTAATATTCGATTATTTATCGATAGACTTTACACCATTAATGTGAACCTGCATGGGTTGCCCATATATGGGCATATAGGCTTCTATCACTGTAATATTCTTCAATGTACATTTCACGTATATATTATATTAGAGAACATGGAAATATATATATATATATATATATATATATATTTATATATTTATAATTTACGATCTTGTAAATCAACATCATCATTTAAAACATTATTAAAAACTCATTTATTTATAATTGCATATGAGTTATAATGTAATTTTTATTATTTAATATATCACGAGCATATATTACCTTGTCTTTATATTATATTACCATGTTATGTTATACAAACAATTTTGTTAACCTTCATTTAAAAAGTGTATAAACCCAAATAAATAATAATAATAATATATGTACTGATAAATATATTAATGTATCCTACTAACATATATTATATATTAAGTATTATCATATAGTAAACTATAATATGGATAATAATGTATGATGTTTAATCAGCTTTCATTGTTATTAAATTATGTATTATTTTCGTTTATATTTACATATATATATATTTATATGTATATACATCTTACTCAATTTTTATCATTTATATATAATATTATATACGTATTTATTATTATATATATATATATATATATATATATATATATATATCTAAATCAGCTAACTACCACCTCTTCAAAATTCGTCGCATAATAAAAGACTTAACACGCCCTCTTACAACTGTCCTCATAAACGCACTCGTCCTCTCTCGTATCGACTACTGCTACTCACTACTATATAATCTCCCTAATACTTCATTATCCCCTTTAAATCGTATAATTCGTGCATCTATACGAACCAATTATCCATAAATCGATTTGACCATTCCATTACTGACTCCCACCAACTCATATCCAACTGTTCCCTAAAAAAACGTTCCCTCCTACACCTTCTATCACTCGCTCATAAAGCAATATATTATACTTCTCCTCCTTATGTTACTTCCCTACTAACACTAAGACGCCCACTGATTTCCTTATGATCAAATGCTGACATTTCCCTAATTTGCCCTCGTGTCTCATACCTGAAATACCATAAGCGCGCCTTCAGTTATATGGTTCCATCCTTATGGAATTCCCTCCCTGCCTCTATTAGATCAATCCATTCACACCCGTCCTTTATTACACACCTCACAGCTTACACATCATCGATGTAATATATTCACTTATTTAAGCATATAATATTACTATTTTTATAAATTCTATTATTTTATAGTTTTGTTTATTTATTTATCTAATTTATTTATCTATTTATTGTTTTCGTTCTATATTGTTATATACACCTACGAGGGGTAGTCACACCTATGATAAGTGCTAATAAACCTTATTATCATCATCATATCATATATAACTAGAAATCTATATTTATTATTTAAAATGAACTTATATATTTTTAAAAATAAGTTTAAACGATAACAATATTAATTAATTCATTGATACGCGTTCATATATCGATATTGCATTCGTTAATAATCAATAATACTTAATAGTATCACGTGATATATATATAAAGTGAATATATAAATATTAATATACCTCGATGTTGTTTGTTTTGATCACACGACACAATAATACCTCTGATCAGACGCTAACAACAACACTCTCTTGATTATAATAATACAGATATACAACCATCATAGAAATATACCTTATAACATTTATATAGATACGATTGTGGAAATAATCTCAAACGGTGTACAATATTAGTGAGATAAATAGTTATGTAAATATATATATGAAAATATAAATATATATATGTACAGCTATAATTTAATAAAATATTTTGTATATATATATAGAATATTATATTATATATTTATATTTATTAACTATATTTCTGTTTACTAGTATATATATATATATATACACAAATATAAATACATGTTCTATGAATACCGCAGATATTCGAAGGAAACACAGATCGCGATTCATTAAAACTAAACGACCTTTGGCGACCCTTCACAACTCGTTACCTTCGATACGTCCTCGTTTCCGGTGCCCAAGGAAACAACAAGTGTATGCGGGCCGACGTGCTCGGTTGTCTGGACGTCACGTGATTATTACGTAATAGCGACCCGCCGTCTGGTGTCGCCGTCTGGTGTGGTCGTTGTTATGTAATATTACGTAAGCACTCGCACGCGTACACGCGCGGTCACTTCGTAGTAGACACCTAGCGGGCTACGCGTACACGATGCGTGTATTGTCACGTGATACGTGTATTGTCACGTGATACGTGTTCGTTTATTACGTAATAGTGCGTACGTAACGCATGTAACGTACGCGGTTGTACATCATCGCTAGGTAGGTTACACCGCCGAGTCACGTGAGTTATCATACGAGTCACGTGTTTTATCATACGAGTCACGTGTGTTATCATCGTAGTCACGTGAGTTATCATACGAGTCACGTGAGTTAACATACGAGTCACGTGACGATCGGATACCCGAACGAATCCGCGCAATACATGTAATGTTATCTTCCACGTTAATTTGTATTGTTATCATTTATATTCAAGTATATTTCTATATTTAGGCATATATATATTAGTATTAGCAATTTTGTTTTAAAACATAATTAATTAATGTGTTGAAAAGAATGTAGATCAAATATACTAAATAAATATTAAAACTAATATTTTCAATCTAAAATGTCACTTATTATATATATATATATTATATATTATATATTATATAATATAAATGCACCTACAAACAATACATTAATTACCTACCGTCCTTTTTCTCCATGGTTCTCTCATATAACATCTTCAAGAAGAGTGTTCGCAAATTTGAGAAGATATTAATTAAAAATACCTCTACTTAAACAAAATTAGCTCTATCACTATCTAGAAAAAATTAAAATTTTTCTATATATCGTTCAAAATCTATCTATTATAATAAAACTATAGCATTGATCTCATCTGATCGACGCAAACAATTTAAAATGGCAAATAACATTTCTCTCTCCTGCAGATGAAAAAATTCTCCCCATTTTAATTAACATGTCAAATTTTGAACCATGCTCACTTTTAGAAAAATTATTTGTAAATAAAATTGCAAGTTATAATGATATTATTTAAGCTAAGTATATCCACTTTCCCTTGAAGGGATTCACTTCCCTATATTAAGTCAATAATCTACTCATGATATATCACTTTACCTCCCCCACTGATCCCTTATCTATCTCATTATATCACAAACTGTCACCATTATTTTTCCTATTTTTTTGATAAGAGATCCGTTCTAGGTTCATCCCTATTTTCTATTTATATACGCCCTATTACTGATCAAATTAAGAACTTTCCAAATATACACTACAATATTTTTCTTATGATATACACCTGCAGTTTATATTGTTTAAAATTAAACATATGTTTACCTTTTCCCAATAAATTCTCATAATACCATTATCTCTGAATTAATCGAGTGTACACACTAAATAATATAATGGCTCCTATCCATTGAACTACTATTTAGTACCTATAAGACTATAGTAAGTAAAATATATACTTATGATAATTTCTTTCCAAAGTTTACTCTAAACAATATGATATTTATCTTTCTTTCAATAACCTAGGATTAGTATTTTATGAGAAATTATCATTTAAAAATCACATATCATCCATTAAATAATCCTCCAATTTTATTTTTTCAGAATTAAAAAATAAGGATCTAATTTTCACGAAACCTTACGAAAACTTAAATAAATGCTCTTGACTACTGAATAAACTTCCTGCTAAAGTTACTGCTCTATTACATCAGAGTATCCATTCCTCAATACGTATTACAGACTGTATAACAGGACTAGATTACTCTACTACAATATCTCATAAATCATCTCATATGTTGCTACCCTTTTCACCTAGGTGTAAATTACGTGGGATCTATATAATCCATAAATTAATATATTCTAGCACCCCTATTTATATCTCTAATCTAATTAAAAAAACGTACAATATTACCTTATATGCCTTACCAAAATGCCAATCTACTTATATCTCGGAACAATAGTAAGACTTCCCTAAATTCTAGAGATTTAAAAAATTCCTGATCCACTATATGCAATTCCTTCCCCCCTACCATCCGTTCTACTATTTTATAAATATTATTCTTCTTTTCTATCTTTCTCTAATCAATAAATCATCCAATTTATTATTTTTGAATTCGTTATTTTTGTCTCATTTTATCTTCAACGTATTATTATTATCTAATTGTTATCATATTATTATCATCTTATTATTATTTTCTTCCCGCACGAGCGAAGGTGTCTACATGACCCTACTGTACTGCATAATAAACCGTACATCATCATAATCATATAAACATATTTACATTATCAAAAATACATATTCACATATTAACTATCTAATTACATATGCTAGTATAGTTTAATGTGAAGTCGTATATGTTGATAACCTGAATAGAAGAGGAAGTATTAAAAAAAAGATTAAAAAAAGATTAAATAGATTAAAAGATTAATAGATTAAAAAAAACCAAAACACTCTATTCATAATTCATTCATGAAACTCTATCAGAATTAACATATTTAGTATAATATTAAAATAGTATTGGTATTATAATTTGTATTATTATTTAATGTATATTATACGTACTTTACAATATAAATACTAAAGAGATATTTCACCAGATATTCATTTAAAATATATTAAATATTTAATTAATATTATTATATCATCACAAAATATATATGTATATAACTAATATGGGTAACATAAACAGAAGTATTATATTTGTAAACAATTCTAATTTTCCTTTTCCTTTTAATAGGTGCACTTATTGTAAATATTAAAAAAGGAACAAATATTTCGAATGAATGCAAATTGGTTAATGCACATATTTTGCGATTTATAAAATATAAATATTCTCAAATTAGAATAAATAATCAGTTTCGTACAGGTGTTCTAATTATTATATATTACCTAAATTATATATATATATATATATATATATATATTTCTAACAGTTAATGGCTTTATCTAACAATTGATACGTTACCTATACAAGTAATAGCGAAGGCACGTTATGCATAGATATGTTATCAGGTAGTTGTCTCGATAAACATTTCATTATAATAATACGTGGAATCGAGTTTTAGGAAATAAATATAATATCGATTGATAGTTCGACATATTATCATAAATATTGTAATGGATCAGTAACATATTTAAAAAACAAATATATTACTATTATATAATATAAGAAATATAACAAGTAATAAACTACATATATAGTATATATATTATTATGATATTATTAGAGATTTAAGAATATTAATAATGTATATAATAATGTATTTAAAGGTAAATATTAATTCAAAGATACATTCTAAATTTTTATATTGAATATAAATACGATTTTTTCAAGATTAAATTACAGAAAATGAATTGTATATGGTTATACGTATATATTTAGCCGCATTCTTAAGGGCGAAATTAGTTATCTTCAAAACAATTATTTAGGAAATTTCTAAATTTAGAAATAGTAAACAAACGACTTATAAACTGTATACTTCATACTGATCAATAAAGTAAACGCTATCACAATTATATCGACTTTAACAAATATTTTGATAGAGTATAGCATGATGGTCTATGGCATGTCATGACGATAATGGGTACACATATCGATCTTATCAACATCGTAAATTCACTATATAATTTTATAACGAGCTCTATTCTATTGATAAACCAAATTGGTCTTCAATTTCTAACGACAGTAGGTGTAAAACAGGGTTTCCTATTATCTACCGTAGTATTCAATTTAATTCTAGATATAATAATGCAGGACATTCTAGAAAATCACCAGTCAATAATCTCAATAGAAGGAAGATTAATTTCCAACCTACGATTCGCTGATGATATTGATATTCTATCTGACTCAATAAGTGAACTACAAGCATTAACATAATCTTTAGAAAAAAGTGATGCATATGTTATAGAAATAAGTCACGGAATGAGTAAGATACTAATAAACAGTGATGGGTGTTAAAATAATACCTTATACGGAAAGAATCTCTAGAATGTTAATTTTTCAAATATCTTAACGCAATGCTACTGAAAATGGAACTAGAAAGAAATAGATTTTAATTAAACTAGCCGTAGCAACTGATAAATGGTGTAATTAATAGCCACTATTTGACATGCTGGTACGTAGAAAAATTAATTCATTTGGGCATATATTTAGATATAAATAGCCAGCTAATATAATATTTCAAGGTACAGTATAACTCAGTAGAAATATAGGCCGTCCAAAGAGACACTGGATAGATGACATGTTGCGTTCGTCATTATCATATGCTACCCCTACGCAATACTATAGTATTAAATAGTACCTATAGGTCAATAAACAAACAACTATCATATACTATATTATAATCTATAGTAATATCACTTGACTATTTATATGGTTATAGTTATTTTATTAAAATCATTACATATAGTAATATTTACACATGTTTATTTATGCCAAAATGGCTCTGATACCTCTTCAACTCCGTTCTTATATTTAGGAATCTATGTTTTAATTAGGGCCAGTCATTTTTTTTGTATACACAATTATATATAATCACTTTTAAATATTATTTTAATAACTATTGTATTGATCCGGTCAATAATTCAACCCGATTTTGTTTTTGATTTTTGATTTATAATTGATCAAGTTATTGATAAATACAAGAGAAAACTAATAACTATCTTGAGTCATAACTAGATCATCTCGCTTTCACGCAAGTTACTGTTCCACTGGGATACTGATTGCTGATAATAAGTAGGTTATAGATGTATTAGATCCCATAGACTATTTATTTAATAGCATATTAATATAATTATTATCATTAATTATTTAAATTAGGAATAAATCTGAGAATTACGTTTATGCTTAATTTATATAATATTATGTTTATATTTGCAGGTTTATAAAATAAAACAAACAATTCTCACATATTAAAGTGATATAAATATATATATATATGTGAGATAATTAATATTATTATTATATATCTAATAGAATATATTCTGTAAATTGTAGTTAATGATTAACATATATAAACTTTAATTACTTGAAAAATATATAATTAATTTGAATTTATAAAGAATAACACATTGGATTGGCATATACATTAGCATTATACTGCTATTGAAGAAAACGTTTGTTCACCGATATGAATGAGTATCCGCCATTGGTTATACATTGATCTAAGTGTTTGATACTATTGACCATTGTCTACTCATACCAGGCTTGGATAATATTGGTATCGCCGGTAATGCACTAACATAGTTTACGTCATACATTTCTGACCGTAATTTGTCTATTCTTATTAACAGGCATCATCTTCTCGAAATACTTTACGGATTCCCGTAAATTTATTTTGGAACCGATTCTTTTCAATATTTATCTACTTATATATTTAATATTATTTCTCAACTTACCCTTATATCAGTTCACTCATACATATATGATATATAACTTAACTTAAAATACAACTCCGATCTACATTTTACTCCAAATCTTATATCTAACTGTATTAAATCTATCCACAATTGGTTTTCAAATAACACTTTATCACTGCAGTGGATTCATGAATCCCAATAAAATATAATCCATATTTCTTTATATCCATCTCCCAAACACTTATTAACAGTCCCATCTTTTATCATGGTTAACACTCATGATATACTAGGATATATTCTACAAATATTAATCATCTTGATATTTATAATGACAGATCTCTATATTTTCATAGCAACATTTAAAATCTTCTAGCCTCATATTTTATATTACCTCTTTTTGATTACTGTAATATTTACATTTTCCTTTACCTGATTATCTAATTAAAAAATTACAAAAAGGGGAAAGTAACCGAACACATACAGTGCCCTAATATGGACACTCTCGATATCTCAGAAACCATAAATCCTACTAAAAAAATGTTAATGAATAAAATATTAATAATTATATATATATATAGTATACAAAGTTTTTTTTATTTTGTTATTAATCAAAATTTTGCTGATATATCCAATAAACGCATTTTTTATTACGTTTTTAAATTTATGAAAACAAATTTTAATTTAAAAACTACTCAAGAATATACAAATGTATTTATATATAATATAACATAAATTATTAACAAATAAAGCATTCTAAAATCATATATATAATTTCTATATTTGTTATCAAATATTCATTAATTTATAAGCATATATCTAGATGTCATATAAGTCCCTAATACGGACACTCTAGATGTTTTAATACGGACACCCTATAACCAATCAGCGTGCAGCGTATGAACTATTCTGATTTCCATAAAAATCGCGAGCGTTATAATATTAATGCCACTAATAAAGCTACATCTAAAAATTGTATTATTTAGATACTTAAATTATATTATTAATTACAAAATAATAAAAAAAATAAATTATTAACTAATTAAATTAGAATAAATTGATCATAAAATTAATTATAAATAATGTAATTGTAATTTGTCTGATTGATTCATCAATAATATATAGTTTATCTAGTGGTATATAGTGTGTCCGTATTATAACATTGGGTGACCGTATTCGGACAAGGGTACCGAATACGGACACCCCCGTTATCTATGGAATTAAAAGATTAAATAAAATTGTAAATACACAATAACATTTATAATCATATGATATTAATATATGGTAATTTAAATAAATAATGATTCATAAAATGTTAAGACCATTTATTATTAAAGTGTCCGTATTGGGTTACTTTCCCCTACTATTTTATAGTAGTAATTAATACAATTTTTAAAATTGATTTTTTCTCTCACATACATAATTCTACATATATAAGTTATTACATCTGGTACCAATTAAATTTTGAATAATATTTAAAATATTTCTCTTAAATCAAAACTATCTTCACCACAATCGTCTTGAATAATTATCTTCCTTAATTTCAATTCCTTACTAATAATAAGACAACACCTTTCGTTATACTACTTCTTACCTTCTATATTCCCTCTAAACTTGACACCCATTCTACAAATATGCATGCATGACATATAGAACTTCATCTATTGAATACACTATCATATAAGCTACGCTATACTAATTCCATTACTTATTTAAATATTTATTAAAAAACAACTATTTACCACTGCATATCCCTAATCAAAATTGTTATCAATATTTATAATCATCTATTTATTTATGGTACCCTATTTTTCCATATTTTTAGATATACTTAGTTAATTTATATTAGGTGTATGTTAAGTTGTACTGTTTAAGTTATACAATTTGTATTTACTTCAGAGCGCTTTAATGCTCTGGCATAAATAATCATTAGCATAAATTAAATTAAATTAATTCGCATTTTCAATAATTTTCAAAAACTCAAATTCACTTACACGAATCGCAATTTCTTTAATAATTATGATATATTAATTATAATAAACCCCATGATTAAATAGTATACACTTAATTAATTATAATAATCACATACAATAATAAAGTAAGTATAACAAGTTAAAAAAAAGTTGTATATTATTTATTTTTAATTATTTTAAAATAATATTTTTAATTAATAGTTAATTAAAGTTTTCTGTAGAATATGCATAGATTATATATATACCTTTAAATTAATATACATGTAATATATTAATAATTAAATATCTGAATAATTTCAATTATACGTATATTATAATCATATATAATTAAATTAATACATATACTATTAAAATATAAATTGTAAATTTTTAAAAATATCACTGAATTATATTTGTATATATTTATTGAATTCACTGAATTCTCAATATCATAATAATACATACCAATCATTCAAATGGCGAAATAAATCAAATTAGAGATTTATGAAAATAGCGATCTACCCACTTGTTGCTAAATGATATTAATGTTACGAGAAATAATGTATATAGATAGTTCATTTATTATCGATGTTGATATAATTGTAATACAATTATTCGTGGATATTTTATTAATTTATTATTTGTATTGTGCAAATTCCTCGAAAAATGATTATTTCTAAATATATATTACTGAATTAGGTTACCTCGATACGGTGGGTTGTCTAGCTAGGCTATCAATACGGTCAACTATAATTGCTCTTCTTAAATATGGTCGTTAGTGTATCATAAATCACTATAATTATAATTCACCGACTAATAAATTGACAACTAAATTGACAATATAATAAATATTTACATTAATGGTTGATAATATGTGATAAAATATACTTTAATATAAATTAATTTACTATACAATAAATTACCATAAAATATACAATTATAAATAAAGTAATTTTTTGTTTCTCTATTCCAAAATTTGTTAAATTATAATTTAACTATGATTCGTGTTTAAACTTCTACCACATTATCATTATAGAGAGAATTCTCTCTATATTATCTATATATTAGTAATGCGACTTTGAATATATTAAATACTTATTTATTAATCTCAGCTTTGATTTATTCACGTAAATATTTTTTAAGAAATAGGCTAATAGGGGAAAGTAACCTAGGTTAGCTATTAGCTATTAGCTATTAGCTTTAACAATAAAAGGTCTTAACATTGTATGACTCATTATTTGTATTCACAAATTATAATATATTAGTATTATATGATTATAGATATTATTGTGATTTTAAAATTGTATTTAAACTTTTAATTCCGTAGATAACGGTGGTTGTCGTATTCGGTACCCATGTCCGAATACGGACACCCTGTGTTATAATACGGACACCCTATATACCACTAGATAAACTATATATTATTGATGAATCGATCAGAAAAACCACAATTACATTATTTATAATTAATTTTATGAATAATTTATTCTAATTTATTTTTATTATTTTTTAATTAATAATACAATTTATGTATCTAAATAATACAAATTTTAAATTTAGATTTATTGGTGTTATTAATATTATAACGCATGCGATTTTTATGAAAATCAGAATAGATCATACGTTGCGCGCTGATTGGTTATAGGGTGTCCATATTAAGACATATACAGTATCTGTATTAGGGACTTATATAACCTCTAGATATATGATTATAACTTAATTAATATTTAATAACAAATATAGAAATTAAATATATAATTTTAGAATGCCTTATTTTTTAATAATATAGTGTTATATAAAATATATATTTTATATCGATACATTTATATATCCTTGAGAATGTTTAAGTTGAATTTTGTTTTCATAAATTTAAAAACGTAATAAAAAAATCAGTTTATTGGATATATCAGCAATATTTTAAATAATAAAAAAATAAAAAATAATTTTTTAGACTATTTATATAATTATAAATATTTTATTCATCACAATTTTTTTTGTAGGATTTATGGTATCTGAGATACCGAGAGTGTCCGTATTAGTGCACTATCCGTACTCGGTTACTTTCCCCTATGTAATAATATAATAGAATTATAATAACAGTTATATACGATATAATTCCCCCATTTCATAGTTTATTATATCTGTATATAATATGTGTACTTTAGTTATCCAAATAGTTTAGTATATTCTATATATTATAGTATTTATTTCTATATTATCATCAATATCAAATTCATTTAAATTTGATAAATCCTAAATATTAATATTATATATCATAAATTGTATTTAAAAGTATTTATCCGTATATGAATACAGTAATTTAAGTTTGAATACAAAATATTTGTACAGTAAAATTAATGTTTTTATGTCAAATTTAGTTTAACTTTATTTAATATCTTGAAATATTTGATGAATATTTTTTTGTTCAATAAAGTTTGTCATCAATATATATATTTAAATTTAAATATAAATATATATATATATATATTGTTATATTATTAATCTATTTAATTTTAATATCATTAATATATAAATTCGTTTAATATTTATATATAATTTTTATTTTAATATAAATATAACAACATACTATATTGTATATATATATATATATATATATATATATATATATATGTATATAGTATATATAAAGTATATATACATATAACTATATTATAATTAATATTTGTTAATAATTAATAAATATTGTTATTTATACAAAATTTATCTAGAAAATTTATATCTATTTATATATTTTCTTATAGATCTAGAATATATTTAAAACAATATATTATATTTATACCGTCTACGCATCTATAATAGACTTAATACATTATAAGCTTACAATTATGTGCATATATATTCGATAGATCATACATTTATTATATGATAAATAACTACGGTACTAGTACAGATCATCGAGGTACTACATATTTAAGAATTTTAAACTGGATATGCTGTGTTATAATGTTACATACATATATTATTATATATATAATAAATAAAGTTTAACATAGTTACAGATTTAAAATAAATCCCATATAAGTATATATGTTATCGTGTAGTACATGGTTATCTATATATATATATATATATATATATATATATATATATATATATATATATATATACTAGATCTATTGATACACTAGATCTATTGATACCCTAGATCTATTGATACCCTAGATCTATTCATACCCTAGATCTATTAATACCCTATATATATATATCATACCCTATATATAATACTCTATATTGTCAATTACTCGTATGTCTATAGAACTATATATTTAAATAATATGTATATATCTAACTTATCTATTTAATATTGTGCATCTATTATTTAATACGGTATCATTGCAATCAGAAATGTCACTTATCTCCAAATTCATGTTGGTTACCTACATTCACTTTGGTTAATAATACATTTATGTGTATTTAAATTTGTTAGTATAACAGATAATTAAGGGGTTACGGTTATTTTGAATTTTTTTGAAAAAAATGTATATTATATGATATATGTATATGTATATTATACATAGTTATGATAATAATTCACAATATGATATGTATATTATATATATATATATATTTTATAGTAATCAAATATTGATATGTATATTATAGTAATCCACAATATATATATATATATATATATATATATATATATATTAATATAAATTTATGAAAATCATAAATCTATGATAGTAATAGTAATCCAAAATATTATATTATATACAAATAATAATTATTCTGTAAAATAACTGTATATAAATGTATTTTTTGCAGTATTTTTAGATATTATTTCTTATAATTATTTATTCTCAAAAATAGGTTGTGTTATAAAACCTTTATTTTTATATTTTAATAATCGTTTTGAGCTTTAATATTTTAATGTGAGTATAATAACATCTAAAATATGACATATTTAAAATAATTAATTTTTTTACTGTATATTTCCAAAACGCTCGTATTTTTTCAAAAGGTCGTATAGAGATATCCCTTAATTAATTCTATAAATTATAATATCATTTTAAGCTTTTTAATCTTTCAATCTTAGATACTTAGGCTTGTAAATATATGAGTATATAATTTTCGGATGTTTTATCATTTTAAATAATCGTATTTTTATATTTTTAATAAATAATTTAATATTTTCTTTTATATAAATTCATTGAAAAATAGTTTAAGATAGGATACATTTATGTGTTTTTAGATGTTAATAATACATATATGTATTATTAAACTCATTATCCTAAGTCATAAATGCATTTATATTATTATTTATCTATGCCTAGTTGTCATGTAATTAACAATACAAGTACATATTGTTTTGATAGTATTAAGCATTTAAGTATTTTGCTATAGTTACAGTGAAAGATTCAAATATAATTGTTAGCTAATATTGCTCCACTATTGACAAAATAATCAATGTATTTTTGGAAGATTCACTGAATTATTTTATTTTATGATCATATATTATTTTATTATAATTAAGAAAGCCGGCTTACACTAGTATTTGTAATATTCTTATAAGTATACTTTTTAATGTTCAATTATAATAAATATATTCAGATTTACGTAATATATTTTCACATATTTGATAATAATAATTGAATATTTCGTAATATTTTTTAAAAGTTTGTTTATAATTTTATTTATTTAATCATTTTATTAAACTATAATAGGTATCGTAATATACTGTGCACATGGTTTTTAATGTAATATTATATTTTACTTGAATGATTTTTATATACATTTATTAAATATAAAATCTATTATAATTGTATACATATAATCGCAATCATGATAAATAATGTTATTTTTAATATTATTTTTGTTTGTTGGATTATAATTTACGTAAGTAAATATTTATTCTATATAGTCGAAATTATATACTATTTGCTAACGATAATATGCGTTAATGATATAAACAAAGAATACTATATTTATATATGCATATATACATATATGCAATTAAAAAATTGAGAAATTAAACGTTTTACAATTAAAATAAAACTTACAGTTACCGTAAAAATAAACAAAAAATAATCGAAAATATAAATAAAATATATAGTTTCGTAAATAAGGGCATCGAAATATTCTAGTTCTCTTTAAATATATTGAAATATTCTTAAATTTGTAACCTGTAAAAGTTATGAATTATTAATTTATAGTTTAATATTTAAATGATACCATTTAAATATATTGCAAAGAGAACACGTTGAAACCAAATGAACCACTACAATATGAAACAAACAAATACTGTATTACTTATTACTTTTAAATTATTTAATAATATAAAATATTAATTTAATATGTTATTGGTATAATATATTTTAAACACACATATATAAATATATATAATTTGTGGTATAATTATTTTAATTATTACGTCTTATATATAATAGGTATTATAATTGGGATTGTTATATAATTTGTTGGTATAATCTTTTAATCGTATTTATGGTATTATATATAATTAGAGTGTTTATATATAAAACACTAAATTTAATTTATATATATTCTAATAAATGTATTATATCATATACATATTATATCTTTATCCTATATATATATATTGTTAATCAAACTACCTATATTTATATGTTTATATATATATTTAATTGTGTATTTCGCATACGTTCAATAGAATCTTTTTCCGTATAATTGCATTATATATTTGTATTTCATATTTTATCGATTTTTATAGTAGGCTCTAGCCTATTATCCGTAATATTTTTATCACATTTTATATTTATAATATAAATATAATATAAATATATGATTTAATAACTTGCAGGGTTCAAAAAATGTCATAAATTATAATATATATCAGTTTATTTACCTTTGTATTTTTATTATCGTTTGTTAAAATAAATATATTACGTATAATATTATATATGTATATATCAACATATTGATGCTTTGATTGTATGTATATATATATATATATATATATATATATATATATATATATGTATGTATCTATAGTATACTATATATACCTAACATATATGTACTATATACTATATAAATATATTATATATCATATACAGATACACATTTTACCAAATTCGTTTTTTAATGTTAAACTTGTTCTCTTGTATTGTTTATACTTTCTAATTTTGTCTATCGATAACATTGTTCACTATTATAGTTGTGCACTGTACTCTAAAATTATAATGAGTTAAAATAAACCATCCATAAATCTATAGATTTATAAACAAAGGAGAATGAAAAATCAAATAAAGAATGGAATGTGGTGAAATGTGGATGAGGTAGTAATTTGATAGTTATTCAGTTTGAGTGGAAGTTGTAGTGTTATCGGTGATTGGGTTAAGGGATGTAAGTAATTTTTCCGTATGTTGTTAGTGCAAATAAGATATCGTCACTATACGAGTATATTATTGTTGTTATTGTTTATTTGGTGGAGTCCTATCCAGGAACTTAGATGAAGTTTTCACTTATAACCATATATGGCTCTAATGTCCCTTCGAATCTGCTATCATGTTAAGGAATCCGTGGTTTTAACGTGAGCCGTTTTATAATTAAAATTAATTAATGGTCCGGACGAGTCTCGAACCCGTGTCCTACTGCTTGTGTGTCTGACGCCTTAGTCACTGAGCCACACAGGCAGTGCATATGTATACATATACATATATAAGAGTATATATATAAATATATATATATATATATATACTGTATATGATATACATATGTTTAAATGTAATTGAATTAATAATCAAAATGAATTAAAGTTATATTATTATTTTTTAATTATCAATTATTATATAAATAATTTTATTTAAAATTAAATTCTATATTTTTTATTAAATATATAATATAATTTATTATGCTAAATATTAATTTATTAAAAATCGCCGTTACAATTCACTAATAAGTTATATAGTTTTAATAAAATGTATAGATTTATAGAATATATAGGTATAGCGTTTATATCATTTACATTGATATCGCAACATATGGCATGGTTATATTCGTTTACTTTATTAATTGATATAATATATTAATATATTTTAATTATATTAGTATACTTATATATATATAAATATTACTAATTATAACAACTATATTTAATTACTGTTATTACTGAATTCATTTCTCTTCAACGGTGGACATATATGGTACACAGTGTGTGTACTACACATGTCTAACCTTACTATTCTATATACAATATATCTATATTAAAATCTTCTTATTGGAAGACGACGTACATGTCGCGATTTACCTAAAGGTGGTACGAATTTGTATTCTATATTACATACTATATACGACAATTCATTATAATGTACTATATTATAGTGTATTCTATAGTGCATATTATGCTATATTATAACATATACTGTATGGTATTATATAATGTAAACATTATATATAATATACTATATACTATAGAGAATATTATATTATATACTATTGTGTATTCTATAGGCTATACTCTGGTAATATATAGTGGTATATGTACCTATATACATTTACCTATATACATGTACCTATATATATGCACCTATGTATACTACATAATGCTGTATACAGCTACGAATTTATTATGTGAACTTATAAGAGAGAAATAGAGAGAGAGGGAGAGAGGGCAGAGATATATAGTTAAAAATAGAGAGATATAGAGAGAGATAGAGCGAGAGAAGATAAAATACATTAAGCTTATATATAAGATAAGCTTATGTATACATACATTCATTACAGATAGCGAAACAACATTGTATAGAAAAATATGTTACCATTCGATAAACAGACGGTACAAACTTTCCAAGGACTCCGATGTGTCATATATAGTTATATGTAAACATTATAATATATAGATAGACTATACGAATTATAATTCATGCAATGCACCCTGTAGGGGATAGAAGGGAGTAGCGGACGAGAAGGCAGTAGTGGTAATTTAAATTTACGCGAAAATGGTATAGATACAAAAAAAAATATATACAAAATATTTAGACAATTACAATATCTACAACAACGAGTAATTTTTTTTCAAAAATAATTAATCAATATATTAAATTAATTACATAATATTTTTTTTTCAAAATTCCATAAAAACCAGTTTTGGAAATGTACTGTACTGCATTGATTATTAATTATAAATACATATTTTCTTATATATTAATAAAATATAATTTGTTATCTATTAAGTTGTGTTTATAGTATATGAAAATATTGTATTAGTAAAAAGATATAGGTATTCTAAAGTACCATATTCAAATGGGTATAGTGGACGAACTGAGAAGGATATAGTGGATGAAAATAAACCAATCAAAATCGAGTAATATAGGTCACATTTTGTTCATTAATTTTTGATCACAATTTTAAAAATCTAAATCTTAAATAAAATGCGTGCGTTGGCATGAATATATATTATATGAATATATATATACAATATATATTATTAAAATAATAAAAACTGAAAAAATGAATCGAATTATATATTCGCGATTTATATAGCGAGATACCTATTGATTTATTTTGGTACTAAAATCCACTACTCCCTTCTTGCGCTATTTTTTCGTTATTTTTTGAGTGTAACTAAACTCATATTAATACTAGAAATATATGAGTTAAAGTAACAATTAAAATAGCTATAATATATAACGATACATATTCTATTACATTTGAAAATATGAAATTATAACATCAACTATTCATTGATATATTACAATTCTACAAAGTCATACAAATTATCCTCCACTACTCCCTTCTATCCCCTACAGTGCACCCTGTACATACAGATAGAGCTACATGAAATAATTGAACGTTTGTAAAAACGTTGAACTAGTACTTTTTAGAATTTTAGGGTAATTACCCACATATGAATTTGTGTTCCCTGGCAAAATAAGAGAACTTTTTTTTACAATCAACAATATCATATTTTTATTTTTTTTAGATTAAATCAGTGGGACATTTTTTATTAGATAGTTTGTCATATATAATTTACATATATATTTGTTAGTATCCGCCCAATTTCAAATAAAAAAACTCTGCGTAGACCTATATCTAAAGATAAAGTATTCGGAATATACGCATAGAACATGTATTAGTAAAATAGGTATATACGTATAAAAATAGGTATATAAGGCTATTTTTGTCATCCCATAAAATACGCTGATTTAATAAATAAATTGGCAATAATTAGAATTAAACAATAAAATA
Organism: Osedax fenrisi; assembly: GCA_964019155.1. NCBI lineage: Eukaryota > Metazoa > Annelida > Polychaeta > Sabellida > Siboglinidae > Osedax > Osedax fenrisi. The sequence goes on from OZ025243.1 coordinate 32,352,604, forward strand.
ATAATAATTATAATATATACTTTATATAAATTTTAATTAACATTTTATGTAATTGATTTATTATATTTATATTATTTTCAGTACTTATATACTTGACATATATGATACATAACATATTACTATATACCTATATAATATAGGGTTAGATATGTTATACATTTACAAATCTGTAACCATTCAATACGCCTACGAACAAGTGAGAATATGCCGATATATCAAGGTTTCTTAGTATTTAGGTATACGGAGGTTTCGCAGTAGTTCAGTTATTTATATCGAAGTTAATCAAAAGTTGCGATTATACATAGAAACAATTAAAATGCAATTATGGATAATTAGATCACTGGTTTATATTATTATTTGGGATACTAAATTCAAAGAATATATATATATATATATATATATATATATATATATATGTATAGTAAATACTGAGAAACCATTAATATAACCATAATAGATATATAATAATGAAATATAATGTATAATAATGTATACTACTTTACTGAATAAAGAGTAATTAAAATACAAATTCAAACATCTACAAATAATAAAGTAAAATGAAAATAAAATAATCAACTATATATTTTATCTACCAATTCTTCATCGACTATTATAATTCAAAATAATAAAGTACCTGATGCTACTTAATTATAAATATTACAAATCATATAACAACAAATATAACTAATTACAAAATTAATACATATGCATGTTATATATAACTAATAATATACATATTATTGATAATACAATTTGAAGAATAAATGGAAACATCTACAGAAATATTAACTTATCTAACTAGAAATACGTATGTTAATGATTAAATAGTTACATTAATAAATACATTAATAAATAGTTACATAAGTACATGTATTGTTCGATTTTAAAATGGTATACATTTCTATAATATATTATTTCCATAATATAGAATAAAACATGTTCAATTAAACATTTTAATTATAAATTAATTAAACAAATCATCGTGTATGCAGTGAATGACTATTATGTCTATATATATATATACCGAAATAGTATATGTAGTAATTATCATATACTACAATTACTATATTAGTGATATATCACATGCATTATTAATAATGTCAAGATGTAATACATTTTATTTGAAATATAAATACATTATTAGTTGGGAATATTGATAATAATAATAGTAATATATAGTTATTAATATAGTAATAATAATTATTATTACTATATATGGACTCATCCATTATACATCCTATAGGGTTATTGTATAATATCGAGTTACTAGCCAAAGCTAACACTTTCCATCACGCACGAATAACAGTAAAAGTGATGTATATATATAAACAAATTACATATTTATTATAATTGTCAAATTTGAATCTTACTATAATTAGGATAATAAATATAAATAAGTATACGTATTTAGTTGTTCCATATTGTATCTAAATTAATGGTGCTCGATTTGGGTGTTATATCAACGGATGTCATCGACTCTAAACGATGTCATAGGTTCAGATGAACTTGTGACCGAAGTATTCTCGATTTTAGACGATACTTTACCGATTATAGTATAGGACATATGTCTATAATATCACTGTATATCCGTGAATATGTGAAACTATCATTGCGTACCTTTTACTGTGATTATTGTTTAAAAATACTTTATAGTTTAAATAATAATATATACTAAATTATAAATTAGACTCAAATTTAATAGTCAAATAAATGAATACTTATTATATTAGTATAATTATATTTATATTTAAAATAATGATAATAGCATGATAAACAAATAATTACCATGGTAATTGTAAAAGCAATTACTTACAATATACGTATAGTAGAACAAATTCACTAAATAAAATACATATAAATCATTTATATATATATATATATATATATATAAATGCATACTTACGTAATACATGACAACCCGGCGCCCACAGTTACTGTTTCAAGTGTAGGACGGTAGTGAAGGACACGGTGTTGATCTCGTCCACGCAGATCACCCAGACCGGATGTGCCGGAGACTATCGGGCTATGAACGATGCCGGACTGTTCGCCTACTGCTCCATGTCGTCGACCTGCTACACTACGGTCACCTTATCCATCGACCTTGGCACCACCAAGGTCACCAGCGACGTGGTGTTCACCGATGTTAGTATTGACCACGTGTCACCTCGTTATCAACCACGTGATATAGCATATTTATATTCTTATTAGTACACATATAATATCGTATTCGTCAAACTTATTATCTTATTGCATTCCTCATTAAACGTACTATCGTACATATATGTCATTATAACATCCTTATCATCTCGTCATAACTTATAGTTTATCTTATGCTCATTCGTATTAACTTGTTATACTTCTTACCAATTGTGTTTATTATTATTATCTACTTTATTATCTACTTTATTATTAACGAGGATTACCACCCATGATTCATCTCTGATGATTGACAGCTAACACCGTATCACGTTACTATTGCACTGAACTGTGACGTGTTGCCTAGTTATATATCGTATGACAACATCACTATATAATAGCGTTTATCATGATATATATGTGTGTATATGCGAGTAATATCTACTATATCATAATTGTAAATACATATACATTTCGTAATTCATACACTGCAAAAAGTCACGTGTCACATAACTTACACGTGACTATCTCTTTAACACGTAATTAACAAGCGAATTTAACAAAAATAATTCGAGTTAAACGATTATGTTATCGAATAATATACATATGCTTTTATTTATTATTATTAATTATTAACTATTACTAATTAATAATATAAACTATTTAAGCGATTATTAATTAGTTTGTATAACATTTTAGATGATAATCGATAGATATTGTTCTAAAACTAGTAATGACAAGAGCTCCCTCGACGGTTGGTCAACGAAATCTATTAATAGATTAATCCATTAATGGATACACAACATTTTAAATAGAAATAACAGTAATGAATATAAAAATGATAATGATGATTATATATATATATATATATATATATATATATAATTATGTTATAAATTAAGAAATAATACAAAATAAAGCATCCCAAAATTATCCTAACTATTTTATTTGATGATATGAATTGTGTAACTTTATGTTTTATACGAATTATAATTATTAATATTTCTAATATCAATTAGAAGCTTGTTATAATATAGATGAGATTATAAGAATAGTTGTATAATCAAATGTTGGCATATATGACAACATGTTATAACTATTTATAAATAGTCTAAGCTAATATTAATAACAATAAAGTTATTATTAGTCTAAACGGGAGAAGACTAAAAAAATAATAAAAATGTCTCAGTTTTTTATAAAATAACCTGCGAATTGAGTTAATTGTATAAAGTTAAATATTGAAAAAATAGTAAAAATGTGGGATATTAAAGTATTTTTAAAGTAAGTTTTTATCACAAATAAAGTATCACGTATACCTTTTGTATATATCTGGATGATAATTAGTTTTTGTACAATACTAAATTTTAGTGATGATTATATATTATTTTAGGATTACCGATCGTCGATTGAGATATTATTTCGGTTTAGATTTTAGTTAGATTTCCTATAATAGTTTATTTAAAATATGACATTTGTATAGTTATCGGAATTTGATGATGGCGATGATAATGATTATAATGATGTTGATGACGCTGATAATACTGTATAGTATGATATTGAGGATGATTAGTTAATCGTCAAGATGATTTCAATAATTATGTCGATGCTTGAAATAGAGTTATTTATTGGAATATAATTTTTCTACGTTAATACTTAACAATACTGAATTAATAATTATTAAATTAGATACATATTTTAAATATATTATAGTTTTAATAATAGTAGTATATTAATATTCCATACATATACACATATATTATATTTATAGGTAACTTGCAAGTAATAAAGCTAGCATGCAGTAATAATAAATGCAACGCTCAAAACTACAAAAATGTAATCGCTGATGAATGTTAAGAAATATTTAAATATATTTGATATATTATTATTTACTATGTACAGTGTACATTGTACACGCACACACACACACACACATATATATATATATATATATATATATATATATATATATATATATATATATATATATATATCCATTTGGAATCCAGGCAATGACTTTATCGGCCTAAACAAACTTATTGAAAAAGTTCAACATAAATTTACTAAGCGAATTTACTTCAGATGTAACTTTATTAAATCAACTTATGATACTAGATTGTGTTTTCTCAATTTAATGAATTTATCCCACAGCAGATTAAGAGCTGACCTGATTCTGGCTTTCAAGATATTGAACAATCTCGTGGATATTGATAAATCATCGGTATTCACAACTTATTCAACAAGTAATCGTGGACCTCTAATTAAAATACGCAAAGACAAATGTATTAATAAATCAACTATAAATTCATTCAGTAACAGAGTGAGTACCGCTTGGAATTCACTTCCTCGTTCTGTGGCTTCGTCTAAATCTTTAAGCATATTTATTACAAATATAGATACTATTAATATTAATGGACATTTTTATTCTCAACATGCTTAAATGTAATGTCGTTATTTTTATTATTTTATTGTTTTTTTAGTTTTCGTTTTCGTTTTGTACTTTATTTGGGTATTTGATCTTACAAGCTGTATACTCATTTGATATTCTAGGTGTGGAGAGATGTCAAAAAACCAAAATGCAGGGACCGTCCATCCCTCAGGATGTATGGGCATATCATCCTATATGGGCCTGACCAACCCGAGACCTCTTCCCTAGTTATTTGATGATGTGTTCAGCACGTTTGATCAACATCCCAAATATTGCTTTATTATTATTTTATTTACTTTCGGTGTGTGTAAATCACAACTTATTTATTTTTGCTAACTATTATTTATATATTTCTGTCATTATTATTTATTGTTATCCATCGTTTTGATTCTAATCAATAAACTATTATCTATCTATCTATCTATATATATATATATATATATATATATATATATATATATATATATATATATATATATATATATAAATACATATATGAATGTATACACACATATACATATACGTATATAGCTTGTTACACACGATATCGTAACGTCTTTGAATTATAAGTCTTACACGTTAACGTGCATCAATTATATGTCTTACACGTTAACGTGCATCAAGTATAGGTCTTACACGTTAACGTGCATCAAGTATAGGTCTTACACGTTGACGTGCATCAATTATATGAATATCCTATTCGCATAGGTCTAAATATCAATATTGAATATCTAATATATAAATAAGAGACAAGATATAATAACTAATATACACATATCTAACTATTCTTATCTATCCGAACATTAACCGATATGATGTAGTATATACATTAAGATAAAGTTGTATACTATAGATGTACCAATGCTATATTAACGTATATTGAGGTTATAGTATAGATATATAATAGATATACAATATGATAAATAGTTATAGGATATATTATAATTTAGGATATAGTTATATAGGATGTATACACTATAGTATATTACATATATATATATATATATATATATATATATATATATATATGTGTGTGCATATATATATATATATTGTTAATTATAATTATATTATAATTTAATTACAAATATTATATCAATATAAATATTATATATATATATATATATATATATATATATATTAATTACAATTTATAGTAAGGACTGTAATCGGGATATGTAGGTATTGTCTAACATTTTTTAATACAGATGAACAATATTTAGATAAATATTGCATTAAACATGGTAATCTAAATATATATCTATATATATATATAATATATAATATAAAATATATATTTATATATTACATTCTAACAAAATTATCATTTTGTGAATACTAATCGCACAATAATGATGCACGATAACAATATATTAATAATTTTATTTTTAGACTTATAATATATATATATATATATATATATATACATATATTTTACATTTTACATTTTTCGGTTTTCGGACTGCGAAACTGTGCTTATAAAGCAATCGGCCGTCCATATATATATGTTAAGTTAATGTTTAATATTAAATAGGTAGGTTTTCAGTAGTTTCTTGAAGTTGGGAGTTGATGGTGTAGTACGGATGGATGTGGGGAGAGTGTTCCAGGAGTATGGGACGGATATTGCCCATGCGTGAGTGTTGGTTGAATGTAAGTTGTGTTTAGGAGGAAGTTGAAGTAGAAACGTATTGGTGGAGCGTGCAGTGGTACTAGTTGGTAATTTAAGTTTGAGTAGGGATGCTAAGTAGTCAGGAGAATCATGGTGGATTGCTTTATGATCTAGTAGTAGAGTTTTATATAGGATTCTATGTCGTACAGGTAGCCAGTGGAGTTTAACTAGGAATGGAGATATATGAGTATGGGAGTATTTTGGTATTTTGAATATGCACCTAGCTAAATAATTTTGAAGAATTTGGAGTTTAGTAATAAACGATGAGGGGAATTGTAAAGGATAAAATTGAAGTAGTCGAATAGAGGTAGGATGTAAGCAGAAGCTATAATAGTAGCGGTGGATATTGATATTGAATGACGAATAAGGCGTAGTGAATGAGGTTGATAGTTTAATAGTTTTGTTATGTGGGACAGTTGTCTGTAAAAATTAAAAGTATTGTCAAATATAACACCGAGATTTTTGACATGGTTTGAGTACGTGATGAGCTATCCATTAATGTTAATTGAAGGGGGAGTTGGTAAAATTGTACTTCAGAGTGGAATGTGAAGTAAGTTAGCCTCGGTTTTAATTGGGTTAAAGACGAGGGACTTTATTGTGAGCCAGTTATGAATGGTAGTAATAGTAGAGGAAAGGATGTCAGGTGCAACATTAACGTTTTCTGTACATTTTACATAAAGTTGGATGTCGTCTGCATATGTATGGAAGCTAACTGGATAATTCGAGATAAGGTGGAGAAGGGGAATTATGTAAATGTTAAAGAGTATTGGTCTAAGGACTACCCCTTGAGGAACACCGTGTGTTACAAGACAGGAATATGAACGGGTTGAGTGAACTAAAACTGATGAAGTTCGGTTGGTTGTGACTGAGGATAGCCATATATATTAATTATAATAAATATATAAATATTTATCGTAGTTTTTGATAAGAAATACATCAATGAGAACAATAACCTATATATTTTTATAGAAAATATCGTTATTGAGATGAAAGTACCATTCTTAATGAATAAATCATATACATACTGTATTGGAAAATGTTATAGTGTAGTTTATATACACACTGAATTTAAAATGGTTACGATAATATATATATATACATTCATATATGTATATATATATATATATATATATATATATATATATATACATATATATTAATATAATGGTATTACAAGTATTATACAACGGCCATATAAATAAAAATAATATTTTCGATCCATTTCAAAGCATTATCGTAAGTTTATTTAACTGAAAAAACTCTACTCATTATTTCTTTAAATAGCAACACTTATTGCCAGCTAATCATACTTAACTTATCAACTGCATTTAACACATTTGACCAATAATACTGACCTCGCTACTTTCTATGATGGGCAATGTCCATCATTGGTCATATCTGGCATATCAATAGAATATATATTTATATTATACAATTATATTAATATATATATATAAATAGATATTAATGATGATACAAAATTATTATTACAGGCAGCTTTCACACGTGGTTGTTTTGATAATATAAAAGTTACACATTCTGAAGTATATCACAAATTGTCTAGAAATTATCATAGAAGTTAATATTAACAATAAGTTATAATATATATAAATATACTAATTAAACTTCCCAGTATTCAATACTCGTGTTTAACTTGGATCTAACTGGGAAACTGGGGGAATCTGGTCCACACTTGGATCTAGGTGGTGTAAACTTGGATTTATCTGATACATATTTAACTAGTTTAAACTTGGATCATTATATCCTAGTTTAATACAAGTTATTTTGTTAAACTGAAATCAACTTGGATCTAGCTGACCATTATTTAAATAGTTGCAACTTGGATCATTATATCACAGTTTAATCCAAATTATTTTTTTAAACTGAGATCAACTTGGATCTAGATTATCAATATTTAACTAGTTGCAACTTGGATCATTGTATCACATTTTAATCCTAGTTATTTTTTTAAACTGAGATCAACTTGGATTTATCTGATCCATATTTAACTAGTTGCAACTTGGATCATTATATCACAGTTTAATCCAAATTATTTTTTAGTCCAAAATATGTATCTATAAATATTACCACCGATTTAATTATTTTATTAAATTTAGATATATCTATTGAATCTAAATTAATAAAAATAAATAAATAATATTGAATATTTTTTGATAAATTTATCATATTAAAAAAATAATTTTTTTTTAAAAACAATTTTTTTAACCTATATATAACAATGTATAACTATAATATATATACATATAAGTTATATATATATATATATATATAAGTATATATTTTAATTATATACTTAAGTATAATATTATAGATCTATAGTTTCGCCGAAATAAAATTGATATAAAATCAACATGTAAATTACTTAACTAGCCATAATATAGATATATAGATAACAATATAATATAAATTAGCAGGTATAATATATTAATAGGTATACATAATATATAGATATAATATAAATATCAATGTGAATAATTTTAATTATTTTTAAACTTGGATTTAACTCGAGTTAACTTGGATTAATATCGAGTTAAACTGGGATTTAGCTAGAGTTAAACTTGGATTTAACTGGGATTTAACTCGAGTGAACTTGGATTTAACTTGGATTTATCTGGGATTAATCTCGAGTTAAACTTGGATTTAACAGGTGTTAATAGTGTTACCAAATTAGCAGGCTAAACACGAGTTTAAACTCGAGCTAAATCCAAGTTAAACACGAGTATTGAATACTGGGTTATTTTTAATTTTAAATTTATATGTGATTATATAAATATATTATGAATTTTAACGGATTATAACATTTAGAAACATATGATATATATTTTTAATTATAATTTATATTTTTATATGATTATATGACATTTTATTAAAAATAAATTAAAGATAATATATACCACAATAGAAATAACTTATTGCGATAGTGATTATCTAGCATGCAATTCAATATCTGGAATAAATATTGGTGAATATCTTCGTTAGTATTAATTATTAATATGTGATTACTACTACTACTACTACTACTACTATTACTACTACTACTACTACTACTACTACTACTACTACTACTACTACTACTACTACTACTACTACTACTACTACTACTACTACTACTACTACTACTACTACTACTACTACTACTACTACTACTACTACTACTACTACTACTACTACTACTACTACTACTACTACTACTACTACTACTACTACTACTACTACTACTACTACTACTACTACTACTACTACTACTACTACTACTACTACTACTACTACTACTACTACTACTACTACTACTACTACTACTACTACTACTACTACTACTACTACTACTACTACTACTACTACTACTACTACTACTACTACTACTACTACTACTACTACTACTACTACTACTACTACTACTACTACTACTACTACTACTACTACTACTACTACTACTACTACTACTACTACTACTACTACTACTACTACTACTACTACTACTACTACTACTACTACTACTACTACTACTACTACTACTACTACTACTACTACTACTACTACTACTACTACTACTACTACTACTACTACTACTACTACTACTACTACTACTACTACTACTACTACTACTACTACTACTACTACTACTACTACTACTACTACTACTACTACTACTACTACTACTACTACTACTACTACTACTACTACTACTACTACTACTACTACTACTACTACTACTACTACTACTACTACTACTACTACTACTACTACTACTACTACTACTACTACTACTACTACTACTACTACTACTACTACTACTACTACTACTACTACTACTACTACTACTACTACTACTACTACTACTACTACTACTACTACTACTACTACTACTACTACTACTACTACTACTACTACTACTACTACTACTACTACTACTACTACTACTACTACTACTACTACTACTACTACTACTACTACTACTACTACTACTACTACTACTACTACTACTACTACTACTACTACTACTACTACTACTACTACTACTACTACTACTACTACTACTACTACTACTACTACTACTACTACTACTACTACTACTACTACTACTACTACTACTACTACTACTACTACTACTACTACTACTACTACTACTACTACTACTACTACTACTAAATCAAATCAAATCAAATCAAAACGTTTTATTTAAACACTCATTTCATAACACATTAGTGTTCTGATAAGTGTATGAAAGACAACAACTAGAAATAAATAAATAAATAAACAATTTAATTTCTATCGATTAAATACTGTTTAACACGTATTTTGAACGCAACAGGGTTTATAACAAGACGACAATTTAGTGGTAAAGCATTCCATTTAGTTGGAGCAATATAAGAATATGCCCGTTTCGCGGTACGTTTCAGCTTTGGTATAGTTACTTTAAGTTGTCGAGTATCAATATTAGATCGTAATGATCTATTATGAACTACGAATTTTAGATGTGATCTAATATACGTAGGCTGATTATGGGTCAACGTTCGATGAGTGATATTCAGTATTCTTTGTTCAGCACGGTCTGATGCATTCAAGAGTCTGCTTTCTTTCATTTTCAGAGTAATACTTGAGTGGTCGTGTCTTGGTTGTCGATAGATATTCCTAACTGCCGATCTAATAATTCTATCGATAGGAAGTAAAGTAGATTTCGGTAGACCAATTAGGAGCGAATTACAGTAATCTAAAGATGAGAACACCAATGAATTAGTTAGAATTGTTGTAGCTCTTTTATTTAAGTAATGACCTATCTTGCGTATTTTGTACAGTTCGTAGTTAGCTTTTTTACACATGCTACTTACATGTCGATTCATATTTACGTTGTCATCGATTATGACCCCTAAGTATCTGATTGACGTGCTTGGGGTTATTTCATTATTATTGATGAATATCTGTGGAAAGTTGGAATAGTTACTGGGAATATTCAACAATTCAGATTTATCAGTATTTAGCGATAGTTTATTATCGGTAAGCCAGGCGTAAATAGCATTAGCACAATTCGATAATTCATTATCAAATTCAGAATTATATTTTGATAATTCAGTATATAATAGAATGTCATCTGCATATAAATGGTACTTAACATGCTTAAACTGTCTGATAACATTAGAAAGTGGTATAAAATATATGATAAATAGTAGTGGCCCAAGTACAGATCCTTGAGGAACACCTGTATCAAATGAGTTATAATTAGAATATTCCTTTCCTATTTTTACAGTAAACGTACGGTTAGATACAAAGGACATCATCCAATCTAGAGCTGTGTTTATTATTCCTATTTCAATCAATCTATGTTTTAGAATATCGTGGTCTAGAGTGTCAAAAGCTGCTGAAAGGTCGAGAAGAAGTAGTTGTGTATGATTATTATTATCAAGGGATGTAATAATACTATCTAAGACATCAATTACGGTTGTCTCGGTGCTATGATTTGTTCTGTATGCACTTTGGTAGTTATCTATTAAATTGTTAGAATATAAAAAATCTTTCAATTGTATTGTAACTACTCGTTCTAGTAATTTAGATATAGTAGGAAGTTGTGATATTGGGCGATAGTTTTTCAAGTCATTTATGTCATGTTTATGTTTTTTAAGTATGGGTGTAATTATTGCATGTTTATATTCAGGGGGAACTATTCCAGTAGTTAGTGAGTTTTTAAAAATTGTAGTTAAGGGAATGGATATTGACGGTGCTATTATTTTCATTAAAGGAAGTGGTAATGGATCTTGTGGGGATGTAGAGTTAGAATTTGCTAATAATGTTTGAATTAGATTATTGGAAGGGGGTTGGAATTCTGTGAGGTATTGATTAATTAAAGTCGAGTGGTCTATTGATATATTGTGTATATTATGTTGATTATTGTTAAATGTACTACATAGAATATTTATTTTATCTACAAAATATTTGGAAAAATTATTGCATAGTATGTTATCTGGAATATCTGGAAGGACTCTTTCTTTTGATTTTCCTAGTAAAGAATTAGTTATCCCATAGAGATGTTTTTGATTAGAGGTTGGTTGATTTATTTCAGTATAGTAGTATTTATTCTTAGCTATTTCTATAGATTTTTTAAAATAACTCTTAGCCTTGAGTAGGGATTCTAAGGAAGATTCTGATGGATATTTTGAAAAATATCTTTCAGTTTTCCTCATTTCCTGTTTGGCTAATAAAGTATCAGAGTTAAACCATTTATTTGTACGAATATTTATGCATTTAACTCTAATGGGAGCATATTTATTTAGTATATATGATAGATGATCATTTAGTTCTATCGCCGATATGTTATCATGATTAATTTCTATAATACTATTGGAGAGAAGTTCGTGGTCGATATTAGTAAGTTTTCTATAATTAATTAATTGTGTGTTAATTTTTGGTTTTGGAATATTGATATTAAATATTATAGCAAAATGGTCTGTAATGAGATATTTAATATTAAGTACTTTTAGTATTTGTGTGGAATATATAGAAGTAAAAATTAAATCTAATGTATTGCCTCCTATGTGTGTGGGCTTGTTTATGTGTTGATGTAGTGAGTGTGAGTCTGTAAGTGAGATTAGATTACTTGAAGGTGTATCATTTAAATTAACATGAAAATTAAAATCGCCTAGTAATATAGTATTATCTAATTGTGTAGTAGCTAATAAGTCATTGAGATCATTGAGAAAATATATGTAATTATTTGATGGTGGTCGATATATAATAATAAAGCGTATAATTTTATTGGAGTGAATATTGAATATAGCTATGATACATTCAGATTCAGGTAGTATATATTTTGTAAAGCTGGTTAGTTTAAGAGATTTTTTATATAGAATACCTACACCGCCTCCTCTCCTTAATTCTTGACGTGGTATATGTTTGAAGTTATATATATTATTGGTAATCTGTGGAATGATATATTCAGAATATTCATTAAGCCAAGTTTCCGTTAGGGCAATTATATCATGATTAAATTCATGGTTAAAATCATTTAATAAATCAATGTTAGAGTGTATTGATCGTATATTAATTAAATAACACGTAATATATTTATCGTAGTATAGTCATTTCGCGGTATCCGTAGAAGTAGTTTGTTCAGGTGAAATTGTACTTTTAAAAGCATTAGTAATATAATCATCATAGCTTTTCGTCCATGTATCGAGATTTGTAGTAGGTATAATGAGTGGTTCGTTGGACCAATTAATTTTACTAGTATTTTCTATACGAGTTCGTAGTTCATATGTATTAGAAATTCTATTTAAAACACATTTATAATTGGTAACATAATTGGATTTTATTGCATGATAAAGTATTTTACCGTGTCGTACTATTTTTATATCGAGTGATTTCCTCATGAATAAATTACTAAATTTTGTATCTTTTAGCCGGTATCGTAATGTGATGAACTTTGATAGTGTATATGGAGAGTTAAATATAATTTCAATGTTGTTAAAATTATATTTTACTTTAGTGATTATGGAAGTATCTAGTTCTAATATAGCGAATAACTCATCTATAATATTATTACTTGGACTTTGTTTATTGATATTTTCTATTACTATTGATAATTGTGGGTCAGTGTTAGGAATTTTACGTAGTTGTTTATTTATTATATTATTTGTTTTAATTATGCTATCTGTTGATTTTATTAATATGTCAGCGTAATATGGTGTTTGTGAATTGATTATAAGTTTTTTTATTTCGTTTATATTTTCGTTGAGTAATTTCAAAGAAGTTACGTCATTACTACTATCAGTTTGATTATTAATAATTATGGGAGTATTTATACATGAAGTACATTTAAATATAAAATGTACACTACTTAGTATATCCATTACAGCTAAGGATGGATTATTACTGTTTATCCATTTTTTTGGAATACACCCTGCTTGGTATAGACAGGTATAATGAATAAATAAATTACATTGACTACATTCAATTTTATTAAAATTATCTGAAATATTACATTGGTAGCATGCCATGATGATATATAATATTATTGTGAGTATAATAATAGTTAATAGGACTTATATGTAATTATTAAATATAACATTATGATATCAGACAGTACAGCATGTAAATCGCAAATATTATTCAATGACAAACCGTTATAGAGATGGCCTAGATTCGAAATCGTTATTAAAACAATAGGATTTTATAACAATTGATTATTAGAAAAACACGTCTGTTCGCTCCGAATGACAGAGACAGAATGACTACAGAACTACTACAGAACTACTACTACAGAACTACTACTACAGAACTACTACTACAGAACTACTACTACAGAACTACTACTACTACTACTACAGAACTACTACTACAGAACTACTACTACAGAACTACTACTACATAACTACTACTACAGAACTACTACTACAGAACTACTACTACAGAACTACTACTACATAACTACTACTACATAACTACTACTACAGAACTACTACTACAGAACTACTACTACAGAACTACTACTACAGAACTACTACTACTACTACTACTACTACTACTACTACTACTACAGAACTACTACTACTACAGAACTACTACTACTACAGAACTACTACTACTACAGAACTACTACTACTACAGAACTACTACTACTACAGAACTACTACTACTACAGAACTACTACTACTACAGAACTACTACTACTACTACTACTACTACTACTACTACTACTACTACTACTACTACTACTACTACTACTACTACTACTACTACTACTACTACTACTACTACTACTACTACTACTACTACTACAGAACTACTACTACTACAGAACTACTACTACTACAGAACTACTACTACTACAGAACTACTACTACTACAGAACTACTACTACTACAGAACTACTACTACTACAGAACTACTACTACTACAGAACTACTACTACTACAGAACTACTACTACTACAGAACTACTACTACTACAGAACTACTACTACTACAGAACTACTACTACTACAGAACTACTACTACTACAGAACTACTACTACTACAGAACTACTACTACTACAGAACTACTACTACTACAGAACTACTACTACTACAGAACTACTACTACTACAGAACTACTACTACTACAGAACTACTACTACTACAGAACTACTACTACTACAGAACTACTACTACTACAGAACTACTACTACTACAGAACTACTACTACTACAGAACTACTACTACTACAGAACTACTACTACTACAGAACTACTACTACTACAGAACTACTACTACTACAGAACTACTACTACTACAGAACTACTACTACTACAGAACTACTACTACTACAGAACTACTACTACTACAGAACTACTACTACTACAGAACTACTACTACTACAGAACTACTACTACTACAGAACTACTACTACTACAGAACTACTACTACTACAGAACTACTACTACTACAGAACTACTACTACTACAGAACTACTACTACTACAGAACTACTACTACTACAGAACTACTACTACTACAGAACTACTACTACTACAGAACTACTACTACTACAGAACTACTACTACTACAGAACTACTACTACTACAGAACTACTACTACTACAGAACTACTACTACTACAGAACTACTACTACTACAGAACTACTACTACTACAGAACTACTACTACTACAGAACTACTACTACTACAGAACTACTACTACTACAGAACTACTACTACTACAGAACTACTACTACTACAGAACTACTACTACTACAGAACTACTACTACTACAGAACTACTACTACTACAGAACTACTACTACTACAGAACTACTACTACTACAGAACTACTACTACTACAGAACTACTACTACTACAGAACTACTACTACTACAGAACTACTACTACTACAGAACTACTACTACTACAGAACTACTACTACTACAGAACTACTACTACTACAGAACTACTACTACTACAGAACTACTACTACTACAGAACTACTACTACTACAGAACTACTACTACTACAGAACTACTACTACTACAGAACTACTACTACTACAGAACTACTACTACTACAGAACTACTACTACTACAGAACTACTACTACTACAGAACTACTACTACTACAGAACTACTACTACTACAGAACTACTACTACTACAGAACTACTACTACTACAGAACTACTACTACTACAGAACTACTACTACTACAGAACTACTACTACTACAGAACTACTACTACTACAGAACTACTACTACTACAGAACTACTACTACTACAGAACTACTACTACTACAGAACTACTACTACTACAGAACTACTACTACTACAGAACTACTACTACTACAGAACTACTACTACTACAGAACTACTACTACTACAGAACTACTACTACTACAGAACTACTACTACTACAGAACTACTACTACTACAGAACTACTACTACTACAGAACTACTACTACTACAGAACTACTACTACTACAGAACTACTACTACTACAGAACTACTACTACTACAGAACTACTACTACTACAGAACTACTACTACTACAGAACTACTACTACTACAGAACTACTACTACTACAGAACTACTACTACTACAGAACTACTACTACTACAGAACTACTACTACTACAGAACTACTACTACTACAGAACTACTACTACTACAGAACTACTACTACTACAGAACTACTACTACTACAGAACTACTACTACTACAGAACTACTACTACTACAGAACTACTACTACTACAGAACTACTACTACTACAGAACTACTACTACTACAGAACTACTACTACTACAGAACTACTACTACTACAGAACTACTACTACTACAGAACTACTACTACTACAGAACTACTACTACTACAGAACTACTACTACTACAGAACTACTACTACTACAGAACTACTACTACTACAGAACTACTACTACTACAGAACTACTACTACTACAGAACTACTACTACTACAGAACTACTACTACTACAGAACTACTACTACAGAACTACTACTACAGAACTACTACTACAGAACTACTACTACAGAACTACTACTACAGAACTACTACTACAGAACTACTACTACAGAACTACTACTACAGAACTACTACTACAGAACTACTACTACAGAACTACTACTACAGAACTACTACTACAGAACTACTACTACAGAACTACTACTACAGAACTACTACTACAGAACTACTACTACAGAACTACTACTACAGAACTACTACTACAGAACTACTACTACAGAACTACTACTACAGAACTACTACTACAGAACTACTACTACAGAACTACTACTACAGAACTACTACTACAGAACTACTACTACAGAACTACTACTACAGAACTACTACTACAGAACTACTACTACAGAACTACTACTACAGAACTACTACTACAGAACTACTACTACAGAACTACTACTACTACTACTACTACTACTACTACTACTACTACTACTACTACTACTACTACTACTACTACTACTACTACTACTACTACTACTACTACTACTACTACTACTACTACTACTACTACTACTACTACTACTACTACTACTACTACTACTACTACTACTACTACTACTACTACTACTACTACTACTACTACTACTACTACTACTACTACTACTACTACTACTACTACTACTACTACTACTACTACTACTACTACTACTACTACTACTACTACTACTACTACTACTACTACTACTACTACTACTACTACTACTACTACTACTACTACTACTACTACTACTACTACTACTACTACTACTACTACTACTACTACTACTACTACTACTACTACTACTACTACTACTACTACTACTACTACTACTACTACTACTACTACTACTACTACTACTACTACTACTACTACTACTACTACTACTACTACTACTACTACTACTACTACTACTACTACTACTACTACTACTACTACTACTACTACTACTACTACTACTACTACTACTACTACTACTACTACTACTACTACTACTACTACTACTACTACTACTACTACTACTACTACTACTACTACTACTACTACTACTACTACTACTACTACTACTACTACTACTACTACTACTACTACTACTACTACTACTACTACTACTACTACTACTACTACTACTACTACTACTACTACTACTACTACTACTACTACTACTACTACTACTACTACTACTACTACTACTACTACTACTACTACTACTACTACTACTACTACTACTACTACTACTACTACTACTACTACTACTACTACTACTACTACTACTACTACTACTACTACTACTACTACTACTACTACTACTACTACTACTACTACAGAACTACTACTACTACTACTACTACTACTACTACTACTACTACTACTACTACTACTACTACTACTACTACTACTACTACTACTACTACTACTACTACTACTACTACTACTACTACTACTACTACTACTACTACTACTACTACTACTACTACTACTACTACTACTACTACTACTACTACTACTACTACTACTACTACTACTACTACTACTACTACTACTACTACTACTACTACTACTACTACTACTACTACTACTACTACTACTACTACTACTACTACTACTACTACTACTACTACTACTACTACTACTACTACTACTACTACTACTACTACTACTACTACTACTACTACTACTACTACTACTACTACTACTACTACTACTACTACTACTACTACTACTACTACTACTACTACTACTACTACTACTACTACTACTACTACTACTACTACTACTACTACTACTACTACTACTACTACTACTACTACTACTACTACTACTACTACTACTACTACTACTACTACTACTACTACTACTACTACTACTACTACTACTACTACTACTACTACTACTACTACTACTACTACTACTACTACTACTACTACTACTACTACTACTACTACTACTACTACTACTACTACTACTACTACTACTACTACTACTACTACTACTACTACTACTACTACTACTACTACTACTACTACTACTACTACTACTACTACTACTACTACTACTACTACTACTACTACTACTACTACTACTACTACTACTACTACTACTACTACTACTACTACTACTACTACTACTACTACTACTACTACTACTACTACTACTACTACTACTACTACTACTACTACTACTACTACTACTACTACTACTACTACTACTACTACTACTACTACTACTACTACTACTACTACTACTACTACTACTACTACTACTACTACTACTACTACTACTACTACTACTACTACTACTACTACTACTACTACTACTACTACTACTACTACTACTACTACTACTACTACTACTACTACTACTACTACTACTACTACTACTACTACTACTACTACTACTACTACTACTACTACTACTACTACTACTACTACTACTACTACTACTACTACTACTACTACTACTACTACTACTACTACTACTACTACTACTACTACTACTACTACTACTACTACTACTACTACTACTACTACTACTACTACTACTACTACTACTACTACTACTACTACTACTACTACTACTACTACTACTACTACTACTACTACTACTACTACTACTACTACTACTACTACTACTACTACTACTACTACTACTACTACTACTACTACTACTACTACTACTACTACTACTACTACTACTACTACTACTACTACTACTACTACTACTACTACTACTACTACTACTACTACTACTACTACTACTACTACTACTACTACTACTACTACTACTACTACTACTACTACTACTACTACTACTACTACTACTACTACTACTACTACTACTACTACTACTACTACTACTACTACTACTACTACTACTACTACTACTACTACTACTACTACTACTACTACTACTACTACTACTACTACTACTACTACTACTACTACTACTACTACTACTACTACTACTACTACTACTACTACTACTACTACTACTACTACTACTACTACTACTACTACTACTACTACTACTACTACTACTACTACTACTACTACTACTACTACTACTACTACTACTACTACTACTACTACTACTACTACTACTACTACTACTACTACTACTACTACTACTACTACTACTACTACTACTACTACTACTACTACTACTACTACTACTACTACTACTACTACTACTACTACTACTACTACTACTACTACTACTACTACTACTACTACTACTACTACTACTACTACTACTACTACTACTACTACTACTACTACTACTACTACTACTACTACTACTACTACTACTACTACTACTACTACTACTACTACTACTACTACTACTACTACTACTACTACTACTACTACTACTACTACTACTACTACTACTACTACTACTACTACTACTACTACTACTACTACTACTACTACTACTACTACTACTACTACTACTACTACTACTACTACTACTACTACTACTACTACTACTACTACTACTACTACTACTACTACTACTACTACTACTACTACTACTACTACTACTACTACTACTACTACTACTACTACTACTACTACTACTACTACTACTACTACTACTACTACTACTACTACTACTACTACTACTACTACTACTACTACTACTACTACTACTACTACTACTACTACTACTACTACTACTACTACTACTACTACTACTACTACTACTACTACTACTACTACTACTACTACTACTACTACTACTACTACTACTACTACTACTACTACTACTACTACTACTACTACTACTACTACTACTACTACTACTACTACTACTACTACTACTACTACTACTACTACTACTACTACTACTACTACTACTACTACTACTACTACTACTACTACTACTACTACTACTACTACTACTACTACTACTACTACTACTACTACTACTACTACTACTACTACTACTACTACTACTACTACTACTACTACTACTACTACTACTACTACTACTACTACTACTACTACTACTACTACTACTACTACTACTACTACTACTACTACTACTACTACTACTACTACTACTACTACTACTACTACTACTACTACTACTACTACTACTACTACTACTACTACTACTACTACTACTACTACTACTACTACTACTACTACTACTACTACTACTACTACTACTACTACTACTACTACTACTACTACTACTACTACTACTACTACTACTACTACTACTACTACTACTACTACTACTACTACTACTACTACTACTACTACTACTACTACTACTACTACTACTACTACTACTACTACTACTACTACTACTACTACTACTACTACTACTACTACTACTACTACTACTACTACTACTACTACTACTACTACTACTACTACTACTACTACTACTACTACTACTACTACTACTACTACTACTACTACTACTACTACTACTACTACTACTACTACTACTACTACTACTACTACTACTACTACTACTACTACTACTACTACTACTACTACTACTACTACTACTACTACTACTACTACTACTACTACTACTACTACTACTACTACTACTACTACTACTACTACTACTACTACTACTACTACTACTACTACTACTACTACTACTACTACTACTACTACTACTACTACTACTACTACTACTACTACTACTACTACTACTACTACTACTACTACTACTACTACTACTACTACTACTACTACTACTACTACTACTACTACTACTACTACTACTACTACTACTACTACTACTACTACTACTACTACTACTACTACTACTACTACTACTACTACTACTACTACTACTACTACTACTACTACTACTACTACTACTACTACTACTACTACTACTACTACTACTACTACTACTACTACTACTACTACTACTACTACTACTACTACTACTACTACTACTACTACTACTACTACTACTACTACTACTACTACTACTACTACTACTACTACTACTACTACTACTACTACTACTACTACTACTACTACTACTACTACTACTACTACTACTACTACTACTACTACTACTACTACTACTACTACTACTACTACTACTACTACTACTACTACTACTACTACTACTACTACTACTACTACTACTACTACTACTACTACTACTACTACTACTACTACTACTACTACTACTACTACTACTACTACTACTACTACTACTACTACTACTACTACTACTACTACTACTACTACTACTACTACTACTACTACTACTACTACTACTACTACTACTACTACTACTACTACTACTACTACTACTACTACTACTACTACTACTACTACTACTACTACTACTACTACTACTACTACTACTACTACTACTACTACTACTACTACTACTACTACTACTACTACTACTACTACTACTACTACTACTACTACTACTACTACTACTACTACTACTACTACTACTACTACTACTACTACTACTACTACTACTACTACTACTACTACTACTACTACTACTACTACTACTACTACTACTACTACTACTACTACTATATTCTCTTTCATTACTGAACCTTCCATCTACTTCGCTGGTTGAGAAGCTTCTCCTGTCTGTGAAATCAACATGTTCCCTTGACCCAATTCCTGTCACCCTCTTACATAAGCTGATACCTTATATTGTTATGTACTATAAGGAAATAATCGAAGAATCAATTATATCTGGCTCAGTACCTTCGTGTATGAAGTTAGCTAATGTTATTCCTACTATTAAAAAACCTGACTTGGATAAATCACTGCTCGCGAGCTACCGGCCGATATCACATCTCTCGTATATTTCTAAAGTACTTGAAAGAGTTGTAGCTATTCAACTTAATGACTATATACTCAGTAACAAAATCCTCAATAAATTTCAGAGTGCTTATACTAAAAAGAAAAATACCGAAACAGCTCTTGTCTATATTATTAATTCCCTTCAGCGTGCATCCTTTAATAAACATAGCTCTGTGATCATACTATTAGATCTTTCAGCAGCATTCGATACCTTAGATCATAGCACTTTAATGTTAAGACTTCAGTCTATAGGTATAAATGGAACCGCTCTTGAATGGTTCAAATCATATCTTCAAAATAGATATTTTTCTATTCAGATTGATTCTCTGACATCCACACCTCGGTCAATCCATCATGGTGTACCGCAGGGATCTGTTCTCGGACCAATACTCTTCAATATATACATGATCCCAATATTTGATATTTTTAATAAATATCCAAATATTGGCTACCATTCCTATGCAGATGACCTACAAGTATATATGATTTTAAAAGACCCTACTAAAGATATACCTATACTCAACAACTGCCTTGAGGATATACGAACATGGCTAAACTCAAACTCTCTCTCACTGAATAGCTCAAAAACCATTGCACTCCATATTTTTTTATCAAATAAGTCCACTATTCCAAATATATATATATTGGTAATGATTGTATACCTTACTCCAGATCAGCCCGTAATCTAGGAATTATATTAGACACCACATTATCATTTACACATCAGATCTCCAATATAATTAAATCAGTAAATTTTATATTATACACTATAAAAATTATTAGACCTTCAATATCCACTGAAATTGCTAAACTACTTATAACATCTCTTATTCTACCTAAATTAGATTACTGTAATTCGATTATTAATGGTATACCGGATTATTTACTACATAAACTACAACTTTTGCAAAATTCAGCAGTCAGACTCATATACAATATAAATAAATTCTCTAGAACACACATATCACCTTACATGAAAATATTACACTGGCTCCCAATTAAATACAGAATAATATATAAAATATGTATGCTAACCCATCATGCCACTCATCACAGCCAACCTGACTACTTACATACTCTACTTACTCCCTATACATCATCACGCCCAATTACGACTTTGCCTCAAGTATACTCTAGTCATACCAGATTTGCGTAATGTATCCATAAAACAAAAGAGAGCCTTCTCAATATCTGCACCTATAGCCTGGAATAGACTTCCTTATAACATTCGTTCTATTCAATCAACCATATTATTCAAAAATAAGCTTAAGACATATCTTTTCTCTTTGGCTTATCCTAATAACAACTAGTCAACATTTAATGCACGGCCGAAAATTTCTGATGAAGTTGATGGCAGTGCCTAAAACATTAGGTTACAGGTTACAGGTTACTACTACTACTACTACTACTACTACTACTACTACTACTACTACTACTACTACTACTACTACTACTACTACTACTACTACTACTACTACTACTACTACTACTACTACTACTACTACTACTACTACTACTACTACTACTACTACTACTACTACTACTACTACTACTACTACTACTACTACTACTACTACTACTACTACTACTACTACTACTACTACTACTACTACTACTACTACTACTACTACTACTACTACTACTACTACTACTACTACTACTACTACTACTACTACTACTACTACTACTACTACTACTACTACTACTACTACTACTACTACTACTACTACTACTACTACTACTACTACTACTACTACTACTACTACTACTACTACTACTACTACTACTACTACTACTACTACTACTACTACTACTACTACTACTACTACTACTACTACTACTACTACTACTACTACTACTACTACTACTACTACTACTACTACTACTACTACTACTACTACTACTACTACTACTACTACTACTACTACTACTACTACTACTACTACTACTACTACTACTACTACTACTACTACTACTACTACTACTACTACTACTACTACTACTACTACTACTACTACTACTACTACTACTACTACTACTACTACTACTACTACTACTACTACTACTACTACTACTACTACTACTACTACTACTACTACTACTACTACTACTACTACTACTACTACTACTACTACTACTACTACTACTACTACTACTACTACTACTACTACTACTACTACTACTACTACTACTACTACTACTACTACTACTACTACTACTACTACTACTACTACTACTACTACTACTACTACTACTACTACTACTACTACTACTACTACTACTACTACTACTACTACTACTACTACTACTACTACTACTACTACTACTACTACTACTACTACTACTACTACTACTACTACTACTACTACTACTACTACTACTACTACTACTACTACTACTACTACTACTACTACTACTACTACTACTACTACTACTACTACTACTACTACTACTACTACTACTACTACTACTACTACTACTACTACTACTACTACTACTACTACTACTACTACTACTACTACTACTACTACTACTACTACTACTACTACTACTACTACTACTACTACTACTACTACTACTACTACTACTACTACTACTACTACTACTACTACTACTACTACTACTACTACTACTACTACTACTACTACTACTACTACTACTACTACTACTACTACTACTACTACTACTACTACTACTACTACTACTACTACTACTACTACTACTACTACTACTACTACTACTACTACTACTACTACTACTACTACTACTACTACTACTACTACTACTACTACTACTACTACTACTACTACTACTACTACTACTACTACTACTACTACTACTACTACTACTACTACTACTACTACTACTACTACTACTACTACTACTACTACTACTACTACTACTACTACTACTACTACTACTACTACTACTACTACTACTACTACTACTACTACTACTACTACTACTACTACTACTACTACTACTACTACTACTACTACTACTACTACTACTACTACTACTACTACTACTACTACTACTACTACTACTACTACTACTACTACTACTACTACTACTACTACTACTACTACTACTACTACTACTACTACTACTACTACTACTACTACTACTACTACTACTACTACTACTACTACTACTACTACTACTACTACTACTACTACTACTACTACTACTACTACTACTACTACTACTACTACTACTACTACTACTACTACTACTACTACTACTACTACTACTACTACTACTACTACTACTACTACTACTACTACTACTACTACTACTACTACTACTACTACTACTACTACTACTACTACTACTACTACTACTACTACTACTACTACTACTACTACTACTACTACTACTACTACTACTACTACTACTACTACTACTACTACTACTACTACTACTACTACTACTACTACTACTACTACTACTACTACTACTACTACTACTACTACTACTACTACTACTACTACTACTACTACTACTACTACTACTACTACTACTACTACTACTACTACTACTACTACTACTACTACTACTACTACTACTACTACTAATACTAATACTAATACTAATACTAATACTAATACTAATACTACTACTACTACTACTACTACTACTACTACTACTACTACTACTACTACTACTACTACTACTACTACTACTACTACTACTACTACTACTACTACTACTACTACTACTACTACTACTACTACTACTACTACTACTACTACTACTACTACTACTACTACTACTACTACTACTACTACTACTACTACTACTACTACTACTACTACTACTACTACTACTACTACTACTACTACTACTACTACTACTACTACTACTACTACTACTACTACTACTACTACTACTACTACTACTACTACTACTACTACTACTACTACTACTACTACTACTACTACTACTACTACTACTACTACTACTACTACTACTACTACTACTACTACTACTACTACTACTACTACTACTACTACTACTACTACTACTACTACTACTACTACTACTACTACTACTACTACTACTACTACTACTACTACTACTACTACTACTACTACTACTACTACTACTACTACTACTACTACTACTACTACTACTACTACTACTACTACTACTACTACTACTACTACTACTACTACTACTACTACTACTACTACTACTACTACTACTACTACTACTACTACTACTACTACTACTACTACTACTACTACTACTACTACTACTACTACTACTACTACTACTACTACTACTACTACTACTACTACTACTACTACTACTACTACTACTACTACTACTACTACTACTACTACTACTACTACTACTACTACTACTACTACTACTACTACTACTACTACTACTACTACTACTACTACTACTACTACTACTACTACTACTACTACTACTACTACTACTACTACTACTACTACTACTACTACTACTACTACTACTACTACTACTACTACTACTACTACTACTACTACTACTACTACTACTAATACTACTACTACTACTACTACTACTACTACTACTACTACTACTACTACTACTACTACTACTACTACTACTACTACTACTACTACTACTACAACAACTACTATTCAATTCAATTCAAAACGATGTATTTAGACACTCAATTATATAGCATTACTATGCTCTGTTAAGTGTTAAGTGTTAAGTGTAATATATAAAAATAAAACAAAAACGAAAACAATAAACGAAACGCGAAACAGGAGAAGTATCTCAACTGTTTAATAATAATAATTTTAAGTTACGTTTAAACGTAGAATGATCTTGAATACCACGAATATTCCTGGGAAGTGAATTCCACCTACTTGGGGCCGAGTAGGTGAAAGCTCGATTTCCGGAGCGAGATAGATTCGGTAGGCGTACACTTAGTCGGGTTGTATCGTGATTTGATCTCAGAGTTCTGCGGGGTTGAATAATATTTAGACATGATCTAATATATGCTGGTTGACCAATCCGCATGGTTTTGTGAATGATACACAAAAGTCTATATTTAGAACGCTGAGATGTGGATAGTATATGGTCTCTCCTCATTTTGGTAGAGACGCTTGTGTGGTCAGTTCGAGGCTGTCTATGAATGAGTCGTACAGAGGACCTGATAATTCTATTAATAGGTATTAATGATGATTTAGGTAATCCAACTAATATTGAATTACAGTAATCTATAATAGAAAATACTAGAGAGTTTACTAAAATACGGCATGTATTTTTATTAATATAATTTCTTATATGACGGATATTATATAATTGATGATTTTCTTTTTTGCATAAACTCATAATATGTGTGTTAAATTTGATATCTGAATCAAAAATAACACCTAGATATTTAATATTAAGAGTAGGTTCTATGACTTTACCATTAATTGTTACAATTGGGAAATTATCAAAATTACTGGGAATGTTTAATAATTCGGATTTTGAGGTATTCAATGATAGCTTATTATCATTAAGCCATGTATATATAGCATTTGCACAATTAGATAAATCATTGCAATTCATAGATCTATATCTAGATAAGGTAGAATATATCAATATATCATCTGCATACAGGTGATATCTAATATGTTCAAATTGCCTGATAATATGTGATTAAGGTTTTATGTAGATCAGAAATAGAATAGGTCCCAGAACAGAACCTTGAGGGACACCTGATTCTAAAGTATGATTTTTTGAATAAAATTGTCCAGTTTTAACAGAGAATGAGCGATTACTGATAAAAGATATCATCCAATCAAGGGCTATCTCATCCAGACCAATTTCAGTAAGTCTATTATACAGAATTGAGTGGTCGAGCGTATCAAACTCTGCAGATAGATCTAATAGTAGTAGTTGAATGGGTTTATTAACATCTAGAGATCTAAGTATATTATCAATTACGTGTATTACAGTAGTTTCGGTACTATGGTTAACGCGGTAAGCACTTTGATAGTCGTCAATTAGTTTATTCGTAAGGAGGTAATTATTTAGTTGGTTGGAGACAATTTTTTCAAGAATCTTAGCTATGGTAGGTAATTGTGATATAGGTCTATAGTTATTAAGTAAATTGTGATTAGTTTTATTTTTTTTTAATATTGGTGAGATAATTGCATGTTTAAGTTCGGGAGGTACTATGCCTGTAGACATTGATCGATTTATGATTAATGTAATTGGAATGGTTAAAATACGTGACATTTTTTTCAATATAAGTAGCGGTATTGGGTCGTGTGGAGCAGAAGATTTTGAATGGTTAATTAATTCAAAAATTTGTTCGTGATTAGTTGGAATAAAATAAGATAATCTTATGTTTGAGTGTTGTGGAGTTTCATTGAAATGTGGGTTATAAGTGAAGTTATAAGTTAATCGTAGTTTTTTTAATTTTTCAGTGAAGAAATTAGCAAAATCAGAATATAATAATTCTAAAGGGGTATCTGGAAATATAGACTTTTTCGTTTTTCCTAACAGTGAATTTGTAATACAATATAACTTTCTTATATTATTACTGTTATTAAGTATTTCATTTAGATAGAATTTTTTCTTTGCACATTCAATAGAATATTTGAAATATTTTTTGGATTCAATGAGAGTAGTTAGAGAGCTATTAGAAGGAAACTTTGAGAAAAAGCGTTCGTTTGTTCTCATAGCCCTTTTGGCCAAAATAGTATCGTTATTAAACCATTTGTTTTTAGAACTTTTAATAATCTTTAATTTGGTAGGTGCAAATTTATTTAACATATCTATTAGATACTTATTTAATTCCTTAATTGTAGTCTCATTAGATATTAATAAAGATAAATTAGAAGTGAATAAAGAAATTGGTATTTTCGAAATGTTTCTGTAGTTGATTC